>VZSR01000028.1:8770974-8957440 GCA_013398615.1 Brachypodius melanocephalos
ATGGACCAAAACTTACAAAAATGTGAGGCCTCGTGACCAGTCGTCCATTTTGTGACCATTTTAGATCCATCCTGGATGTAGCCCTTCTCAGGCTCTTGACCTGCCCAAGGTGTACCCTAAAGACCTTTTAATAAATATCTACTTTTTTCTCTGGCTCTGTCCAGTCTCTGTAGGCATCAGTAAGACATTCACAATTAAACTTAACGATACAACTAGGTGTTATTCCTTGATCTCAGAGGAGGAAGATGCAGTAGGTGTGGATGCAGAAAGGCAGCTGACTCCAAAGTAATGGATTCATTTTCTGCCACGGATGTCGATCCTTGTTATAACTGCCTTAAACACCAGGGGTCCCTACTGGACAAAAAAACCCAAACAAACAAACAAAAAACCCCCCAAAAAACTAAAACAACAGAGCAACAAAAAAACCCCAACCCACAATAAAAACAACAACAACAAAAAAACCAAACAAAAAACCAACAAACCAAACAAACCAAAACACAAAAAAAACCCCCTGAGCTGTTCTCTCTGACATCAAAACACACTGCAAATGTTTATATGCAGAATTGTTATCTTATTATTTAGTGTGTCCATTCATGTCATAAGCATTAGATGTAGCTTGACTATTCATATACACTATTTCTTATAAAGCAGGTATTTCCATGATGATGTCAAGCTGTTAATCCTATTCATCACAGGATAGAAGAGAAGATAATAGTGAATTAGAGTTTAAAACTGGTATTTCAGTTCACAGATTATTTTCTATGTTCCTCTTGCATGCTTTGCTAAGAGTAGATTTCTCTAAGGGTGTGGATGCTTTCTCTAATTTCTTGGCTAAATGTATTTATTATATTTCTGGATCTTCAGGTTTTGAATAAGCTACATATCAATGCAAATGCAGTAGTTTTAAGTAATTTTTAATATTATGATTCTTGTTTTGTCTGTCAAGAAATTCAGCAGAACCTGTTCTATGGGTATAAACTAAGAAATGTGTACTGTAATTACTAACTATTACAAAAAGCAGCTTGTACATATTCAAAGAGCTCATATGGCAGTACATCATCTCTCTGCTGTATCTATTTCCTTCCACTATTATTTTGGTCTAGGTACTGCCTGTACTTATTGATGCAAAAGAGCTGGCTTCTATCAGAAAAGTGATAACCAGACATCCCAGATAGCTGACTTTGAAAAACCAGCCTTGCACTCTGACAAATGCATATGTTAGAGGGTTGAGCTAGATTGTAAAACGCAATGAAAATTGACAGTTGATTCTTAGGTTGGTAATTTAACTGGAGAATTGGACCCTAATTAGTACACTAATTACATCACATTTCAAACTGCATTTGCCAGATGACTTTGAGACGTAAGAGAAATAGGGGAGAAAATCAAACATTTTTCAGCTAATATCTCACCCTAATAATGCCTCTGCTTCAGACTATGTTCCTTGGTTGAAAATAACAGAGAAGCTGAAAATAACTCTGTGCACCAGTTGGTGACTGGATGACTGTGAATCATGAATGTAGTGTGGTGATGGGAAATGCAAGTGTGACGGTGGAATGCATGAGAAGGTATTTAAAACAGAGAGAGGGAAATAACAATGCCATTGTATAAACTTCTGATAAGCCTTTTTGGGAGTGCATTGTGCTATTTGGGGATGATGGTATTCAGGCAAGTTGATCTCATACTTGAAACAAGTGCAAAGAATGGTTTAAAGCTTAAATTGCACTGCATGTGTCAGACCCTCATCAGAGCACTCTGTGGTCCATGGACCTCTTAGGACAGGCAGCTCCTGTCCACGACGACTTGGGAGGGAGCAGCCTCCTGCAGGGGGACTATTTCACCACCTTTTGTGCCAAAACACACATAAACACTTCTGAATATACCTACTTCATACATTCCAGCTAGCTGTCTCCTACACAGCCTGGAGGCCCCCAGCTGGAGGAGAGCCTTGGTTTGAGCTTTGCAAAGTTGTCAAGACATGATCCCTACTCCTGCTGGCTTTTCCCTTTCTGAAGCTGTTAGGAGTCACAAGTTCAGGATCATTCACACCCTGAGCAACAGGGCAAGATAGTACATGGGAGGATGGCTGGACTATGACATGCTCCCATTTCCCTTCAGTGACACATATCTGTGCTCCATGCCATTTCCTTCATGTAGAGAGATTTTGGCTAAGAGACAACCAGTTCTTTGTTCTCATCAGTTTGTTTTTCATCCTTTAGATTTGCCAACATCTGGTAGGGAAGGAATATTCTGGAAGAGAACTAGACTCTCAGCAATGCTGATGGAGAGTGATTGGTCCTCTTTTCCAGCCTGGTTGCGTACCTTTGTCCCACATCCTGAATGGGGATGCAGATATTAAGTCCTTTGTTCTTGTGTCCAGTAATATGCCTGGAAAATCTGTTGTAAGTGGAATCCTGACTGGAAAATGAGATTTCAAAGAGCTAGTGAAGTGCAGACAAAATCTTGAAATGTTATTTTATGAGGAAGAATGAATTTGTAGCAAGGTCTCTTCCAGAACTTAATATAATGAAGAGTGAAAAGTCCACAAGGATTCTCAGTTTTGTATACTGAGTTCATTGCTGAGGTGAACAGTAAAGGCCTAAGAATTTTTGCCTATTATTGTAGGTTTGGGGGGTTTTTCCTAGGAATAAGGAATAAGGGGTGAAGGCAGGGGCAGATTAAGTATATAGCATTTTAAATGTGTTGCTGTAGTAGTTAGACGAAATGGGAAGCAGGACCGTGCTGAAAGCTGCATAAAGAAAGTTAACAGGGCATTCCTGCACAAAGTGCTGCAGTTACACATACTGTGACCTGGTTGTTAGTGAGCTAAGCTTTGCTGGAAGGTGTTAGTTTGTTCTGAATTTCTGGATCTGCCAGTTTGTAACACATTGGAAGTGCTAGACCCTATTGGCTAAACAAAGTGCAGTTACTTGTGTGTGGGAATAGGGTGAAGCCAGAGGTGGTGGGAATTATCTGTACATATTTTTGTGCTTTGTTTCTTCATAACTGTGGTGCTCATATACTGCTGCAGAGAGTTTTCCACTGTAAGGGGAAGTACGTATCTTAAGCACACATTTACATACCCTCTCTTCCTATATTCCTTTGGCATACAAATCAAAGCATGCATTAAAGCCATGCTGCTAATGCATGCTGCATCATTCTTGACCAGCTTTATCTATGCGGTGTGTTAGGTAAGAGGCATCTTGGTCAAGCCCAGAAATAGAGCCAGTTCCTCAAATCTTTGGAGTTTAGAAGACTGAGTTGGTCATCTAACCCTGATAAGGTGCAATATAGAAGCCCAGTCCAGACTGCTAAAGACTGCAGAGGCTCAGTGGTTGCTCCTAATAATATTATTAAGTCTGTGAACCTTCTTCAAACACTGCCTTTTATCTCTGGCCTGAAGGGTGGGCAGCTGCTCTTTGTTTAATATTTTATTTCAAGCAGCATAATTTGCTGGTTTTTATAAAGCTATCCTGAGCCAGTGGTGTTTCCACTGGCATATGTTCTCATTTTGCTGCAGGGAAATCTCCGCAAAAGAAAAGTCATGCCCATGACCAAAGGCATGGCCCTACAAACACCAGAGCATTCCTCTCTGCTCTCACCACACTTTCTGAGCAATCCATATCAATGAGCAGACAGATTCACTGATCTAAAGATGTGTGTTTTTACAGTGTGTCAGGGATTGTGCTTGATGAAGAGCACTGAGGAACAGGGTAGAATGCAAAGCTGCAATATTTAGTAGCCAGGCCCTGGGGACCTGTTGGTATGAGGAAGATTTGGCAGTACTTGTGTCTATGTTACATGAGACAATAAGACTCACTTAGTGTGAGTTCCTGTAATGCTTTCAAGTCCTTTGAAACCTGAAATGTGGTTTTCTTTCTCTATTTTAGGTGGCAGATGTGAAGTAAAAGGTTGTGCTTTTTCAGTGGTTATTATGGCTGCTCTTAATTTTTGTGGGTTTTTTTGTCAGAATACTCAAAGTTCCATTTTGTACCTCAGCTTTTAACAGTCTACTGCAAAAATGCAATTTATCAGTCTCACAAACTTTCTATTTCTCTACAGGTTTGTTTCAGTGGTCCTTTGAAGACAGGAGAGCTACTTAAAAATCCACAAAAAATTCTCTTGCTGCAAACATCAAGCCTAAAGCCTCAAAAATTAAAATCAAAGAAGGTAAAAATCAGATTTTAATTTCAGAGTTCCTGTAGCATCTTATGTATAGCTTTTGTTAATGTGTAGCTTCCTCAGGTGTAATAAAATATTAATGTTACCATTTGTACCAGGAAGCATAGCAAGGGGTTTTTTTGTGTTTCACCGAGTTCAGAAAGGAAACCATTATAACTTCTTGTCAGGAACATAAACCAGCAATTACAGTAGAAAAATTATTTTATAGATTAGTGTAGTTAGGCATGTAAGTAGCACCTGATCTTACTATTCATCATGAAGAAATGCCTTCTATAAGTAGGGTAAAGGTGAAGTGGAACATGCATAAACACAACATCCCACATCCTGAAAAAAAACCCTGGAGAATACTGTTCCTCTTCATACCCTTTTTTTGCCTTACCATATCACTGACATTGCATACTTGATATTTGTGTGATGGAAGCAGTTCCCTGCAGGAAGGGAAGGAAAGTTAAGCTGTCCAAGCCCTATCTCTTTCTGTGTCTATAGTTTGATCCAGCCAGCCCAGAGCTGCCTAAATAACTTCCATTCCACTCACAAGGAGAGACCTAACTTCCCTTTTTCTCTCAAAAAATTGATGCAGGACATGACCTATGTTATTTCTTTCGATTCCTGTATACAAAGACACAGTTAAGCTAAGTGAGCCTTTGCTACAGGCTCAGACTTCTGACACATTCATAAAAGAGAAGTGGATCAACAAGTATTAAATGCAAGACAGTGTCTCTGGCTCACAAAGTCCCTGAGCTACAACCTGTTGGAGCCTGAGGGTACACTCTGCAGAAGCAGTGATGTGTGCTTGTCCTCATGCTCTTCCTCAGTGCTCCATTCTTTGGCCACAGGACAGAGACAGGATACTGAGTTTGATGGACTTTTAATCTGCCCATGTTCTTAGGGATTTTTTTCCTTCTGGTCAAGGGAATAATAAAAATTAGTAACATCAGCCTGATAAAGTTAAAAAATTCTATAAAATCATGTTTTATTTACATAAATCCCTGACTCCAGAGGCTACATCTGTGAACTGGGAGAGAATGCAAATTGCAGGTGACAGATTAAAGTGAACTTGTAAATGGTGTTGATGGGAAAAAAACTATGTTATCCAAGTTTGTAATGAGATATTACATGTCTCAGCAAAAAAAAAAAAAAAAAAAAAAAAAAAAAAAAAAGGTACTTCTGGGATTTTTTTTTACTGTAAGGACTGAGACAGATGCATCAACATTTGGAGGATAGCTGAAAGTATTTGAAAACCAAGGCATCAAAAAGAGGAAAACTGGTAACTTAAAAGAAAGACATTGCTAGAAAAAGAGGTGACCTCCTGGAATAGACCCACATAGGCACACTCAGAAAAAAACTGATTTTTTTTTTAATGGTATACTTCAGAGTTAAAGAATGACCCAGACTGACCTAAACTGTCTCTTAGTGTTTAATTATTTTCTTTTTTTTTTTCAATAATGTGACATACTGAAAGGTCAGGGGCGGGTTTAATTATGTTTTCTCTTTGGGTATTTCAGTAAAAAATGTACAGAAGTATTTTGCTTGAACTCAAAGGCTGTTCCTAAGCTTACCTTGCTTTATCACTACTTTTAAAGTAGCCAAAAGTTTCCATTCTGATAGCCTACTAAAGTAATTTATTCATTATTTTATTATTTTTATATTAAATTAATTTCTATATGTAGACCATAAATAAAGTTCAGGATGATGTAGCCATGTTTTCTGATTTACTTTAGAAAAAACTTGTGTATTATTTAGACTTAAACTAATGGTAGAAAACTAGATTTGGATGTTATTATTAATAGATTTATGTAATTAATTTACTGTCTTGTTAACATCTTAATTAGGAAGATTTCCTTCCTATGGAACTATCATGTAAAATCAAGTCATGAACAGTATTTCCCTTCTTCCTTTTCCATCCCACATTTTTAACCACAATTTCAAAATCACCAAAAGCTCACTGAGGAACAGTCCTCAAATGTCAAAGATTTCCATTCAGGTTTGATTGACAGGACAAATGTCCTACCAAAAAGGCCATATAGTATTTGCAGTACCAGTCAATGACTCTTTGTGAGCAGCACTGAGTGTTCTTGGCTTCATCTTAATATTAAAACTTCACAATTTTTCATAAGATGCAATGGCTGTTTTCTGTCCAACTCCAAACAATGAGCTTCATTAATTGAAGCAGATGAAATCTCTGATGCTGCTTTGCTAATGGCATTCCTTGTTAATTCCTTGTTAATTCAGCAAGTTAAACAAGAGACTACTTTTGACATGAACACTATGAAGGGAAAAGATTTTTCTGGATTATTTTGTGTGATTATTTTGTGTGAGTAACACTTGCTTGATCATTAACAATTTCATTATCAACATCAAAAAATATTGCAGGGAAAACAAATCAAAATGAACTCAGAAGATATACATGATGAGTTATACCTATAAACCAAACTTTTTTTTCAGCCATGTTAAAAGGTATTTGTGCTATTAACAGCCTTAAAAATTTTTAAAATTTAAAACCCCATAACATTACAATGACAACTTCAACAACAACAACAAAACTCTAAACATTCTATCACTGAAGAAATTTATGTGGAAAGCTCTAAATGCAGTAGAAGTAATCTGTGGAAGGAAATCCACTAGTAATGGCTGGTATAGATCTTCTGATTAATGGTTTTGTTACCTGTAAGATATCCTTTACATTGTGTTTTTTGTTATTTCACATTTTGCTTTATAACTCTTAATAATATTATTTAAGTTGAATAAACAAAATTTAAATACATAAAATACAAGTTGTTTGACTCATCTATACAAATAAATTCTTTGATACCTAGTGCTGTGCTTCAGCAAAGGAAGTCATGCACTGTTTACCTAGAGAGCAAATCATTAAGAAATAAGTACTTTCAAAGTACTCATGCTTCCTGTAGGAAAATTACTAACCCAAGTTTCCCCAAAAGCAAAACGTTCTGCATTTTATTTCAAAGAAGAACTCAAACTAGGCCATTTAAACAGCTAAAGCTAAGATGCAGATTTATCCCATATGTTTTTATTGAGTGAGGTTTGATGGCCACATATGATTTTTTTATTGTGGCAATCTTAATAACCACTGAACTTCAGTTCTTAGCTTCAGTTATTTGAAGTAGGAGCACTCCTTAGTGTTCACAGCCTTATCCTGTTCTACCTTTCTCCACACACAGGGTTTCACACAGCATATTGTGATAGACTTTAGTCATATCATATTCCATCTCTGGTCTACATTGTATATTTCTATGCTATGTGAAACAACTGGGGTTTTTAATACCCTCGGAAATTCATATTTCTTTGTCAAATGGGAAAAAAAATACAGATGGAAACGTGGAAGAGAACTGCAGTGGTTTTTCAATATTTTTCCCTAGTTTGATCATAGGTTTGACAAATTGGTACTCATGTCATTCTACTCCACTAGCTTGCTTTTTGACACACATTTTATCTACAAAAATCTACCATTGCACTGTTCTGTCCCATTTAAACCTCTAACTTTTAAAGATTGCCACTGACTGGTAAATATGATTCCTAGAAACAGTGAGGGAAACACCTTCATTCTTTGGATGTTCCTTGATTCAGATTTTCCTCCCTTAAATGTAAGTTTAAGACAAGGAATTTTTTTTTTTCAGTCTTTGCTGGATGGATCATAAAAGCTATTATTTTTAAAGAGGGACATGCTATTACACTGGGTTCTCATGAGAGAAAGAGAGAAGAAGGGAGAAGACAAAGTAACCTCTAATAGTTTATTTTTGTACATTTACAACTGTAGCCACTCATGCTACCCCATATATCTAGGACAGAAGTGTAACACAGGCTGAAGAAAGTAGATCAGAGCACCGGAGCTAGTACATGCCGAAAAAGGTTCTGTAGGTATATGAAGATAGTTCAACTTGTAAACCCAACAGAAGCCCTACAGTTTTCCTGGGTGCTGGAACACCATAACAGGGCTTTGCCATCTGTCTTCCAGCATCAACACACAACATTTTGAATCCGTCCCAGTTTCAAAGAAGTCAGAGATTGTTCTTTGCAAACCGAGTACTAGTGCTTTATTCTGGTCAGTGGGCAGTTAGCAGAGGCTAGCTCATCTTTGTGACAAAGATTTGAAAGCCGTTAAGCATCCTGTGGATATTTAGTGGCCTCATAGACATCTTGGAGATCCCTGTTGGGTATTCTTGACCCTTCAGGGTGTGGAGAAACTGAGAATAAAATGCCCTTTCTAATCCGGGTGGACTCCTAATCCAGTGCTCTTTCTGATTTCAGTTATTTGCTGGGAGATTTTTAAAGCTGGTGATGTAATGCCTGTTTAGAAAGCTGATTTAAGGTCTATAACTGTATCCATTCAAGAATTTAGTTGTGTAGCTCATTCTGACAGCCCTCCTAAACTTTGTTCCATAGCCAGTGGGAAAAGTCTAATCAATTTTCTCAATGGCTCCTGCAGGAGTTAATTGTAAGTCTAACTCTAAGACTGAACAATTGGATCCCGGTTCCTCTTCTGCTCTAACTGGAGCCAGTGCCTCAGGCTGGAACAGGCAAAATCTTAGCCCACCAATGCCCTCTAAACTCATTCTGTTTAGCTATGCTGATAACTCACATGTAAACAAATTTCTTGTTGCAATACCAAACTTCTATATCCAGCAGGCTGACATTTGATTAGCCAGTTAAGCATCATGAGTTAGTCACGGACCTGGGACATGCTGAGAAACCTGGCTCTCAAATCTTTGTAACAGCCTGCTTCTCTGCTGATGGCTACTCATTTACAGAGTGTTGGGCTCTGTCCTGGAGCAGAGTTGTCGCATTTGTCCCTCCAATATGGGGAAGAGTGCTTGTGCATTCTGAAACTGGCAGGTGTCTGCACTTCACAAAAGTTTCAAAATGACTTTGCACACCTCTTTTCCATCCTGCCTCTACCACATTCCTGATTTTTAAAGTTCAAAGGTCTGGTATCTCTGAGAGACCTCTGTGTTCATATACAACCTCAGCTAGAAGGATGCTGACACACGCACATAATTGAACAGGGACCTGGTGCAGGTATGAACTTGCATTTTAATGGGAGAATAGATTAAAATAATGCCCAAATACCTTTAAAGGAAGGAAAGAAGACAACATTGTAAATCGCAGTCATGCTGGTTTTATGATGGATTAAATAATGAAAAAGGTTTGGATTCATCAAGAAAATTATAGAATGAAATATAATGAATCTGTCAGCTTGGTTTAGTGTGAATGATAGGTCTTTCAAACCTGTTGCAGTTGTGTTTTTCAATGCCACTTACTATGTTTTTAGGGCCTCTCAACAATATTATAGCCTTTGTATGGTAAAGTATTCAGCTTGCGTGCCTTTACAAGCAAGTTCAATAATGTAATAAATACTTACATATTATTAACAAATAAATACTAAGACATGACCCAAATAATTGAGGTTATGGGGACCATTTAAAAATTCCGGTCTGTTAAAATTACAGTTTGTCTTCTTGTTTTCAATTTTTTCTATCTGAAAAGGAAATATTGAAGAAGACAAGCCTGTAAAAATTCTTTCTTGACTTCTGTTGGCCAAAGAAGTCATGCAGTGGGCTGTGCTAGTTTGCTCATGGAGAATGCAGCTGATGATTGCCATTTCACTGAAAATCCTGGCCAGCACACGGCCAGTTCACATGAAAATCCAAGCCAGAAGTTGAACTAAGGAAAAACAGACAGGAAAGAAAAAAAAAAATACTACTGCAGAGATGTAAGTTGTAAGTGTAGCAAAGACTTAGCTGGCAATGTAGACTACTCTGCAGTAGTAAATTGGCCACTATGGGTTTTAAAATAGCAGTGCTAGAAAAGCATAAATCCCTGGGTACTGTTCAGCCTGGAGAAGAGAAGGTTGCACAGAGACCTCGTATCAGCCTTCCAGTACCTGAAGCATCTACAGGGGAGCTGGAGAAAGACTCTGCCTGAGGAACTGTAGTGATAGGACAAGAGGGAATGGCTTCAAACTGAAATAAAGGTAATTTAGATTAGATAAGTAAGAAATTCTGTAGTGTGAGGGTGGTGAGGCACTGGAACAGGCTGTCCCCTATCCCTAGAGTGTTCAAGGCCAGGTTGGATGGAGCTCTGAGTAACCTTGTCTAGTGGAAGGTGTTTCTCACCCATGGCAGGGGTTTGGAATGTGATGATCTTTAATGTCCTTTCCAACCCAAATAATTTTATGATTTTAATTACTGTCTGAAAACTCCATAGTGATTAGCAAATTAAACTCTGTACTGAACAGAGAATTGACCTTAAAAGGACCAGAGCTGAGCTTGACCCAAATCTGAAGTGTTGTTTTAAGCTTGCCCTAAACTTGTATTTTCAGAATAAATATAGAAAGCTGTTTAAGTCATAATCATTAATAAATCATTGAGCAAATAGAAGTTATGTGTTTTTAAAATAATTTTCAGCCTTACTCTCTTTTTCATTTAATTTTGCCACATCTGTAAGAGCTGTGCTGTTACTGACAAAACTCGTGTATCCATGTTATTGTTATGCTTGCTGCTAGGTTGGTGAGTGCATATTGTGTGGTGCAGATATTTTTATAATCTAATATGCCATCCATCTTCCTGATGGAAAATCTACCTGCATTCCTGAATTTCTACATAAAGTTGCAGCAAAAGTAGTATGACAACATGGGCTTAATACTATTGCCATTAAAATTGGTGACAAAATTGTGGAGTGCTTAAGTACGTACAATGGCATTGACATTGACCAAGAGCATTGTTAAAAGTCTGTGTGTGATAATTCAGATCATCTATTTAGTATTAGGTCTATATGGCTGCATAGTGTTAAAAATTCCTTGTGTCAGAAATTTTTTTTTACTGATATTGATCCTTTCCCTGTTGCAATATTCGGTATGTTTTCAAGAAATGCAGCTAACTTGGCACTATTTACATTTTTAAAAAAATATAGTAACCCAAGGTTCTCCTTACAACAGGGTCTTGTAAACAGGCTGATGAATAATGTGAGAGTTTAAAAACAGGGTTTTACTACAAAGGGGAGAGGCAGTCATTTTTCCCTTCTGCGCCTCAGCATGGAGAGGTCTCACAATAAAAACTGCATAACTAGTCACAGGGAGTTTGAGAATTCTCCAGTGAGCTCTATTAAGCACAAGCCTGACCAAACCAAGTAGCTCTGACTCCAATGTGATCTGTAGTTTTTCTACTAATTCCAGAGGAAGAAGGATTAGGATGTTGGAGCATAGATGTTTCAATACAACACACAAAAACTCATGATGAATTGGCTCAGTGACACCATTCCACTTGCTTGGCTATATATGAATTATAAATTCTGTGATTGTTACTGTTTGAAACTTCTAGAACATCTAATATGGCTAAAAACAATTGAATGTGAAATTAAAAATGGGATGCTTTTGTGTTAGCTGGAGGTGTGTAGGTGAGGAACAAAAAAAGTATTAGTGAAGGAGGGTAAGTTTAGATCGGATTTTAAAGGAAAATTCTTTACCGTGAAAGTGGTGAGGCACTGGAATAGGCTGCTCAGAGAGGCTGTGGATTCCCCACCCCGGGAAGTATTCAAGACCAGGTTGAACAGAGTTCCTGGTCTAGTGGAAGGTGTCCCTGCCATGGCAGGGGTTTGGAATGAGATGATCTTTAAGGTCCCTTCCAACCTGAACCATTCTATGATTCTTATTTTGCAGTGCAACTACATGAGAGACATCTTTTTTTCAACTAGAAATATTACATTTGATACTTAAAAAAAATTTATAATGGAAGGAAGATGCTTTGTGTAAAATATCACTATAGATATTATTCATTAAATCACATTAAATGACATAGCATCTTATGCTTTATAAATTTAAATAGCAATTTGAATATTTCTGATGTTTTCCACAGACTCCAGTAATGAAAAGTCAGGTCTAACAGGTCTAACCTAATTAAGCATTACAACATTGTTGCTAGGTACTCCTGACTTTTGGACACAAAGCTAAGAAATAAAATCATCTGATAAAGGCCAGTGAATGAATCAATAGCAGACTTCAGATTGGAACTCCAAGTTCTTGCTTCCTAGTTTTATTCTGAATCATAAATTGTCTTGTAATTGCTAAAGTGAAGAGAAAGGTCAGTAACAATTTATCTACATTCAGGATTCTCACATTCATTTCTATGCTTTCTAAAATAAATTAGTTTAAAATCTCTGAAAGACAGAGACAGATTCTGATTTCTAATGCAAAAAGGTGAAATGAAAATTAAATAGAAGTATTAATATGCAAAAAAGGCACAGATGGTGGTGCCACTATTTAAAAAAATAGATTAGAAGGTTAATTCCTAAGCCTGTCTCCCATTCCCTAGGCTGGAGATCCCTGCATCCCAGCTGGTTGTGCTGGCCTCTCAGCACTGCAATCATCTCCCTAGGACATTACAATAAGGGATGGTCTCCTGGAGGTCTGTTGTTGACATTCACAGCACAGAAATATCACCATTCCTTAAAAATATATGCTTTTAATTCCTGTGGCTTCAAGTGAAAAAAAAAATAGCAGTGATGTGACTCTTCTAGTTGGTGACATGGTGTTTCTCTGAATTTGCTGTACACTGGCCTAGAGCAACAGCTCAGGGGGATGGTGACAGCCCCATGAGTGGGGTGGGGGGGGCCACTGGAGGGGCAGCACCTCCACAGATATCCCCGGGTTCTTCCCACTTCCCAGGGCAGATGTGATGCTCTGGTGCTGGTGGAAATGCCCTCAGAAAACAAGGGTCACCAGCAGTGGCAGTGTGTCAGTATTACTCTGTCCAGTGTTCTGCTGGGCCCCAGTTCTTAATTTCAGTTGGCTAAGTGAAAAAAAAAAATCCTAGAATCATCAAGGTTGGAATAGACCTTTAATATGATCCAATCCAACTGTCAATCAGCACCGCCACTGTAACTCCTAAAGCACATCACCCAGTGCCAGATCCAGATGCCTCTTAAACACCTCTGGGTTGGTGATTCCACTTCCTGAGCAACCTATTCCAATGCCTGAATACCCAAACAATGGGAAAAGTTTTCTAATGTCTAATCTGAATATCCTCTGTCTCAACTTAAGGCCATTTCCTCTCATCCTCTCACTGGCGTGGCAGAAGACACTGGCCCCCACCTCACTCCACTCTCTTCTCAGGGAGTCCTAGAGGGCATTGGGGTCCCCCTGGAGTCTCTTCTCCTCCAGACTGAACAACTCCAGCTGCCTCCACTGCTCCTTGTAGGAACATGAGCAAGAAGCTTCACCAGCTTCCTTGCCTTTCCCTGGACAAGTTTCAGCACCTCAATATCTTTCCTGAGCTGAGGGGCCCAGAACTGGAGACAGCAACTGAGATGTGGCCTCACCAGTACCCAGTACAGAGGCATGCTAACTTCCCTGGTCCTGCTGGTCACACTATTTCTGACACGGCCCGGGTGCCATGGCCCTTCTCGTTCACCTGGGCTGGCTCAGGTTCAGCTGCTGTTGATCAGCACCCCCAGGGCCTTTCCCACTGAGCAGATTTCCAGCCACTCCGCCACCAATCTGTAGAGCTGCATGGAGTTATTGTGGCCAAAGTGTCAGACTTTGATAGTTTAAGTGAAAAAATGGGGTTGGTTAAATAAAAAAAAAAAAAAAGTGAAGCTGGTTAAGTAACAAAATAGGGCTTTCACGGACTCACAGAATGGTTTGGTTTAGAAGGGACTGTAAAGATTATCTCGTTCCAACTCCCTGCCAGGGACAGCTTCCAGTAGACCAGGTTGCTCCATCCAGCCAACACCTCCAGGGATGGGGCATCCATAGTTTTATTCGGTGCAAACCTTGATGAAACACGGGCGTTCTCCACCGTTTCGGAGCCCACCTTGGGGCTCTGCCCGAGCCGCCCCTCACGCTCCCCTCAGCGCCCCCAGACCCGCGGGGCAGAGCGAGGCGCGAGGCGCTGCCGCCGCCCGCCCGCCGGGGGCGCCCGCGCGCCGCCCCACGTGACCCGTGCCCACGCCCCGCGGAGGCACCGAGCGCCGGGCCGGGCGGAGAGGGAGCGCCGGGCCGGGCTAGGCCGGCGGCCGTGGGGCTGAGAGCGGCGGTGGGGGCAGCGGAGGGCCAGGATGTCGCGGTCCGTTCTGCAGCCCAGCCAGCAGAAGCTGGCGGAGAAGCTCACCATCCTTAACGACCGCGGCGTCGGCATGCTCACCCGGCTCTACAACATCAAGAAGGTGCGGGGGGCCCCGGCGGAGAGGGGGGTGGACGGGGAGCCGCCCCGGCGGGATCCTCACCGCCGCTCGGGCTGGCGCTCCGCTGGGCTTGCGGCTGTGCCGGCTGCGCCGCGGCCTAGCGGCGGAGCCCGGGAGGCTGGGCGGGAGCCGCGCCGCCGCCGCCCGACCCGCGAAGGGGAGGCCGGGGCTTCGGTGCGGCCGCCGCATCGATAAAGATAGAGAAGGATGAAGGAATGGAGGAGGCCGGGCCGATCCTGGCGGCGCCCGCAGCAGCGGGGCCTGGTCCCGGCGCAGCCCCCGGAGCCGCTGCCGCCCCGCTGCCGTGCGTGACTCACACGAGCCGCGAGTGGGCAGCGCCGCGGGGCTTTTCCCACGCCAAAACCTGTGGCTACCGAGCGGAAAAAGGGGTATGGGGTAAAATTAGTAAGTTTAATTTCGATAAGTTCGAGTCGCGCCGTTGCTTAGCAGCTCTCGGCGTGAGATGGAGCAGGAGCTTGGAGCTGCGGTGGGTGCTGGAGCTGCTCCCCGGCTCCCGAAGGAAGTGGATCGGTGTTGGCCTGGGTGAGGTGGCTCGGCGGTGCAGGAAGCTGTAGGTCGGAGTCTTGAGAGAAGGATGGGTCACGCCTCCGTGCTCGCCTAATTTCTCTGCTGGAGGTAATCGTTGTGCTTTCCTGTAGGAAAGAATGTAGTTCATGGCCACAGAATCATACAATGATTTGGGTTGGAAGGGGACCTTGAAGATCATCTAGTTCCAATCCCTGCATGCTTCTCAGCTTCATTTTCCTAATGAGTGATACATCGTCTGAAAGTATGTGGCCCCTCAACCCACTTCAGTAATGAATACCGGTTAGGATTTTATTGCTTTGCCTTGAACACAATTGTTTGTGAGATTTTCCTTATTTCAAAGAAAATGCTAGTTATTACTTTTGAGCAGCAAGTACACATTTGCGGGTTCAGCACATTAAAATTTCAGTGCTGTTCCCCAGCTGCAATGGCAAAGGAAGTTTGAGAGTTCTAGGTGCTTACTTGGTCCTCTGACTTCTGGACCCAGGTTTCTGTCAGGAGTGACCCTGCCTGACTGATCTGAGGTAAAGGGTGTGTTTCATCCAAGTTTTTTGCTCATATGGGAGACCACGAGAAGTAAGGACTACCAAGTGCAATGTTGATTTTAATTAAAGTGTTTTTTCAGGTGTTTTTTCAACAAACCAAGTGACTGAAGTATTTAAAAATCAGTGTTCATCCAAAGTCATTTCCCTATTTGATATGCACTTGAGTGTTTCTGCAAATCTTCTTCACAGACATAAATAAAGCATTCAGACTAGATGATTCCTGTCTTTCTGAGAGATTCCTTTTTGTCTGTAGTTTTATACATTGGAAAATCACTTCAGTTTAATAATCATAACAATATGATTACACTTCTAACAGAAATAGACAATTTATGGGGAAAGCCATCAAAATGAGGAAGTTGTTTGTGCGTGTGCTTGTTGCGCTTTGAGAGAAATATCCCAGGTGAAAAATGAGCAAGGGGAATTTCTCCTGAGCACAACTCTGCTGGAAACAGGACTGGAGAAATTAACCCGGGTCTTGATAGCCCTGCCTTAGCCATTTTGAGTCTGGGCTCTGTTTGCACTCCCAGTGTTCTGATACAGGGACATTTTCTCCTGTTAAATGGTCCAGTGCCTACAGACATGTTTGTACTTGGCACGTTTGGATGGCTGAGCTCTGAGCGTGTCGCCCCATATGGTGGAACGCTCTGCTGTTACTCACGTCTAGGAAGTGATGCAGGTGGACAGGCTCTCTGTAGGGGAGCATCAGCACTGGTGGTGACACTCCTTTCTCCTGCAAATGCCAAGAACCAAATCCAAAATTGCTAGGTCTTGCATACAGGGAGAGAAGTAGGCATGACCAAGTGCCTTGATTATTGTGTCGCGTGTAGTTTTGCAAATACGGAGATGTCGCAGGCACAACTCTTGTGTATTCATGTAGTGATTTGTGAATTCAAATAGTAGTTTTCTTCAGCTGCAGTCAGTGCTGCTTGACAGGGAGAACTGGCTAGCTCAGATGGTGAGCCCAGAAGTCTTGGAATTGATTATTGTGTTTTATTATGAGTCTCTCTTCAGCCCAGCTGCAACATCGCTGACTGTTTGGAACACTTTAGTTTTGTTTATTTCTTTTTTCCCCCCCCTCTTTTTAAAGTGTCAATTCCAAAACTGCTGTTTAAGATTCTGTCATCTCTGTTGAAGATGTGATACTGAAAGTCAAGCAACTAAAAAACCACACAATATGTGGGTTTGCGGTTAAAGGAAATGGTTAAGACTTTTTTTAATAAGAGGAAGTGAGGGGTTGAAATGTACTTAGCAGCAGCAGAGATTGCTTTAGATGCTGTCTACAGAGTACATATTTTCAAGGATTAAGAATTTTCTCAACTGTTAGAAACAAAGCAGGAAAATTTTAGTTCCCAAAGAACTACAGAAGTTGTTAAAAGCAGTTAGAAACAATGATTCTTTCATCTTCCTATACAAATTTCAGTTTTGTTGCTGTTGTGCTCAGAGCTGATAATTGTTCATAGTTTCCTGTTTACTGACCTTCTGTGCCACTGTTGTCTTTTGAAATAGTTAAAAGTTTGTTGTTTTTGAAACAGAGTATCTGACTCTATAGGTTTTTTTTGCCTCTGAGAGTGACATGGAAATAAGGAAAAGTGAAGTTATTAAGATAATAATGGATGATGAAACAGAACTTTAATTTCCCCTCTGTAAGGAGGTGGAATTTTTGTTGCTGTTGTTATTTTGAAGGATGGCTCTTTGCTTGCTGCTTTCAGCTGTCTTTTGCATTGGGACCAGTATTAGTACTGAACTTGGAACTCTTAGCCTTGTGGTTTCTCTCTTGGTTTGTCACTTCTGTTTTTTAAGAATTTATCCACGGTTATGTAGGTTATTGTCTACCCTGTAACTTTTGTCATTACTTGCCTGCAACTACACCTTTATAAATCAAAGAGAGCAGGGTTTGTTCATGCCATCCTGGCTCAGGTGAAGCTTGGATTTCATGGCTACCTTCTGGAGCAGACCAAGTCTTGTGTTGGTAAGGTTTCTGAAAATGCTGCCATTACTGTCAACTGTTTTGTTTGGGAGTGGTGGCAGCAGAGAATAATCTTTTTCTGTGGGTCTGTCTTTTGTTTGTTTATAAAGCCCTTGGATACTGGATGTGTTTACAGTAAGAGATTTGATCTTGAAATACCTGAAGTAGAGATTTAGCCACAGCAAATCAAGGGGGTTTGACTTTCATGAGTGTTGAAGTAGTACTACACTCAACAGAACTGCTAGGGATGAAAGTTAAGGTTTTGAATTATTTAGAGTTTATGTTAATCAAAAATGATGAGTCTTTATTTAGCATGAATTGCTTTGCTAGCAGTGTTCTGTTGTTCTTCACAGTATAGGTTTTACGTTTGTTCACAAGATGTTTTTTGAATGTCATTAACAAAACAAATTCTTCTGAGTTTCCTAACTTGATTACATAGTGACTGAAAAATGAGAATCTTATACCAGTTCTTAGATGGGAACTGCATAATCAAACTGAAGTCATAGATAAGGAACTTAATAACTGTTTGCAGAGGCTTTAGCTGACTTCATATTTTCAAGATGTAGTAGTGGAAATACTGGATTTTTACCTATATTGAGGATGTTACTACCTAAATTTAAAAGCTGTAAAAGCTAGTTGATTGTTTTATTAATAGAACCAGCCAATAAAGTGTCCAGTTTTGCTCAGGCATTTGGGCGGTTCTTTAGGAAAGAGTGGAAGAGATTTTTAGGTGACTGGAAGGCCGTGGGGAAGTTTCCAGTCTGCAGAACTCTGAAGTTTGGAATGGTGTAGGATTAGATCACCCTTTGCACAGAGCTCTATGCTGGAGTGCAGACCTTTGAGCTGAGAGGAATAGCTCACCAATGATTTAATTTTGAATTGTAAGGTTGGTGTTGAACAGATAATGTCAGGTAATGTCTTCAGGTCACTAGGAAGTTTCTCAGGGCGGGGCAGTATTGCTTCCATAGATGTCAGCAGTTCTTTAAAGGCTAAAATGGCAGTATATTTTTATGTCTGTGATCTTGGAGGAATGGCTTATAATACTGTTTTATTGATAAGCAGAGGAGGAAGCCCCAAACAAACTCACAGTGCTGGCAATCAAAAAAAAAATTCCTTTGCTCACAAAGCAAACACTAACTGGTCATACCTTATCATACTATTTTTTTTCCACTCAGAAAGGTGATTAAATTTGTAGAGAAGCAGACTTTGTAATAAAATAAAAATATCCCATGATATCTTCTAAAATATACAGAGTGGATTTTTCCTTTTGCATCAAGAGTGGATGCCCAGAATTATCTAGCCTTGTTTCTTGGCTTACAAGTACAAGTTACCTTGCCCCCTGCAATCAATAATTTTGTGTTAACACAAAACCAAATACAGTTTTAGTTGCAAGAGATTTTTAAAGTTGTGTGCAGAGGAGATACACCTAAAAAGTAATAACAGTTCCCATTCGAGGTTCAGGGTAGACAAGGCTTTCCCATTGCCTTGCTTCTTTTCATTAAAATATTATTTTATAAACTACATTGAGGAAAACTGTGGCAGTGAAACTTCTCTTAATTTTTTTTTATCCTTTGCATTTCACCTGCCATGTATTTGATTAATAGAACCAAGTCCTTAAACAGGTGCTACAAACAGAAGAGGACAAAGTGAATTTATCACTTTATCACTAATATGTTTCATTAATTCATGAGGGGATTGATCACTCTAGTATGGACAGCCTAGAAGATACTTTATATGTTGACTTTAGCAAGGCTGCTGACGTGACCTCATCTGTTTGTTCTCACGAACAATCTAAGGAAGTGCACTCTGGATGAAGTTGTGATGATGACAGGAGATGGATCACTGTATTAGGGAATGATTGTGAGGATCTCATTGTCAGATGGGGATCAACAAGGTCTTGTTGGGGTGTGTGTTACCTCTGATTCCAGTCACTCTTTGCTTCAACAGCCTAGATGACAGCTACAGTGTGCTTAAAAAAATTATATGTAGGAAACTGGGACGAGCTACAGAATCTAATTGAAATTCAGCTTGAGCTTAGAAATTGTAGGTATGGTCTAACGGGCTTGGAGGTGGCCGAGCAAGTATGATTGTAGCTGTTTTGTGCTTAGTGGAATTTAAAGGACAAAATGAGAAATAATGAGATATGAAGTCTGGAGAAAATAGCTTGAAAAAGTTAGGGACGTCCCAGGGCAAACAAGAGCCAGGTAAGTTTCTCTGCAAAAAATCAGGGATGACATGAGGTTATATAAATGTGTGAGCAAGATAATCTGAAGGAAAAGTAAGCAATCCTTTTACTCCTTCATTAAGATTCATTGAAAATCTATCTGTTTGACCACTCTTTTCAAGGAAGATGTGGACAAAATGGAGAAAGTTCAGAGCTGAATAATAAGGACAAGTGGTGCAGAAAATTGCACCCATTAAAAAATGGGAATGTTTTTTCAAGTCGGTTTATAAGTAGTACAAATTTGTAAATACTTAAGACTGCAGTAGAGAAGTGGGGAATAGTTTGTGCCATCCAGTATGACCACCAGAGATCAAGAAGTAATGGATTAAATTAAATATTGGAAATCTGAATTTAATATTTGAAAAGACCGTGGGAATGTTTTTCAATGTATCATGTTCAAGACTTGTGAGTAAAGATTTGGCAGACATATCCCAGGAGCAACGCAGATACAATTGATCCTGCCTTTGAACAGGAGAGGTAGGTAGGCAATTTCTTGAGGTCCTTTCTAGCCTTTTCTTCTGATTTCACATGAATTTACATTTTACTTAGTTGAATTTCTGAGTAGCGATACAGTAGGGTTTAAAGTAAGATATGTACTTATGGTTCAAGACACAGCAAATAATGAGTAAACACAGGGAAGATGTCTTGCTTAGATCTAGGAAATACTGGGCTGGCTGTAACACCTATAACTGTAATTTTGAATTGATATGAAGGGACATTATCTTTCAAATTTTGAACCCCAGTAAGTAAAAAATGCGACAGCTGTTTCTAATAATTTCTAATAATTTTGTACCATATTTTGGATATGTCCAAGGCCTTTAGAGACTCTTCATAAAGTAACTACATGGAGATTTTCTTCTGCTTCCAGGTGTTGGTTGAAACTATTGGCATACTTTGTATCAAGATACAGGTTTAGCTATCATTTATGTTATCATTTATCATTTATGTAACTACAAGCATAAGTAATGTAATTTACTTAGTACAAAGGCACCCTAGCTATGCTGGTGTAGGACAGTTAAATTTTAGCCATCAGAAGTATTAAAATATAATAATTTGTCCATGTGTGACCAACTAATTCTTGCATCTTATTGGATGGGCTTTAAAAAGGACAAGGCTTTATTCACAAAAATTACCTGGGACCAGCCTTAGGCTTCCACAACCTAAAATACAGGCAAGTGGTTGTGGTAGGGAAAATCAGAGATATTAAAGCAAATGTAGTGTGAACCACTATTCAAAGCAGCTCTTTATTGTTTATTCCCCTCTCTTTCCTTCTCAGTAGTTTTGCATTTTCAGAATTAGAGATTGTGAGTTCATAATCTTAATTGTTTTAAATGCATGGCAGAAATAAAGAGTATATGATAGGTCTTATCCTATAAAAGTATAATTAATGGTGAAAATGCCTCTTTGAATGTTTCGTTGACTTTTATATTTAGTATAATTTACAGGATGCACAGCTGGAAACCAGTCATGCAAGCTTAGAGATCTGTCTTAGCATTAAGTCTTGAATGCCAGCAGCTCTTACAAGGGAAGAACAGTTTTTACTGTGCCTGCTTTTCTGGCCTATCAAGAGAAAGTGCTGTAGTAAACTTTAAACGGGACATACAGGAACTTTTCCTGTTTTTGAGTCTGAGGCATCCTAAAAGTATTTCTATTTACTAATCCAAGTTACAGACTTGGGGAATGGCATTGTTTTTACTGTAATTGAAATTTAATCAGTTTTCTTGTTAAATTCACAGAATTTTTAGTGCAATTTGTAGATGAAACTTAGAGGTGATTTGTTGACTGAGATTATTTCAGTGTATGTAGTCACAGTCAAGTGGAACTGTGCTTAGCAGTGTTTTATCTCAACTCTGCAGTAACAGCAAATCAAAATCTCTTGAAGTAGTAAACACATTAAATTGCTGCAAAGTATAGTTTATGGTAATCTGCTGATGTAGGAGGTTTGGGGGATGAATATACAAAATTTTTGATTCAAATGGTCCTGTTTCTCTTTTAGTGGGAGACAGCCCTGCTGCTAATTTGGAGTAGGGTTTAGCAACAACAAAAGAAAATAAATAATAGATATTTCCATAATACAATAAGTATTTAGGCTGTATTTTTTTTACCAATCTAAGCCATGTAATTCAGGTGATATTTCCCAGTGCTCTTATTCAGGGGCACATAACAGGTTGATGTGAATGAGTGGCATGAATGAAGTTACGGGGTTTTAAATGCAAGTTTGGGGCAGTGACTACTGACAGTGATTGTACCTGAGCATGAACTTCCTTTTATTCACACCACTTCAGCTGCATGTATATAGTAATTTTATTGCTTGATGGTTTTTTTCTTCTCCACCATCCTCTGCCCTTAAGTAGGAAGTAAAATGTTAAGCTTAGATTTTTGCAGTGAGAGCTGCAACAGTATTGGGGGAAAAGGTCTCTTTGCTGTATATTAATTTTGGTGTATTCTGGGCCAAAGGCAGTTGAACTGGGTTTTGTTTTCCTGTTTAGAGGCCACTTATTTTAGATGTAGGCCTTAAGCAGATTTTTGTACTTGACTGCTTGTTTTCTTGTCTGCTTCTGAATGACTACAACATAGAAAGCATAGATAAGCAGTATTCTTAATTTTCAAAGTGAAATTAGTATAGAAGAGCCTAATAGCATCAAGTGAGGAAGAGATTCTGAATTTTGTTTAATAATAATGTAATTATTTACCTCACTAGGTTAGGTAGGAAAATGCTGCTTTAATTCAAAACCTATGGCCTAGTGAAACATGTGCACACAGTGTATGCAGTCTGATGTCTCTGAAGCTTGATAACTGTGCGTATGATAGCAAATCAGTATTGTGAATAATGAACTCAGCTATAGAAATCATATTGTTCTTGTTGGTAGCTGCACAGAATGGTGCACAGAATGACTTTACTTAGTTGAGGGCTTATCATAGCAGGGTACCATTCTAAAGATCTGTGGAAAGAGATGCTGTGTAACTTGAAGGAAATCCAACATCTGAGCCCATTAATTTTTTTAAAAAATTATGTAGATTGGTTTCTAATCATAACTGTGCATGATCTTTTTCAGCATAGCTGCTTATCAACTGTTTGGTAATATACAAAGGAATTCAGAGCTGTCTGCTGGTAGATTCTTTGAGTATAGTATTTTGGAGCTGAAGCAGCTGGAATCCCATGGTTTCAGAACTGTATTCTATGAATGCTGCACTAGTAAGAACATTTTTAATTAGTGAATTTCTTTTTAATGCTCAAAATTGTACTAATTCTGGATTGTGGGGTTTTTCCTAATAAGAAATGAATTGAGGAATGGCTGTTGCAACCCACATGGGGGGGAGATGTGGTATCTGAGGCTGAGAAAGGGCTACTGGTTTTGGCTGGTGCTCAGAATTCTGTGTGAATCCTGGAGAGCTGTATATGGGCAAATGGCCCTTGTATATTCTACCACAATGTGCCTACCCACTAGAGTACTCACAAAGGATTTTGTATTGACTAATACAACTATTGAAAGCAAAAACTACATTTCATATCTACATTCTAAGGCTATTGTCCTCAATGTCTTTGTTCTTTTTAGAGCAAAATTATTTTTCTGTGTGTTACTACTCTTTCAATGCTTGTGCAAAAGTGCTAGGATTGGAGTTTGTATGTTCATCCTTTTATGTGTTATAAACCAGAGGGAGTTTGAAGCCTGTTCACCATTTTGGGAGAGGTTTAACTTATGGAGACTGTTTTACATGTGATGCTGAATGCAGGTAACTGTGTGGATAAAAACTATTGGTGCAACAATAGGTAGTAATGTGTTAATACCAGTTCTTATAAAGGAGCTGAGCTGCACTGGAACATAGGAGAGTGAAGGAAAAAGCATTGCCCCACTCATTCAGTGATGTCTATTGCCCTCTTTCGCTTCAGTCTGTCTAGGTAGGCTTGTACAGCTTTCTAGAAGCTGGAACTGTGGTGTGTGTGAGGGATGCTTCTAACATCTTGCAGGAATTCTCTTACTTCTCGATCAGTCTAGTGTAATTTATGAGTAGAAAGAGTCACAGTTGCTTCGAGTGTGATGTCAGCTAACAAAGGACAGGGAGAAGCAAAGAAGGAGCATATTCACATATATTGAGAGGATTGCCAGTTAGACTGAGGATAACGCTTGTCTTTTCTGGGGGCTGAGTTCCTGAAGCCACAGGAGGACATGCACGTTGATGTTTTCAGATCTGTTTCCTTGTGTGAATGTGTGTAAGGGCTTTTGTAGAACATAAGTTTGAGTAAGCATTTTGGAGAGCTGATTTATAGGAAGGAAAACATCTGTTTCTAGCAAAAATAGGGGGTGTATGTGGAAGGAGTGTTGAATTTAGACTGAAAAATTTATGAAGTCAACAGTGGCAGATTTCTTACCTCCTATATAACAGCAACCATACTGGAATTTAACAGGGCAGTAACAGTACACAGGGCACGAGTATGTGTTGGTTAACTTGTTTTCTTAGTAATCCTTCTAGGAGAGAAAGTTACACGTTTTACAGCAAGAACAACAAATTGAAATTTGACAAAGGTTCTGATACCCGTGACACAGAATTAATTAAAATTTAATAAATTTGAAGCTCTATGTTTAATATTTATTGCCTATTTACAGTATAGTTTGTACTCTTGAATTGCATAGACTTTAAGGTGTGTACAGAATAGCTGTTTTCTGGCATGTGTGATTTGCTGCTCTAAGGAGATTGAAGCAACAATTTAATATCTAACATACTGTGGATGTTGCTGAATTTATTTTCATTACAAATTCCTCTTGTAATATAGATATGATACTGCAGTACCTTTGTGGGAAATTTAGCAAATATGAGCATTTTGATATCAGAATAGTACATGAGTATACTTCATGATGGTCATGTACTACTGGTAGGTGTTTTAGAAACTTTCAATAATGACTCTTTTGTTTTGTTTTTTTTCTTGGCTACCGTTTCTTTTTCAGGTATGTAAAACTTCACTGAGTGTCTCTCCTTTTTTCCCCTGTAGTTGCATGTGATGTTTGTTAACTTTTTTTCCCTCTCTACCTGAACTTAGTCTGGAAGTACTATTAGTAGTTACGTGTCTCAGTATATTCACAGTGCTTTGCACAATAGTAAACTTCTAATAATTAAGTGTAAAGTTGTTTGTGAGTATTAGAATAATCAACATCCAGTAGAAAGTGTGCTGACTAGAGTAACAGATGGTTGTAATGTTCTCTTGGATGTAGGTAATAGTGTATTAGTTCACTTAAATGTAATACTTTAGAATTTAAGAGTAATTTGTTTATATGTGATTTTTCTCTCTTTTTATTACACTGCTTTCCCAGCAAGGACAAGTTTGGAAGGTTTGCAAAGCTTTTCACCTTCCCTTTGCCCGCTTGCCCGCTTTCAGAATCGGTCTCATACTCCATGACTTCTGTCTCTGCAGTCCACAACTTGGTCATAGAAATCAGTGTGGAAAAGTTATTTAAATGAGTTGTCATTCGAGTTCACTCTGTTGCATAGAAACGCCTAGCATGTAATTTAGTTTTGCATGAGATGTGGAACTCCTTTGCAAACCCCCTGAGGAAAATAAAACTAAATGAATATTTGAGAGAAATTCAGCTTGAGCGCATACTTTGTCATGTAAGTAATGCTGCTTTTAGTTTGTTACTCCAAATGAAATGGTGTCACATGGCTCACTAGTCAGAGTAGCAGAGAAGAAGTGTCTGACAGCATGCCCTGGAGCTGGCCACAGTAGCTGCTTCCTCAGGTTTCTGTCCAGAGAAGCTGTTCTGATCTGTCTACGTAAGTTATTTAAGAGATCTTACACTTAGTTGCGACTTCACATCAAAATTCAGTGAAACTTTCTGATCGCTGCTTTTAAAGCTCAGCCTGTGCTGCTGTAGGAATGAAGAACATGAGTAAAACTTCAGTTCCTAGTTTAGGAAATAGGCTACGTTAGGCAAATAATGGTGGTTCGATTGTGGGATGGAAAATTGTCTTACGATTAACAGCTGGGGAAAAAATTAACTGCAGGTTGGTGGTGGGGTGTTTAGTTTTGTTTCACAAAGGATAGTTTAATCATTTAATGTGCCCGGCACTGTCCTCCACAGATGATGACATGATTGAGTTTTCTAACAGTTTGTTAACTCCAGATGCATACAATACTACCTCAAACCAGGAATAGCATTAAAAGGAAACATTTTTTTTTCTCCTTCTTTTAGGACTGAGTTTTTTCCCCTCACTGCTGTTCTGCACTAACTGCTTTGATACTCCCATGCATCTTTTTCAGTAGAAGAGCATCTCTGTACTGTTTCCCATTGCATATTTCAGCTGTGACAGTCCCTGCACTTTGCCTTTCATTTTATCACCTGCTCACTAAAAGCAAACAAACAAAAAGAGGAATCTTTCTAATTTGTCTTCAGATTTGCAACTATCACTTAGTTTTACATGGATAATTGCGTTTCTACTTCATTTTGTATTGTATTTTTTTATAGGCATGTGGTGACCCCAAAGCCAAACCATCCTATCTTATTGACAAAAACCTGGAATCTGCTGTCAAATTCATAGTCAGGAAGTTTCCAGCAGTAGAAACACGCAACAACAATGTAAGTAATCAAATGGCCATATCACTATTTTTCTCACTACCCTTTAGCACAATCTGAGAGGTTTAAGTTTTCTTATAAAGCATCTGATGCTGACAGTTGCAGTTGGAATATAATTATTGATTCAAATGTCTGACGGGATACTTGAGAAGGAACTATCATTAAGGAGAGAATATTATACTGTAATTCTGGATGGGTTTTGTTAGGATAGGTCTCTTTCTGGTTTTCTTTTTGCCTGCTCTCTTCTATTCCATTTCAAAGAATTGTCAATGGGAAGAAATCCTTGGAAAAATCATGCCTTACTTTAATTGGAGAAATTCTTGGTGACCAGACTGATTACAGAAGATGAAATTTGCATAATTTTATTTATGGTATGTCCTAAACAGCAGACAGTAAAAAACATCTGGCTGCAAAGTGGGAAGAAGTGTTTGTACTTAACAGGTACCCTTGCCTATGGAGTCAGTCCCTGTGGGAATAAAGAATGTTTTAGTGCATAAGGAGAAACATTGTGAAGTTCAAAAATATGGAAATATAATTGTTTCCTCCCAATATAGTGAGTTCAGTTGTAGAAGTAAATTATGTTTTACCTTTGAGTGACTCGGTATTGCTGAATTTGACTTTGAAGCCTTTTTTTTTAGGTAATTATTAGGCTAGAGGCAAGCATTTTGGCAGGTGCTGTACACTTGTTTCACTGTTTCAATTTGAAAGACAAGGGCCCTTAAGAGGTTTGTTTTACAGCTTACATTTCTTTCCAGAGGTGGAAAGTGGAGGTAGGTGTTGGGTTTGCATGTTCCCTGGATGCAAGTGCTTGCCTGTGTGCTTGGGAGGTTTAGGCTTGCTTTAAGCATTCAGGTTTCTGCAGAATAGTAGTGGTGATAGCAATGAGAATAATTAGTTTCTTTTATATTGCCATCTCAAATTCGTATGTAATATCTCCAGTAATACCAATGGGGTAAAACCCAAAGAAACCAGGAAAAAACTACTTTATGGAGGAAACAATTTCATTAACAATGCGCTTTTTCATTTTAAAAATTGTGCATGCTTTGTACTCTTTAATATTACTCATCTTTCTATTGAATTTGATTGTGTTAGTACCAAATACAGAAATTCTTTACCAAATTTATGTAAAAATGGTAAGTCTGTTAAACCATGTTTGGTAAACACAGTTGTATTCTCTAAGCTTGAGTGGCAGATTGACTATTAAAAGATAATGTACGTAGAGTTTACTTACTGCAGTTGCACGTATGCTTTAAATGTCTTCCAGTTGTTGATTATGAATTTGGAGCTTAACTAATGATAGATATTCAAGGATATGGTGCTGTGAAGTTTATGGAAAGAGATCAAAGAAAACTTGCTATATTTTGACAATCACAGTTTCTAAAATAGGACACACTCCAAATGTTTTGTCACTACCTTGTATTTATTTACTATGAGCCAGCCAGGCCTGTGTTTATTAAGCAGAGTTGACAAAAGCCTACCCTCCTCATGTATGAGCACACTTTAAAGTAGGATTTTGAGCTCTAGCAATCAGCAGCTGGGATTTCTGTCCTGTAGTCAGAGCTGATGGCATTTCGCTTACTTATTTACAGATGTTTCCCACAGAGTGTTGTAACTCCTAAAAAAAAGAAAAGAGTGATCAGAGATTGAAAAGGGCAAGAAGCTAATTGTAACAGAGACACATTGATTAAAGAAATATCACAAAGGACTACTGCAGTGGAAATAGCTAAGAAATCATAAGCTGTGTTTGCTTCTTGCAGTGAAAATTCCAGGACAGCCTTTCAGGAAGATGTTTTGGATTTTGTATGTTCCGGTGCAGCAGTTGCCATTGCCTAGCACTGTGTACCTTTGCTTTGAACATGTCAGTAGGTGATGGTCCTGAACAGGCTTGCATTCAGTTTTAGAGAATAGGTAGTGCCAGCTTTTTGGATTTTTTTAAACCTATTTTAGCTGGTTTTTCTCAGGTATTGTCATCTACAGTGACATCTTTTATGTCTTAGAAACGAGCGACACATTTTATTGAAGAGTATGAGCAGTGTTTTTTGTAATCAGGTGATCTTGAAAAGCATGACTTTTCATTCTGTGGAAACAAATAATTCTGTTATATTTGCTTTTCATATCTTGGACATCTTTATCCATGGAACATAGAGTTCCTGGTTTTGTTCCTCCTTCAGTGTTTGACATGCTGAGTCATCAGAGCAGTGTCTGACAGCTGCTGATTTTCAGTATTGTACTGAAATGGTGATGTTTTGGTGAAAGTTTATGAACAGCTCAAACAGTGAAGTGGCTGATGAATCCTTGCTGACCAGGCTGGGAAATTAACTGGAGTAGTTCATCTTCCAAAGGATTAGTTGTGGATAACTCTGCTCCTCATCAGTTCATAACTCTCTCTCCCATTGTTGGAGGGCAATCCCTGTGACGTCACACACTTGCCCTTTCTTTTCCAATAACCATTGTGAATCACGTAACCCTGAAATTGTGCAGTTTGAAGACCAGGCTCTTACACTGTTAATGAAATAGACCACCAGGCCTATTGCTGCACACTGTATGAAATAACCTGCAAAGGGAGGAAGGTATGTAAGCGAAAACTTGAAGGATTTGGAAAGCGAGAAACAAACAAGATAGAGTCCTGTTCAAAAGGAAGGTTTCTTCTGTGTTTGAGGGAGCTTTACTACTTATAGTTATTTTAAATTGACTAAAGCTTTGAAAGGTTTTGAAAGGTTTTGAAACGTTTTGAAAAAACCTTCTAAGCTGCAGATGGCTTCCAAAAACTTCATAGCACCGTGATTTTTGGTCAGGTCTGCGATCTGATCGTGCCTGTATTGAATCAGAGAAGCATTTATTTTTACTGAATTTCCTGGCCTAGCTTCAGAAGGAACGTTCCAAAGTAAAGGATGCAGAAGCAGCCTGATTTTTGTGATGGCTCTTTAGACTTCGTCCTCTTATAAGGGTGTACAGGTGAGGTTGTTGTCACAGACAAATTGAAAGAGAGCATACGGAACTCCAAAAAAAGTTGTAGCACCTAAAGGTTGCTGTGTTCTCAGTCAATGCTAATACTTAATGCCTTTTCAAACCAGAGTAAAATACTTCACATACTTCACAATGGGGAACTGGAGATGCAGAGAGAAAGGACAGAATTTTTTTTTTAGATTGTCAGTAGAATTTGATAAATCTGCTGCCTGCTCAGGTAAAGCTCCGTGTCTCTGTGTGATGAAGTTGTATCCTCTGCTGCTTTCACAAACACCACATATGACAAGTAATGAGAATAAGTGCCTTCTTTCTTGAACACATGTTTTTATTGGTTTGTTCCTCAGCAATTTCTGTGTAGAAAAACTTACATTTTTACGTGTCTCTTGAAAAAATTGAGGTTCACTCATTGGTTAGCACAAAGCAGACCAGTGAAACATCACTTTGAAGTTTCTAAGTGTATGGTTAGTGAAAGAAAGATCAGTTTTCCATGTAATGCTAGTCTTCATCACATAGTAGGTGTATTCTCAGTATTATTCGTATCAATTCAATTTGTGTTTTTTATTGACTAATTTTCTGCTTTATTGTGTCCATGAGGACCAGAAATAAGATCACTTGAGAACAGAGGACAAGCAGTGTGAGCATTTCCAGTCTGTCAGGGTTGGGATCTATAGTTTTGAATTAGTTCACTTTGCTTTTTGAATTTTTGCCTTTTCCCTTTTAGATCCCAGTGTGTGTATGTGTTTTGCCTCCTGTGTCTTTCACAGTTTCACTCCATAAAGAGCTGATTACATAGCAAATTAGATGGATGTGGGAGAGGTGTTGTGGACACAGTGTCTGAACCTCCTTGGCTAAAGTTTCTTAGAAGTTATTAATGCATGCTTTTATTAAATGATTTCTTCTATTAAAAAAAAAAATAAACCCCGCACTTTATAACCAGTCTTGATTTTTAATTTGTGATAGGTGCTTCCAGTAATTAGTCTTTTTCAAAACACTTAACACAAATAATAACCTGATTTTCAGTTTTTTCTTTCAGCCCCTGCAAGTTGTACAGTACATCAAGGAAAATGTCATTTTTTTGCTTGTTTCTAATGAAGCATTTAGTACTATAATTTTCATAGCACTAGTGAAGATAATTTACAAACTGTCATCTCTAGAAAAATAACTTTGGGGTCTCAGCTCTGCTGCTTCATGTACTGGGAATCCCTTTTCACTAGACATTTATTTTTGAGGAAATTATATGGTCATTAAAGCTATCACAGCTGTTTTCTTAAGTGTAACTTAAATTATCCTCATATTCAATAAATGTTAATATTTTTCTCCACCTTTCTGGGGTGTTAGATCTCTTGCATGAGAGACTTGACTTTTCAGATAACTTCCAGCTTGCTTAAGCAAGAAACCTCCAACTCTCTAAATTCCACCATAAAACTTAACTGGCCTTTTCCATGAAGATTAAAACCTTTTCCAGGTGAGGGGGTGCCATGCACAGCTGCTTGTACAGCTCAGTTCTTGCTCAGGATTGCAAAAGAGAGAAATTTTCAGGAAGTCACTGAGACAGCAATTTAGGTTGTGGATGTTTCCCTTGCATGAGTGAAGTCAGATGATGAGCAATTATTCTCTGTTCAGCTTTGTATGAACAGTCAAGGTGTCTTATGCTTGAGAATAGAGTATACTAATGATAATTTATCTCACAAGAAAATGCAAAATAGCTACAAATAATAAAATTTTATCTACATTTTTACTGAAAAGTCATTCAGAATTGAAATTGCTCAGTGAATACCTTGGTTTGATACTACCATACTTACTGTTCTGGTTTTATATGCAGTAGCCTGTCTGATGTCTTCTGTTGTTACAGGTATAAAACTGACTTAAAATGATGTATTCTATATAACAGACTAAAGTATATAAAGTTTTTCAGCCTAACAGTCATTTGTGAGTGAGAATTCTTTTCATAGCAATTCTAAGAGATCATGTAAAGTCATGAAATCTCTTTGAAATGTTTCACCAAACCGAATTCTCGTAATGTATTTTTTCAAAATAGTAAGTACTGTCAGCTGCAAAGTTTATTTTCTTGGTTTGAACTTTGACTGGGCCTGAATTTGAGATAGAATACCATCCAAATATTGTATTTTTTATCATTATTTGTAATAAATCATTGTAGAACACTGCTGTAAGTCATGTAAGTCCATTCAAGTCACTTGCCAAGATAAATTAATCTTACTTTGTTGTTGCTTCATAGTGTCTGCAATAATTGCAGAGGAGTAAATGCGTGTAACACTTTACCCTCTCCTTCATCCACTAAAACTCTTTGCTTTAATGATTTACTATTTAAGACCTTGGCCCTTAAAAACCAAGAAAACAAACAACACCCCCCCACCACTACCACTGAGATGGCATTCCAAAAATTGTATTTTTTGTAAAATGAATTGTAAAAATATTGCAGAAGTTGTAAATGAAGGTGAGAATGGGGAAGCTGTTTCTTACGGCTGAGGAGTAGATCGGTTTTTGAAGAGAAGCATCCCTGCTCCAGTTGTCTGCCATTATTAATTCCCTGGGAATGGTAACAGTTATGGAGCATCACAGGTGTCCGTTTCCTTTTCAAAACAGTTCACTTAGTGCTACAAACTTGTAAACAAACTAAAATAGATCTTGTGGTATACATACATTAGTTAGTAAACACGTTAAATATTCTATTTTATCTTTTTATATGCAGCACAGTACTTCAGAAACTGCTTTTAATTGGAAGTAAGGAAACTAAGGACACATCCATTATTCTAGAATTAATTTACAGCATTTAAAACTAATCTTTTAAATTTCATTAGATGCTTGTATCTTTCCCTACTGTTCTGCTATGGATTTTGTAGACACAGAAGTTTGTTCAAATTAACTGAGTTTTTCAGGTGTTCATCTAGAAGACTCTATAGGTGACAAGCATAGTGAGCATAACAAATGACAGTAAGAATGCTGGCAGTGATGATTTAACTCTCTCTCCAGAAATTTATAGTACTGCTTTTTGGGGCTTATATTCCAGCTGGTAAGATTGAGTTGATGGTATTTTTGCTGAGGATATGGTAATATCTATGGTGTTGGTTTGTAGAAAACAAAGTGTTTAAAGATCAGACTTGCAGGAAAAATACCACACTGATATAAGCAGAAAATTCACCTTCCTACTCTTTATTTCCAGATCATGAAATAAGACATTTATTCACATACTGCTGCTACCAGTCAAATAAACATGATAAAAATTTGCAGAACTAAGGGTACCCTTTGTTTTCACACACATAAGACTCTCTGAACAACCTCTTCTAGTTGTCTCGTATTTTTCGTGAGCCATTGTATTAAATTGGTATTTATTCACATGATTAGTATGCCAGGGCTGCATCATTTCTCCCTCGTCTAAGCCATTGTGTTCATATAAGCTTTAAGTGAGATTGTCTTGCACTTTCTGATTTTTTTTTGCTTCTTTTAATGTACTTTCTCTGTTTACATAATTGACTGTGTAAGGATCTTTGGGATTTAATATAAAGAAGGATAGGCACAAGTTAAGGATCAGTTCCTTCTCCTGTAGGTAATATATTCACAAAGTGTTAGCTTCACTCTCTTATTTATAAGCAATATCCAAACATGAATCCAAACAATGTGGTATTTTGTTAATAGACAAAAGAAATAATCTCAGATTAATTATTTGAGAGTTTTTTTGATCTTGCCATATTCTGCTAAAATGTCTACAGATTTTCATAGGTCTTAAATCTAATTCACCTCATTCAACAAAAATACTGTTGGTATAATTTGTATTTCAAATTATCTAAGAATAAATAAACCACTTGCAGCTAACACTAGCTAAGGCATAGTCAGCTATAGTAAAAGTAATCTTTTGATGTTATTACTTCAGTATATCCTGTTTTAGGATATACCTACTTTTGTTGGTTATTGGAAACTTTCAATAATGAATTGCAGGCCAAGGAAAAAAGCCTCAAACCAAATACAAATCAATGTAGCACCAGCAACTTCTAAACAGATGTTAGGAAATTAGTAATGGAAAGTTTTAATGCTGTGGTTGTGCAAAGAGCTACACCCACATTCTTGAATGATAAAGAAAGCAAATAAACATCCAAGACTCTGCATGCTTGTAAGCTGTTCTTCCAAACATCACTGCTCAGGCTGTGCTCTATAAATTGAACTATTTGCCTCATATTGATATAACAGTTTATATATTGTTTTATTTTGGTACTACTATTTAAAATAAAAGTTTATTCACCCTTTCAACACTCGGCATGCAAAGAATGATCATCTTAACTCTGTAGGAAAGTTCTAGCATCACTTAAGTGTAAATATTTCTGGAAATATAGGTAACAAGGTAAGAATGCACAGGAGTGATTCCATAATCCTTAGGTGAGCATGGCAAACACCTCCCTATACTCCTTACATCTTCACAGAATTTCTGAAAATTTATGATTTCTTTTGTGATCATAGTTCCCAGCACCATCTCCCTTTTTGCCGTATCTCCCCACTTCACGTATTGTGACTTGAAATTACGATGTCCTGCAGGAGGGACATTCAGTTGCTATTTGTTGTACCAAAAATAGGTGTAGTGTACAGCAACCTATAATCTTGAGAGTCTCCTTTAGCATTGCACTTTACTTACTATGAGTTAGGATTGCACTGGAAAAAAAATGTTGTTAAGGCATGTGTGAGTGGTAGTGAGTTCTGGTCTTGTTTTTTCTCTGCACTAGAAATAATCTTACTTGTGGATCACACCCTGTCATCTCTTCCTGCAAATTCTTGAAAGGACATTTCACATTCATCTGGTTCACACTTGTATTAGTTGCACAAAAAACCCCCCCTATTTCTGCTTAGTCTTCTACAAACTGGGAAGAAACGCTTGAAGTGCTAGGGCCAGGGTGCAGAATTAAAACCACGCATCTTAATTGAATTTTCATTGTGTAAGAACTGTTGACGGATGAAGCAGTCCTGAAAGTACAAAGCAGACTTCCCTCTGGAGTGGTTCCAAGTGGTCTGAAGGTGTTCTGGAGCTGCACAGACACACCAGAGCTCCAGAGTTTGTGCGTGGTGATGCTGCATGCTTCATTTTCTGAGCTCCAGGCAGTTGAAGTTAAAGCTATACACTGGAAGAGGTATAGCTTTAATCCTCGTACTGAGGATCAAAATACAAGTCATGAGATCTGAAAACATTTTCGTATAGGCAGCAGATTAAATAGAAATAATCTATTTCCAGGCGCATGAGATTTATCAGGACAAGTTACAAAATAAACAGATGTACTTGCACTTCTTTCAGTTAAGCCTTGGCTGATGTCTATGTGAAAGAGACTTAAATAATATATAGGCAGGCATTCAAAGTCCAATCCTTTGCAATGGTTTAAGAGTAGGCAGGAGTATTTTATGATGTAGCCATTCTGATTTGCTCATAACTGTCTATTCCTGTCTTCCTTGGCAATAATGAAAGTGTTACAGCTCAAGACTTGTAAAAAGTCATCACCTCTAAAAATTCAGAGGAGAGAAGCGAAACTTATTTTACATATGATACCTAGTGGTGATCCAGGCAGGTTTTTTTTACTAATTTGGAGGAATTTTGATGCTTTACATAAAACTCAGAATACAGAGCACAGCTTCATAAGAGAGTGAGCTGAAGAAGCATACTTAGTTCTAACCTCTTATGAAAATAGGCTAATTAATTTGAAGCAACTTTTAAATTTGTCTTATAATTGATTGCTCTTGTTGAGAAAAAGATGTTATTTAGCTTTATCATCTTTAATTTAAAATCTTGAAGGTTTTTGGAGGGCACTTTTTCCTGTTGTGACCGCTTTAAGTCATTTCAATTCCTGTATCAGGAAGGACATTTAATTTGTAGCTGGATATTGCCAGTTATATATTTGGCTACTTGCTGTGCTGTGAGACTGTGCATAGATAAACAGAATGGCTGTTCACTATCAGCTGCTTTTTTGTGTTCTTAATTGTCTAAGTGATCAATCTGGTTACTTCACAAAATCTTTAAAAATAAATTATATTTCACTGTCTGTTTAAAATGTATTAAAAATATATCCATGTGAATTATTTTACCTTTGTATTCATGTTTGCCTCTTCCATTTTATCCACCAGTGTCTAATTGCTAGTGTTTTGCTTCTTTTATGTTTCTTTATTTTGTTGCTTTTGTTTGAATGTATTATTGTGTTTATATGGAACTGGTCAAAGAACCGTTACTGTATTTTATGTTTGTATCTACATTTTATTTTGCATGCTTAACGTGGCTTTGCCTGGATATTCTTTTTGGTAAGTTCAGAATTTAAAAGCATAATGTTTTTCTGTAGTAAAGTTTGTAACCTGCCACCTTATTTTCTTCCACCTCAAGTAACATAATTATTTTGGTTTTGGCATACTGATTTGTGCTCATGTACTGTTCTGCTTTTGCAAATTATACATATGATAACACAACACTTTTCCTAACTACCATTTTCATCTCTAGCTGAGCTAAGCAATATGACTCTGGTACTAATGTGTACTAATGTCACTTTTATCTTCAAAATGTAGTTGGCAGCTGTTAAAATGATCAGTGCTGAGAACTCTGTGTGTATTTGACACACGCAGAACCTCAGTTGTAGAAAACCATATTACAGCTTCTTTGCATAGCCTGGTGGTTACTCTGAGCTTCACAGGTATTACTTTTCAGCAGTCTTCTCAAGATCTTCTAAGAACAGTGTGCATGTTTATGTTTCTCTTTTAGCAACAGCTTGCTCAGCTCCAGAAAGAAAAGTCAGAGATTTTGAAGAACCTGGCATTATACTACTTCACCTTCGTCGATGTTATGGAATTTAAGGTAAGGTGTTACAAATGTGTAAGTTGTTCTGTCACATTAGGTTTCTATAATTTTATTTATGGAATAACACTACATAATGAAATAGCTGGACTTGAAGCTCTGTTCTTCAAATTTAAAAAAAAAAAATGAAGCGCCATCACTAATTGTAGTAATGTGATTTAATAGTATATTTTTAAACTAAAGTTATTCCTTTGTTTTTCAAGGACCATGTCTGTGAGCTGCTAAACACTATTGATGTTTGCCAAGTCTTCTTTGATATTGTAAGTTTCTGCGTTTAGACTTTCAAAAATGTTTGTATTTGGAGTCCTGTGGGGAGAAGGACTTGCTTTTGTTAGTCCACGAAACATCACATCTCAAGTTATAAATGCAAGAGAAATAAAAACAATGTAGGGTTCAGATTTCTAACTTTTATAATAGAGAGACAGACCTTTCTCAGTAGGCTTCTTATCAGCAGTAGTAACAGTATTGTTACCAGACATAAAAATTTTTCAGTGATTTTTGTTTATTTTATCTGCAAGTTAATTCCTTGTCATCTGTGTGCTTACACCTTGTGAGACTCATGAGACAAGACTGATTACTGATGTCCACCAAAGCTATGTGAGGAGGTCACTTTTGGTGTTGACTAAAGCAACTACAAAGGCATCTAAAAGGCTTATATTTAAAACATAACCACCACCCTCCCCCTCACCCCCCAAAAACAAACGAAAAACCCCCAAAAATGAAACAAAAAACCCCAACAAACACACATAGAAAAAAGCCCCCCAAAATCCCAAAAGAAAACCTTTAACCTAATCTTTTGCTCTCGATTTCAACTTTCTTAGTGTTCTGAATGTCACCTTGTTAGTTTTTGTCATTATTCTAAATTTGGCCAACTTAGATTTATAAAATGAAAAAGTAGCAGATGTTTGTTCTGTGGAATGGTGTTACAAGGCTGGTGGGATATGTGCTAGTCTTTTACATTAGAGTCTTATTAAAAACAGTTCATAGGCACAGCACTGCTGACTCCTTAGTAACAAAAGTTTTCCTATCTGTCAGGTAATCTCTGACACTTAAGTCTGGAAAGATTTATTTGGATGCTTTGCTTTCATGAGTGCAAACAGTTCTGGGAATCTGAATGAATAAATTAAGGTTGTACAGAGTCGTATGCCACCAGAACAAGAATTTTGTTCAAAAGACACCCTGTTGTATTTTAAAAATGCTGAAAATCAGTGGAAATTATAAGGAAAAATGTTTTATGCTTGTTTCTAAAAGTTTTTAAATGATAATTTACTGGTTTTCCTTTCTAGACTGTAAACTTTGATTTAACAAAGAACTACTTAGATTTGATTATAACCTACACAACTCTAATGATACTGCTGTCCCGAATTGAAGAAAGGAAAGCTATCATTGGATTGTATAACTATGCCCATGAAATGACACATGGAGCAAGGTAAAAAATTTATTGTATAAAGGACGTGTATAATGTTAATGGTAGTAACAGCTACACCTCAGTGAATTGTTTGTTGTTGCTTTCAGTGACAGAGAATATCCACGCCTTGGCCAGATGATTGTGGATTATGAAAATCCTTTAAAGAAAATGATGGAGGAATTTGTACCTCACAGTAAAGTATGTAACTGCTTTTCACAGACATGCTGTAACCATGATTGGGAGAGACAGAGATAAAAAGTGAACATGCAAGAGTTTGTTTTGTCAAAGGCCATTTGGTATAAATTTTACATGAGATTTCTGCTTACACTGAATGTCTAGAGCTGGGGATTGATGCCTTATTAAAAAGCACAACCTGCAGAAATACAAGAATGATAAGACCCATTAGTAAGGTGCCATTTTATTCACTAAGGATTAGAAATTAATTAAAAATCAATTGTGGATCATCTGAGAATATCTACTTCTGTGTTTTGTGTAGGCTTGTAGTTTGGAATTAGAGAGATTCACGATGTTTCTGTGAAGTTGGTTGTTTTGCAGGATTGCTGTCCTAGATAAATGTAGTTTTCTATTTTGTAACCTGAGGGGTTTTGCTTTGGATTGTCCTTAAACTGGGAATCCTGGAGATCACCACTGCCTCTTTAACAGTAGCTCCTGTACTCAAAAACTGATACTCTGCTGAGTTGCCTTCACTGAGTTAAAAGAGCTCAATTCCTTTAGTCCTTTCTGTACAGATTTTTCTAAATGTCTGTTCTTACACAATTGGTTGGCTGCAGTTCCGTGACATTTCATCTAGGCTGTATTTTCATGTAAGAATATCTTTGAAAAGTTACAGAAGCCTCACCAAAGCCAGACTATATCCTGTTCTATCAGTTCTTGTGTGTTCACTAGATTTGCTATTCTGTCAAAGGAAACTAGATTTCTCTGATCAGGACTGACCAACTATTATAAAAATGTTACTTTCTAGGTGCTTACAAATTAATTGCCTAACAATTACAACTTACTTTGGGATCTTTGTCAGTAGCTTAAGTTAAATGCTAAGTTATTACCAAAACTTTTTAAGATTTGGGTTTTTCTTTACCTGTTTTGAAGTTAGGTACTAACTGTGTTTTCCTTCTCTAGTTTTCTTGAGATTTTTCTTGGTTTTGTTAAATTTTTCAATACTGTCCCTAGAAGTTCAGAGTTCTCCAGCTACTTTCCTAAGTGCTCTGAAGTGAAATAGTTTTCCATACTTCTAACTTGTCTGTAATCTTATTGTTGTTACACTTTCCCCTCCACAATTCCTGTCCTGTTAAGACTGACTTAGCTAAGGATCTTATTTATGAGTAATCTTTTCTGGTGCACATTTTAGCAAAGATGCTTTACTTCTCATTATTATCTTAGTTTCTGCTCTTATATTTAATAGTGGATCCATTGTCAGTAGTCCTTTCCATTGAAGCATTTGCAAAGATGCCTTTCAGCCTGATTTTTTGCTCTTGTGCTTGTTCTGTGCTAGAAGTATAAATTGGGGTCAGGGATCTTTTCAGGTGCTCTACTACAGAAACATATTCTTGGGCTGCACACTGATGGAACTGCACACTTGAGTTGTCGTTCTGTAATCTCACTACTTTGCAGCAAACTGAACATTTGTTTAGTCCTTTACATTAGCTTTGGCAGGTGACTTTGGTTTACCTGAGTGACCTTCTCTGCTCTCCCACTGCTCACTTCTGGCTCCCTGAGGATTCATTAGGCACCATTAAGCACAAAAATCAGGGAAAAGACTTAGGATGCACTTGCCCAGATAAGCTCAATTTGCTACAAAGATATTCCTGCAGACCCTATCTGCTCTAAACAATTACAGTTTGCTACCAGAGGGAAAGACATACTAAAGGAAGTGACAAGTAAGGAAGTAACACAAAAACTGGGATGCATAAATAACTTCCAGTTGTATGTGAGAGGGCTTTTGTGGCTTACTGTTTTTTTTTTTTTTACATGTCCTCTAATTCTGAACTCAGAACTTTGTAGCTCTAATTAAAAATAATAGAAATCAAACTCTCTTGCTTCTTTGCATCTTTCCTCTAGCCTGGAGTAGTCCTTTATATGTTAAATAACTACATGCAATGGGGTTTAACCTTAGGTTTGATTTCAAAACTAGTTCACTAAAATGTTTTGATGACTGTTAGTAATAATGCTGAGGAAACAGCTCTACTGATGAAATAGTATTAACCATTCAAACTAATCATCAGTCTGTTTTCTAGTCCCTTTCAGATGCTCTGATTTCACTCCAGATGGTCTATCCTCGACGAAATCTCTCAGCTGACCAGTGGAGAAACGCACAACTGCTGAGCCTCATCAGTGCCCCCAGTACAATGCTTAATCCTGCACAGTCTGACACAGTATGATCTTTTAATTTACATTCTATGATAGAGCTAAGTAACTGTTCTCTGTAAAATAGTTGTCTGTTGGATTACTTCTATGTGACTTGTAATCAGAGAAGTAAATATGGTGATTAGCACAGGGGAAAGTTTTCTCTGATTAAGTGAAGTTTTTGTTACATTAACTCCTGCCTTCAGTTTCAGTAATTTGTTGACTAAAAGATGAAGGGAAACAGTGTTAACTTCTGCAGTCATAGAGGGGAGAAGTCCTCTCAGGTGTTTTTGAGCCAGGAGACTGGAAATCAAACTGATCCTTTCTTTAAAATTTGTGTTTGCACTAGCTGCTTCAATTGTGATATGAACAGTTATCTTTTGAAAAAAATTGAAGCTTTAACAGCTGTCATGATTAGTACCCATCAAAAGCTTTTAATTCTTAAATGTTGTTAAATACAATGTTTATTGAAAATAAATATTTGTCAAAATTTGTTCAAGGGGGTGGAGGATATGGAAGCTCACTTAATATTCTAACCCTGCAGTTTCTGAAGTGTTAGTGGTCAGCAGCCTTCTATGATTCATTAACATTTAAGGCTTTGTTTGTCCCTTTTTGCTAAGAAGTACTTATAATTAGTGTGCTACAAATTACTGGTTTTTTAACAGATGCCGTGTGAATACCTGTCTCTGGATGCAATGGAAAAATGGATCATTTGTGAGTAAAATATTCTGAAATGGCTCAATGGTTGTATTAAATTTGGTTAACATTTAAAAGACTACTTGCTTCCTGTACTTTACAATAGCTGTTGTATTCAAATAATATTCTGGACAACTTGATTAAATTTAATTTGTACTAATACGCAGTGAAGGTAGAATTCAGCATGTGCTGGTGGAATAAAGTGTGTCATCAGCTTGTTCCAGACTTTGACTGTAAATGAGGGCTTCAGTAATTCTGATGAAAATAGTCAAACAGTATCAGCATAAAGTAATTAATTTTACAAAAATATTGCAGAAATTACCTCCATTAGAAGTGGGGAGGTGTTTCTAATATATTAGAAAACGTTGTCCATTAAGGAGTTTATTAATGATCTATGCAAACTATTTAAGACAAAATACATAATCATCTCACTGTTCTCTTACTGTCTTTGTGCATCTGATTTGTGACACATCAATGTGAACTTTTGAAGTTGGATTTATTTTGTGCCATGGAATCCTAAATAGTGATGCCACAGCTTTAAATCTTTGGAAACTTGCACTTCAAAGCAGCTCTTGCTTGGCTCTGTTTCGAGACGAAGTGTTCCATATTCACAAAGCTGCAGAAGATTTGTTTGTAAACATAAGAGGGTAAGTTTTTGTTCTCCTTTCAGAATCTCTGTTAAAAACACCATATTTCTTGAAGAACTGTTTCAAACATGTTACTTCTGCTTTACATAAGTTCTGCTTAAGTACACAAAGATTTTTGTTTGGTGTCTTGACTGTTTCTTTAATGCATAAGTTTTAAGGGCCTGATTTCATAACCACCACACCTTTTTTTATCTCAGCCTGGTGAATCAGTCTGTAAAATGGCAAGTCTCTAAAGTTAATGATCTCACCCCCAAATCTTGATTTACTGAAGGAAAATGATGTTACAAATGTGGAATTTGCTTGAAAAATTGCATCTTGCTGCCACTGTTTCTGCAGTACATTATATGAAAACTCAGAAACAAAGTTGAGACCTCTACCAGCAAACGCCAGGAGCACTTCAGTAGAAAGAATTTTTGGTTTAGGTATCCAGTTTTGGTATTTAGCTCTGCTCAGGAGCTGGTGTGCATTTTCTCCTGTATCCTGCTTGCTCTAGCAGTGTAGCTCCTCTCAAGTCCTACTCAGCTTCTCCTAAAATGTGCTACTGCTTCTTACACCATATCTGATTGGTTTTCACTTGCAGCTACAACAAGCGTATTAATGACATCAGAGAGTGCAAAGAAGCTGCTGTTTCACATGCGTAAGTGTCTTAAAAAGCTTTTCTGACAGATTTTAGGATTGGTTTTCTTAAAATTACAAAGATTGTACAAACAGAATTTGTCAAATGCTGAATTAGTCATGCATTTTCAAGTGGGGTCATTTACTGGTCGTTCTTTTAAATCTGGACTTGCTTAATGTCATTACCGATTTAACTTCCCAAGTTTTAGATTGTTTTTCAAATCATCAGGATGGAAGCATTTAGTTTATGCATTAGTTACATTTTATCTGATTACAGAATCTGAATGGAGATTAAATAGAAATGTTTTAATATAGTCAAAGGCACATCACAGAGAGGGGGCAGAGAACTTAGGGTTTAAATTTATTGATGCTTCAAGAATATACAGTGTTGGTGATGAGAATGCCAAATTTTTGGACCACATTCATCAAAATTCTGAATTTTTGAAGCTGGTATAATATAATCTGCCTATGCTTGGTCTTAAATGCTTTTGAGAATCAGGTATTCTGTGGCTGGCATAATGGATAAATGCATGTTCTTTTGATGCAGCGGTTCCATGCATAGAGAGAGACGCAAGTTTTTACGTTCTGCACTCAAAGAACTGGCCACTGTCTTGTCTGATCAGCCAGGCCTGTTGGGCCCCAAGGTAATGACAGCTTTTATGCTTTGCATTTGTGCAAAACCCAGTGTGTTTCTCAGTGGTAAATCCAATATTTCTTTTCTTTGTGGGGGGGAAAAAACTCCTCACTTCACTCTGAGAAAACCTACTTGGTTTTTTAAATCCTTGGGTTTTAGAGACAAGTTGCCTCTTGAGTGCACAGACTATTCCGCTGTTGTGTAAATTGCTAAGCTTGTGAATAATTTTTTGTTTTTTCAGGCACTTTTTGTATTTATGGCATTATCCTTTGCTCGTGATGAAATCATTTGGCTTCTTCGTCATGCAGATAATATGCCAAAGAAGAGTGCAGATGATTTCATAGATAAGTACGTTCATTTTTAATGCAATACCTTCAATACTAGAATTTTACAGATGAAATTAATTTGAAGGCAGTGGCATCTCAGAAAAGTTTGGCTACATGGAGTAGCTGGGAATGTTCAGAAAGTTTTTACTTGGAGGTATTAATTGTCGCATCAAAACAGAAAACTAAAAATAATACTGTCCTAGAAATTGGAGCATATCAGTGAAAATTAATTTATAAAATAAAAATATTTTATGTGAGTTTTGGGTTTTTAACTTTGAACTTGCCTTTGGGTTTTTAACTTTTGGAAGGCAAAAATAAAGCTTTTTTCATGTGTCTTCCTTGATTTTGCATTGATCAAATCAATGGAGGAGGCAAGAAAACTTTCAAAAAGCTTTATTTGTTGATTTGTAGAATGCCTCTTGTAGCAAAACTATCTTTTGAATCAGCTAAGCTTTATTTATGTAATACAGCATTATTGTCACCATAAACAGATAGTAACAATGAGAAATACGATTACAAGATCTTAAAAGTGTGGATAGGCAGGAGACTTCTCAAGGTTATTGGACACAAGATTGAACTGAAAGACTGCAGGAATTCAAACCAGTAACAATCACAAGGCCATTTACAGAGCTGGAGTGGGAAAATCTTGGATTCTCTCCACTGGATATAGGTGCTAAGGAAATACAGAGGTTCCAGAGCCTCTCTGAAACAACCCGTGCAAGTATTTAACCATCCTCATGGCTTGGGAAAAAAAACAAAAACAAAAACACACCAAAAAACAAAACAAAAAAAAACCCACAAAAAACCAAACCAAACAAACAAACAAAAAAACCCAACCAAAAAAAAAAAAACCCACAACCACCCCAACAAAACAGAAAAGCAGTCATTAAACTTCTATTTTTCAAGTTTAACCACTTTTTGAGAAAAACATTTTTTCAAATTGAGCTGTACAGAAGGACTTCTTATTCAGAAAAAGAACTGAATAATTATACAAACCTTTGGGGATTACTATGGTGGTATCCTGCTAAGTTATGTCCTGTTGAGTAGATTTGACCTTGCAGAGAAAATTATCTATGTAAGCTCCTTTTACAACATTAAAAGATGTTCTCATACAGAAATTAGCTATTGATAATTGTTTTAAAAGCAAGGTATAGGAGGAAATCCCCTTGAGAAGCATCCCACTGATAAAAATTAACATTTTGAGTGATGTTTGTAAGCTTTTCCTTGTCTTTTTGTCTAGGCACATAGCTGAGCTAATATTCTACATGGAAGAGCTCAGGGCACACGTAAGAAAATATGGACCAGTGATGCAGAGATACTATGTCCAGTATCTCTCTGGCTTTGATGCAGTGGTCTTAAATGAGCTCGTGCAGGTATGGCAGCATCATGGTTCTGGGTTGTCAAATGCAAATTTTAACACTTTTGGGCTTTTTGTCCAATTGACATCATAAAACGCATCCCAGTTTGTGGATTTTGATGATCTTTATGAAGTAAAGTTAACTTACTCTTTAGTTCTGGGGTTTAGAGTTGTACTTATGGTTTCTATATGGAATCACAGAATATCCCAAGTTGGAAGGGATCCACAGGGCTCATCAAAGGCTCACCTGCCCAGTACACCCCAACACTCCCACCCTGTGCCTGGAAGTGTTGTCCAAACACTCCTTGGGCTCTGGCAGCCTTGGAGTTGTCACCCAAGCCTTCAGGATCCTGCTCAGTGTCCAGCAACCCTCTGATGGAGGAACTTTTTCCTAATACCCAACCTAAAACTCCCGTGACACAGCTTCATACCATTATGAGTGGTATGAATTGATACACTCCAGTATTCATATATGAATATTCTGAAGCACTGTTATGTTTAGAGGCAGTGAAACAGGTACTGTCACTGAAGGAGGGTAGAAACCTTTTCTTATTTAGCCCAACCAAGAAATGATAAACTTTCTGAAGTGCTTTGGTTTTGTTCCCTGGTGACCCCACTAGATGGAGCCCAAACTGAAACAAGGGGGGGGAAAAAAAAAGCTTGAATTTTAGTTGTAATTAATTCATAATAGCTGTCAAGCACCAGATTAGACAAATGATTGGGTGGTAATTTGGATTTTTTCAGCCTTTAGGTTTCAATGTCAGTTATTGCTGGAATTATGAGAAATTTCTGCATTGCATTACTTAACCTAAGTGTGGTCCTATTAGTGGCTAAAATGAAAAAGATTCATGTTGCATTTTGTAAAATTTGAATGTTTAGTAAAATAAATTTGAAATTTTAATTTAAAAAAATTGACAGATGGGGTTTTTTGGAGGTAAAGTGATGCTGAGGTGGGCTCCATTATATCCTGCCATAGCCAGGTTTTCTTTGCAGACAGGACAGAAAATGTAGCATAGCTACATTTATTGACAGATTTTCCTGTTTCGAGATGATGTTGTTCTGTAAGCAACCTTTTCTAAGTATTTATCATCAACCAATGAATTAAAAAGTGAAAGCTATTAAATAGCACTTTTTGAAATATTCCATCAAGTTATCACATGTAGGTTTTTGAACATTTCAGAGTATAGCTGATAAATGGGGAATGGATATTGACATAGTTTCATAAACCAAGTTTAAAGTAATAATAATAGCAACATTTATTATAGAATCTTTCAGTGTGCCCAGAGGATGAATCGATCATCATGTCCTCTTTTGTAAACACAATGACTTCACTAAGTGTGAAACAAGGTAAGTTTAAATGATCTTGGAAAATTGGTAACAGACTGGCAGATTCCTTTGAAAAGTTTCATCACTTTTGTTTCATGTAATCAGTAGAAGAGATAAAAACTGCATTTGTTCCCTTGTTTCTCTTTCATTTCTGTATCTGCTTCTTGTGGTGTGTCTCTTTTCCAAAGAATGCTATTGGGTAGTAATATTGCCTTTTAATATAGAAAAGATATTACACATATTTTCATCTAGGTATTTTAATTCCTTTTACTACAACTGTACTGGATCAAATTTCTTGGGTAAAACCATGAGGTTCATTACCTAGATAATTATTTTCTACTTTGGAGTTTTTAGAAGATCTGATATAATAGATTGGAATTTGTTATTGTTTTCTAAGGGTTTTCTGTTCTATATTTTTCCCTGATGCAGTTGAAGATGGAGAGGTATTTGACTTCAGAGGAATGAGATTAGATTGGTTTAGATTGCAGGTAAGAATTGGTAAATATGCATGACGTTTCACTAACTTAAAACCAAAGTATTTCATAGATTACTAGTGTTCTAGATTACTCTCACACTGCAAGTGGGTGACAGGCTATCTAAAAATAACCTACTCCTAAAATCAAACAAATACTTTAACAGATAGTTTGCTATGTTTTGATATAACTTCATCTGCTTTGGATACTTTTTGCAAATCATCCCTTGGGGTGTTTGTAACAGTTCAGAAATAGAATGTGTTGAGGCTGAGCTGTTTGGTGGGTGTGTGGAGTGTGATTCAGTGTGCCTGCACTGCTAAGGGAGAGCTTGCAGGTTTGTGTTTTGCCAGTACATTTGTTCTGCAGTTCGTCTGGGAATTAGCGCCATATTCAGCGGGTGTTTAGAGACTTCACTGAAAGGCAGTTTGCTGTTTTTGAGCTCTAGTGGAAAGAGAAGAATCCCTGCATGATCTTTAAACAGTATTTCACATTGGTACGGAGCAGTAGCAATGGAATTTGCACAAAAGCAGCTGCAGATATAACATACAAATTGTTTTGTCTTTGCAGGCCTACACCAGCGTTTCTAAAGCTTCGCTTGGTCTTGCAGACCATAGAGAACTAGGAAAAATGATGAACACAATCATTTTCCACACAAAAATGGTAGATTCTTTGGTGGAGATGTTGGTTGAAACCTCAGATCTTTCTATCTTTTGGTATGCTACTAACCTGACTGTACAAGTTTTTTATTATTTATGGTTTGGTTTGTTCTTGCAAGTATAATTTTTAAATAGTGCACTTTGTAGGAAGATAGGCTAATGGAAAAATCGACTGGAATTTCTGGTTTCTTGCAGAATTAGTTTGAAAAAGGTATTTATGAACATCTGTCAGAGATATTCTCCAAGCAGTCATATAATTGATCAGGAATAATTTGCAGATTTTTCCTTAATGCTTTTTGGCAAAAAGTGCAAGTTTTTACAGCCCCTACATGGCAAACATCAGAATAAAAGTATGATAATAATAATAACAATGTAAAATAGATGTGCAAATAAAATGCATATAAAGTAAATGCGGAAAACAAACAAAAAGGATGAAAGCATGGGGCAGTTTTTGGTATACAAAATGTGTTTATGATCACATTTGGTTTGTGTGAAGTAAGCTTTATTTGCAGCAAAAATTTATATATTGCTTTTAAATGTCTGATTAATAACCAATTAATTCTGTTCAGTTTTTATAGTCGTGCTTTTGAGAAGATGTTTCAGCAGTGTTTGGAGCTTCCCTCTCAATCAAGATACTCAATTGCATTCCCACTGCTTTGTACTCACTTTATGAGCTGCACCCATGAACTATGCCCTGAAGAGGTAATTTAAAAATTAGAGTTGTTTTCATCTCTTATTCAACATAGAGTGAACTAGAGCTGAACCGTGCAAGAAGGTGTTTGTTATGGCAATTTAATATTTGAGGGAGGAGAGTGCTAAAAATGTAAAAATGGAGATAAAACAAGTAGATATCTTATTTCATGACTCTTCATGCATAAATCTCTAAATCCTTTTCTGAAGTGAGAAAGCATTTTGATATTTGCTTTAAAGAGGGATTAACTAGGGTAGAAAAATTTTATTTATACTTAATAAATCCTATATGCCTGTTAAAACTTAGAAGCAACAGTTTTCTTGTTAAATGGTGTATAAATTCATAGTTGGGAGAAGGAAGTAGGAAGTTGGGGGTTCTGTATGGCTTTCTTCAGTAAGGAAAAATAATAGGTGATACACAGTGTAATGCAAGCATTTGCTTTGGTCAGAACTGGGTAATGGAAACCTCATTGGTTAGAGTTAGAATTTAAAAAATATGGTGTTGCTCGAAGAAATGGACTCTTTGTTAACGGAAGCAATTTGAATCTGAGGAAATTCTTTCTATTTTTGTTGCAATGGCATAAATCCTTTAGTACATTTCCTGTATATTCATTGACTTTGGAATTAGTCTGGGAGTTAACTTGGCCATTTTTATCTAGTGCTCATGAAAATGTTGTTTTCATTCCTAACAGTGCTCATCTGAAACAATTAGTTGAATAAGATTTATTGTAATATACACAATATGAGGTTTTCTTATTTAACCATAAAGTTCTTTTCTGCTAAACTTCATTACAATGGACATTTATATAGATATTTTCCTTGTATGCTTTGCTTTAAATAGCTGCCAATGCTATTTATACTAGACAAGCACTAAAAAGTTTCCAGGAAAGCTTAACCCTTCAGGACAAGAGACATATTTGAGAACAATTCTGGTAACAGTAAGGAATCAGTAGCCAAAGTCCACTGGACACTAGTTACTGTGCATCCAGCTGCAGCAAGCACATTTTGCTACAGCCAGCAGAACTTGAAATTCAATATCTGAATTGTATGCCTTGGTAACTATTATCATTTTGGAAAAATAATCTTTGCTGTGCTGTGTACAGTGTGTCATAGTGTGGCTCATAGAAAGTTAACATCAGGGGTGAAAGGAGGATTTCAGCAGGACAGAGACTGTGCTTGTGCAGATCCAGTGACCAAGGAACAGAATCCAGAAATTAATGCAGCAGGGCTGTATTATTCACTTTTTCAGTGATGTGAAGGACACTGCCTCCTCTATACCTTGAGTTGGATGCTCCTTTCCCTCTAGACTTAGTATTGGCTTGTATTAATGAAGAGGACATTCACAGAGAGCTTGGAATATTGGACACATTAAAGTAGATTTGGTCCAAAAATAAATGTGAAAACCTACTTCTTCAAAATTTTTTTTTGCCTCTTTTCACAAAAAATATTTTTAATGGTGACTTTGAAAATTTCATGGTTCAGATCACTTCCAAAAAGAAAAAAAAACTAGCCTGGAGTCAAGATTATTGAGGACTAATGAATTTATTATTTCCCATATACTAGTTATGTGATTAGTGAACTGTTTTTTACAGTACTGTAGGACTGATGGGAAACTGAAAATCTTGCTTTCTTTTCTCCCTTCTTAACAGCGACATCATATTGGAGATCGAAGTCTTTCCTTGTGTAACATGTTCTTGGATGAAATGGCTAAGCAGGCTCGAAATCTTATCACAGACATTTGCACAGAACAATGTACACTCAGTGATCAGGTGAGTATGGTTGTGTCTATTTTAATTCTCCTTTGAGATTTTCTCCAACTTTCTGGATATTTTCTGTTCACTTTTTTTCTCTTGTGTTTTGAGTAAACTTTCTGTTTATAAAACTGAAGGTGATTTGAGCAAGATTTTTTAATACTAGAATTGTGTCGAAGGAAGAAGTGTTATTTGTGTGATGAAGTGTGCTAACAAATCAGATTTTAATTTGGAGGGGCTATTTCTTTTTGGTTACTAGTTGTTGCCAAAACATTGTGCCAAAACCATCAGTCAAGCAGTGAACAAGAAGTCAAAAAAACAGACTGGAAAGAAAGGAGAACCTGAAAGGGAGAAACCAGGAGTAGAAAGCATGAGGAAAAACAGATTGGTTGTGACAAAGTAAGCTGCTTCTTCTGTTCTTTTCACCTTGAATCCCAAATCAAAATGTGTTTTACGTATTAAATGTTTCTTGCTTAATTTGTGTGAATAAATTGAATTGCTTCTAAGTTTGACAGCTTTGCGATTTGTGAGCTTATGATGCTCTGTGGCTTGTATAGAGACTGAATTTTGTTACATAGGTTATGAGAATGTTTATCACTTGAATTTATCCCTTTGGCTGTTTCCTTTCCTGAGCAGAAAGAAGCCCTGTGCTGTAGCTAGGCTTCCTGAATAATCATATTAACTGTGGGCGTGTGAGTCCAAGGAGTGGGTGGAATCTTTGATTCTATTTTGCTTTAGCACTCCTCAGTACAGGCTGAACAGGAATTTCTTGCTGCTGTAAAGCTGATGGCTGACATGGAGTTGTGACTCCAGTGCCTGAACCAGGTGGGGAAGGCTTCCTTGTTAATGCCTTTAGAAACACTCAGAGCACCAGTAAATCAATAGCAAAACCAAAAAGCCCACCTGGAATAGGTAAGACGAAAGGTTAATAAATACAGTTTGGGGTGTGAGAGATGATAGGGTAAGAATGGCTATAAGGTAGGTGTAAGGAGAGAGCAGGATGGCAGAGTGAGAAAAGTATGAAGAGGAAGAAAGCTAAAAAAAGGAAAGTGTGTAATTGGCAGTGCCTAAATTCACACGCTGCTGAAAGGGGGGAAGTGATTTTGCTACAGTTGCAGCAACCAAACAGCAGACAACTGTAAAGATTAGAGAAGTTGATGGAAAAGAACTTTAAGATTTGTTCTCCCAATATTTTTAGGTTTTTATTACTGCCTGCTAGGAAACATAATTTGTATTGTTTAGTTCAGTTTGGGAAAAATCACTTAAATATCTATTCTTTTTTTGGGGGGGAGGTGTGGGTAAAAAACCCCATGTATCTATCTATCTATATATAAAAAAATAAATCTCACATCACTGTATGCAATGCAGATCAGTATGCAGTTGTAGGATGTGTTCTTGGCCAAAATACTGGTTTTTAAATATGCTAGGAAAGTGTCTCAAAGCAGAACATGATAATGCAGACTTAGACCTGTACCTGCATTTGAGGCATTATCCATTCAATATGTCCTTTCCATGATAATATGCACTTATGTGACATTAAATGTTTTTCTTAATTTCTTGTCTATTCTTAAAGCCTGGACAAACTGCATACGGCACTTTCTGAGCTCTGCTTCTCAATCAATTATGTACCAAACATGGTGGTTTGGGAACACACGTTTACCCCAAGAGAATATTTGACATCTCACCTGGAAATCCGCTTTACCAAGTAAGAAATATTTTAGAGTTAGAAGCATTGATACACAAGATAAGCCTTTGCTAGTTTATGTTGGAAATATTGTGTACTTACAACATTAAACTAGATTTTAAAGGTGGATTGTGAAGATCCTGAGTAGAATCCCAACTAAATGATTATTATGTGCAGACATACACAATAGTCAATTCTTGTCGTGAAATCAGTATAATCTATTTAACAGCCAGATCCTGCATTCCCAGTCCTGGAGAGGATTTTGTATTAAACCATCCTACTATATTATACCAAAGATTGCTGGTTCTATATTTCAAGCAGGATATTAATCAGTTTAATCAACAAGACACAATATTAGGTCACTGGAGCATTCCATCAGTAAGATAAGGTGGCATAAAAATGAAGAAAACTTCATGACATTTTAAGAAGTCAGCTCTTCAGATTTAGGAATTTAGACCAGTGTTGGTCACTTGTGCTTATTATTTTAATTTGGGGGAGGTCAGCTTGTGGATTGGGGCTGAAGCAACAGGCACATTACTTTCAAAGACTGCTTTCCTTTTTCTTGCTTCGTGAAAGAAATGAAATTTGTTAGCTGAGCAGAATTGATATTCAATTTATAATTATTTTTCGGACCTTCAAGTGGCCTTTTCTTCAGATGCTTGCAGTGTTCCTTAAAAGACGATGTTAGTGTCTCACTGTTTGGGTTTGTTAAGATTTGTTTTAAGCTCCTCTGTGTCACATGTGATTGGGTTGGAGCTTAATATGATGCCACTTAATCTTGTTATTGTATCAATTTTGAATTTATTTTAAAATAAGAGACTGCCTCAGAAGCAAACTAATGAAAGGACTTATTTACATGTATCCAAGCAACAACAAAAAAGTTAAAGAATGTGATGTTTTACTCCAGAATAACTCATCTCATTTACCTGTGATGAAGATCGTGATCCACCGATTTCTGGGGGATTTTTTGCTGTTTCTGAAAAATAAAAAATATTACTTAAAAGCTTAACTCTCAAAGTCTGAAACCATTATAAACTTTAAAATAAACACTGCAACAAGTAAGACTGTTTACTAAGACTGTTTTCAGGATCTCATGGTACAGTTAGTTTGAGGACCTGGTTCCAGTGACATACTGGGTAAGGTCCATGTATGTTAAAATGGAATATACAGTCCATCCTACAGTTCTGCTGTAGATGAAAGCTAGTCTATGAGCATCTGTTATTAGAAACCTGGTTTCATTTATAGTGAGAATTTGAACAAATTAAAGTATGTCCTGCAATTTTTTGGCTCCTTGATTAAAGACAGAAATCACTATGTTAGCTAAAGGGACATATATTTTTCATAATAGTTTCTGTTTATTTACTTTGTGTATATATTTGATATATTTTTCAATTCATACTATACTGTAGCTGCATGGGTTTTTAAAAAGATATTTCAAACTAGAAGCTTTGGTCACATAATTTTTTGTGTTAATATGCTTTGAACTTCAATACATGATTGCTCTTGCATTTCCCAGAAGTTCTGCATTTTAAAAGACTTCAACATTAATTTATTTGCCGAAGTAGTTGTTACATAAGCCTTGTACAGTGTGGCTTGCCCATATATACGTGGGGGAAAAAAACTTTATTTAAAAAGTGCTTGGTGAGTATTTTTAGCCTCATGAAATTTTTACTGGAACCACAGATACAGTTGTCTTTGGAATCCAAAATGGTTTTTAGAAGTGTTGGTGTAGGATGTGCATTGATCAGAGTTTTATACTTGTGGATTTGAGAAGTATTCAAGTAAAATGAGTATTTTCCATGCTTGAAAGTGTTTCAGGCCAGCTCTTGAGGAACCTGGTCTAGTGAAAGGTGTCCCTGCCCATGGCAGGAGGGGTCGAACTAGCTGATCTTTAAGTTCCCTTCCAACTCAGGCCATTCTATGATTCTATGAAAATCTGTGGATATTAAATCATCTTTATAGCTGCATCTTTGTCCAACTTTTACTAAGAAAATGAGTTTGTTTCCAATCCTTTTGTTTCTCAAAGGTCAATTGTTGGGATGACTATGTATAACCAAGCAACACAAGAGATTGCAAAGCCTTCGGAGCTGTTGACCAGTGTAAGAGCCTATATGACAGTCCTCCAGTCAATAGAAAATTATGTACAGATCGACATTACACGAGTGTTTAATAATGTTCTGCTTCAGCAAACCCAGCATTTAGATAGTCATGGTGAGCCAACCATTACCAGTCTGTACACAAATTGGTAAGTATTATATGAATGCTTGTTACAAATTTTTTGGAGATTTTTTGGTTGCTTTTTGTTGTTTTTCCAGAAAAATCTGGAATTAGAGAAGTGGAATTATTTTAAATTTTCTTGAGTTTCCAACATCACATGTTTACTTCTCTCTGTACCTGTTAAAAGCAGCTTAAAGTTTGCCTGTTGGCAAACTTCTTGTACTTTTTATAGGGACGAGATACAGGGTAAAATGCAGGCATCAGTTGAACTATGAAAATAAAGATTCAGTGTATGGGCTTTGCTGTCCCTTGTCACACAACTATATTTCATCTGAACATGTACCTTTTCATCTAAAACATTTCCCCTTTCTGATAAGGTATTTGGAAACTTTGCTACGGCAAGTCAGCAATGGTCACATAGCTTATTTCCCAGCTATGAAGGCGTTCGTGAATTTGCCCACAGAAAATGAATTGACATTTAATGCTGAGGAATACTCTGATATATCAGGTAAACTTTGATACTTCTCCTCAATGTTTGTGAAGAACAGTTGTTGTGTTGCTTGAGTCATTGGAATAACAGCAAATCTCAGAGCTACTGTTAGTGAAATAACAGCTAACTCTTAGAGTCAACAATTGTTAGCCTCCAGTAGTATTTTAAGTACTTTTTATTCATGCTGTCTCTTGTTTCACTTTCCCTGTTTTTGGTCAAAGTAGCATTGCATTTAAGCTAAAGAAATGGGTATATTATGTGTTGGTGACTACTGCTTCAGTTTACTACCATACAAATTCTTTTTTTTTATGCTTTGGGGTAAAATATTTTTGCACCATGCTAGATACATGGTGGGCTGCAAATAAATGAAGATGGAATATTTGAAGTATAACAGTTTTTTTCATTTCTCAGAAATGAGAGCCCTTTCTGAACTTCTGGGACCATATGGCATGAAGTTCTTAAGTGAAAGTCTGATGTGGCACATCTCTTCACAGGTTGCTGAGCTAAAGGTAACTTTGGGAACTGGTGGGTGGGAAGGCTGTAGTTTTCTGGTTAAGCTTCCTGTAGGATATTTAATACCTGTGTTTCTGCATGCCAGCTTTTTAAAACGACTGCATCAAACAAAGAGGTAAAGCTGTGAATTTTGCTTTTCTCTTGCAGTAAGTTTGCACAGGTAGCATGTGTGTATCCCACATTCTTCAACAACTGAATGTGCAGTTCTTTATGCAGACTGTTAATTTCTGTCTTAGATACCCTAAGTTAGAAGTCAGCTCTCTTTTATCATCTGTGGGAAGAGAAATATTTTTTAACATCTCCGGGTGTTTGTGAAGCCCTTACCCAAGACTGTTGAATCTCCAAATGTTGCAGGAAGATCTCAAATCTATTTTAGTAATCTATAAGGACTTACTTCTTAACAATGTCTGTATGGATCTATTGTTTAGTTTACATGGATTCAGGTCTTTTGTTCTTTGTTAGTTTTCCTCATTTTTACGTATGTCTTTCCCTCTTTCACAACACTAACCATACTACTAAATTGGCCTAGATTTTTTTTTGATATGACTTGTTCTTTCAGTGTCATTTCCAAATTTAACTCCAAGTTGTTATTACATCTTGTAATTTTCAGTTTATTTAACCACTGATTAAACTAAGGGTTTTTTTGTAACTATTCATTCATGCTGTATTTTTGAAAAAAGTACATGAATAACTCAGAGATCTAAGGAACTTCTTTTCTTTCTTCAATAACAATTTATTGTTAACATACCAGACCTTTAGAAGTGTGTGTTTTTAATATATCCTCTGTTACACTTTCAAGGATCTTGTTTTCTTTGTAAACACCTTAATTGCAGTGCTGCTGAAAGGCTGAGATATATGATAAAAAGGTTTGAAGTCTTTTATTCATTATCACATCTTAAGAAGAAGGGCTGCTTATGCTTTCCAAGCTGGTCTAAGAGCATGCAGCAACCCTGACCTGAGTGCCCAGCCTGCCAGGGTAATTGATTTCTTGTGCCCATTCCAATTTTTGAGGCTTTCCAGGTGAGAATGGTGTGGTTTAACTCCTCGTTATGCACAGAGTGACATCTGTCACGTTTCAAGTGAAGCACTTGGACACTTTCGACAAGTGTTTGTTGCTGTACTATTTGTGCATTTACTGAGGAGTCATCATATTTCCTCAAAATCAGCACAATTTATGTTGTAGGTATGTGTATTTTTTAAAAAGAAACTTTAAATTGTGTCTGAAATCTGTTGTTTTCTGATACTGCTAAGCAGAGATGATGTAGATCCACATGTGCACGACCACATTTTTGGAGGAAAAAACAAAGTAATAAAATGTTCATCTCTTTGGCTGAGATAGTTGGCTTAGTGAGAGCCCTGAGAAGCATCTGTGTTTGGGGAAAGAAAGCAACAAGAGGAGACAATGGGGAATTTAGTACAAGTAGGGTTCAACATGCTTGCTTTGCTTCCTGCAAAGTGGGACCAGGTGTCAGTTTTATATCTGAAGTTCAAGACTGGGACAAGAAGGGAAAGATTGCCTCATTTAAGCCCCTATTTGAGCTGTATTCCAGCCTACTCCGTTTAAATCTTGAATTAATGTGCTGATTATTCTTTGTGAGGCTGAAAACTTGACTGAGTAACAGTGTGCATGGGCTATTGCCTTCAGTCTTGCATTCTGGAGAGCTTTGAGGGATTTAAAATAAAATGCCAAGTTCTGACCCATCAGCTGGTTTAAAACTGCCCATCTTGATTTCAGCACAAGCCAGTCTTGATTTGGCTTTCAGCGTAGGAGTGTGTCATGCCCATGCACATGTGCACTCTACTCACGGTAATTGAACAGTTTGGCTTGGAAGTGTTGCCCATAATCAAAAGAGAAAAAACCCTTGCAACAGTGTTAAAGTAGTAAAGTAAGAAGCTTTATTGGAAGCGTCCAGGTATCTCAGTGGTAATGGGATCATCACTGGATTTCTGCAGTTTTTGAAGGTTAATTAATGAAGATACTTAAGAGGTATATCCAGTAGGAGATTTTGTTGCCCTAGTAAGCCACCTCTGGGTCAGCCACTTGCTGTTGGTCCAAGGGCTTCTTTGCCCCACTTCTTGTTATGACTTCTCAGATTCTGGTTGGAAACCCAAAAATGTTGTTCTCATGGGCCCTCTTCCTGACAATAAGACTAAAGAGTATTTCCAGGAATGTATTACATGGTTAGCTTATTGTTCCAAAATCTAGGGGAAAAGGGTGGGAAAAATACTGGATCTACAACTATGCATTAGCAATCTACAAAGCTTCAAATGTATGAAAAATAGATTAAAAGCTTAGGCATAAAAAGGGAAGGGACCTTTAAGATTCTTGGTTAGTTTGCTGCATTTTGTATAGCTTCTTTCTTTCCTTGCTTTTCAGTGAAAATAAGAACGTAGGGAGAGTGGGTGGATTATGGATTGACTCGAGCTTATGGGAACAGCATGATCATGATACAGTGCAGTTGTTGGACAGATCTGCTTTGCACAGGCTACTTCCTACAAAGTGGCAGTAAACATTTATTTCACCATTATTTATTTCACAGCAGCATTATAGACTGTGTTGTTTTTTTCCTCCTCCTGGGGTCACAGGAGTATTTACTCTAAAATTTAATGTGCCTGCTTGTCAGATGCTATGTTTTGCCCTGTTCTCAGTGTGGGTTGAAGTAAAATAAAACTATTTAAGCAGCTAGCAGAACTATCAAAGGTTAGATCTTCATGGATCCTTAGCAGTAGGTTCCTGCAGGTGTTGCCTCTTAGATTTTATGAAATGTATATAATCGTGTTCCAAACTGAGTGGCCTACATTTTTGATGAAGATTAATTTTTCCTGCTGCCTCCTCTAGAAATTAAGATGGATTGGAACGCACCTACTTGAAAAATAAAACTCTTAATAATCACTTTGGAAGACCACCTCCAATTCAGAATATCTTTGTTTCTCCCTCCATACTTCAGTTCTTTTTTATGTTGATTTCATTTAGTATACAAAACATTAATTGACGTCTTCTTTAAACAGAAGGGAAAACACTTCAATGTTCAGAAGAACACAAGAGATCTACATTTTTTAGCTGTTGATTGTCCTCTACATAAAGAGAATCACTTTTCCCTTTCTGAAATAGGGTATTTAGCATTGGCACTGCAAAAATATTTTTATAAGAATAAAGTATCTACTTTTTTTTGCTTGAAGAGAGTTTAAAAATACAGCTTGGCACTCAGCTAGCAGCTGAAATTTGGATCTGACATTTTAGAGATGCGATTGTGCAATCACTATAATTTAAATTTTAATCTGATAAGTATTTGGAGAATGATTTCGGGAAAGTTATTACATTTTCTCTAATCTCACAAGTTGCATATATGAGAGCTGTTAAAAATTAGAAACAGACACATTTTCTTTTCTTTTGGCCAAACTGAAATGAAAACTACTGCACTTAACTGTTTCAGGCTAAGGTGTTGGGACTTGGTGGTATGTTTTTGTTTTTTCATGTTATAGTGGAAGAAAATTTCAAGTAAACTGCACCAAGGTTTAACAATCTGACTTCCACTCTTGATTCCATTTTTCCATTTTACCAACATTAAATTTCAGCATATTTAGTGAAAGCACCAACCCAGAAGTATTGATTACTTTGTGAATTTGTATTTTTATTGTAATGTGTATACTTTTCTTCTAAAAAGCTGAGTGGCACAAGGACCTATTGTCTGATTTTTACAGAATTACATTGCTTTAAGATGTGGTACACATTGCTCAATACAAAAATCATGTTCTAAGGGGTATCTAATCCTCTGCCTTTTGATTCAGAGCTTGCTTTTGTGTACCGTAGTGACCGATGATAATATTGATATTGTAGTCCCATTAAGAACACAGTGGATATATCTGTGTTCTGTGGGGTTAGTTGCTTTTCTGCCAAGTTGAAATGTCCTAAATCAGGCATTTATCCAGTTATCATGCTGAAATCTGTAGCTGACATGAATCCTTGCTTCTTTATAGAAACTTGTGGTGGAGAACGTTGAAGTTCTAACACAAATGAGGACCAGCTTTGACAAGCCAGACCAGATGGCAGCTCTCTTTAAAAGATTATCATGTGGGTATCCAACAAGATCCTACTAAAGATACAGAGTTATTTTTTATATTTGTCTTTGTAAAGAAAATGGGAAAAATTAATTTCTCTGTATTGGGAGTATCCATAAGCAATAAAATGTACGTGAGCTCATATAAACCGATGGATAATTTCAAACTTTTCCAGTCTTCTCATGTACAAAGTGAGATTTCAGTGCTATTTAGTGCACAGGCACTGTATTAATGCTGAGTTCTGAGCATCATTTCAGGGATGATAATATGTAACAGCAATACTGTGGGAGCCTGGTACATAGCTTTGGAATGTGAAACAATAAAGAGACATTTTTGTCTTCAAGAAAGCACAGAAGCAGTGCTAGCATCCAGTACTGTCAGCTGTGTATACGAGGTTTCATTCCAGGAAGTGGTAAATGTGATGGTCTTCTACTGAAAATCCCCTTGTGGATTCAGCTCTAAAAACCTGCTTTAGCACTGGTTATTTTGGCTCTTTTAAGGAATGGCTTTGTTTCAGTACCTTGTTGTTTTCAATATTAAGTTAAATATTTTGTTTCTCTTATTTGAAGAATTGAGCTTGTAAACATCAACACTTTGTTCATTGTTCTCTTTTCAGCTGTTGACAGCGTTTTGAAGAGAATGACAATTATTGGTGTTATCTTGTCTTTTCGGTCATTGGCACAGGAAGCACTTAGAGATGTAAGAGAATATGAATATGTTCTGAATAATTTTCATTGCATTTAACTTAATGGAATTATAGGATATTTGAAGCTTAACTGTTCAGGAATGCTACCTCTTAAAAGGTTGATGATGTGTGGGTAAAATGGCAATTCTCAGTTGTAACTGAACTTCGAATTGCAACTTGGGGTGAGGGAATCTTATTTTTTGAGTACTGTTCAGAGAAGAATTGTTAAATTAAAACATTTAGTTTAGATCATGTTTTCTGTGTTTACTCATTTTAAAGGCTTTTATTTCACTTCTTTATTGCAAACATTTATTAGGCTTTAATGTCTTACATCTACAAACAAATATAAATGTGTAAAATAAAAACACATTAAAAAAGAAAATAAGCCCAGTAAAATAATGGTAGTGTCTAACTAATAATTAACAGGGGAAGCAATTTTTCTCATTTTTTATGTGTTTATGTCTCTTAGGTCTTATCCTACCACATTCCTTTCCTTGTAAGTTCCATTGAGGATTTCAAAGATCACATTCCAAGAGAGACTGACATGAAGGTAATGTTTGGCTGAAAGGGTGATGGAATTGTTTTGGAGTTTACTGAAAATATGTAAGCATTAAGACTTTCATGTTTAGTGTTGAACATCCAGACACAAAGAATACCTTTTCCTTTTGGGGTTTTTTTTCCCTCTAAGAGCTTAGTGTTTTTGGATCTGCAGCCTCCGAATGTTCTGGGGAAAAAGTCACAACCAACTGATAGGATAAGGACAAGTTTCTATCTGGCTGTGATCACATTTGAGAACTTTTATAGACTTAAGAACAAGATTTGTCAAGTGTTAAAACATGACAAGGAGAAGAATGCTGAGTTGCTTCACACTGTGAGCAGTACAACTGGTAAAACTAAATATTTCAAGGACTCTGTGTATGTGGTTGGAGCTCTGTGCGTGTAATAGCAACAAGTCTGCTTCTGACCCTAAATTGAAAGTTTTTGTGGACCCCATGTATGAAATGCTTGAGAAGAAAGAGTTAGTAGCTTAAATAAGGTACCTTTCTTCTGTTTCCAACACTTGCTGGCATATCACCTGGCTTCTGGACATGTATGCACAGTAGCTGAAGTCTAGCAGGGTTTTTAATTTCTTGTTGCAGCTTGGAGTCTGTGAAGGATTTCAGCTGCTTAATAGTAATGCAGCAGTTTGATTTGCAGACAATGTGCACTGGAATATACAATGGGAAAAAGTGTAAAACTTCCCAAATACTAATGGCAGTAAGACATTGCTAGTGTTTCCTGTGTTCATTTGTATTTGGTGTAGAGCTGCTTTTGTAGGGAGTCATCTGAACTATGGTTTCAGAAACTTAGTTGAAATAGTAAATGGAAAGAGAAAACAACAGTGTTTAATGCTTTTTAATGGTAACAAGAGACATCCTGGGAGGGACTGGGAAATGGAATACATTTCAAAGTGTTCTTACTTCCTCCAAGTGCTGTGGCCACTTAGGCTCTAATTTTTGGTGCCTGGAGTCAATCAACACTTAATTTGTATAACACTGGCATCTTGTAAGATTTCTCCATTACTCTGTTTCATCAGATTGTGACTTTTGGCTTTTGTTTAAAAATGCTGTATTTGTGGATGTTAGCTGATCTTTAGATCTGGTAGAGAAAACACCTCCCATTTCTTTCGACCATTAAAGAAAGATGTACAAACAGGTAGTTGGAAGTCAGAGTGTTGCTTTGAGGTAATGTGTGAAAGTATATGAGTTTTGTTTGGCTTGACACAACAAAATGACCATCTGGTGCACAAAGCACAGATGCAGCTGCTCAGTGGAGGATAGAAACAAACAAAATCTACAGTCTCTGCTAATATTTGCCAAATCTCTGAAATTCCTTAGTGCCTCAAACACATTTTAAACATGACAGCAAAAACTGTGCTTCGTCATCTTAACATGAAAGCATTCAGTGTTGTCTTTCTTCTGGTCCTCAGGTGGCAATGAATGTATATGAACTGTCATCAGCTGCTGGATTGCCTTGTGAGATTGATCCTGCCTTGGTCGTAGCACTGTCTTCCCAAAAGTCAGGTAAGAAGTTCAAAAATAAAAATGTTAGAAAGAGAAAAGAAGGGTTTAAAGTGCTGGGAGGAAACTTGTATATCTTGACTCCTTTGTATTCCTTCAATAAATTTCATGAAAGGCATAAGAGGATGAATTACTTGTGCCTGCTGTTTATTGGTGTTAGCTTGAGAATCTTTTCAAATATGCATGAATGGATGAGATGACCTAGAAGAGGATAACAGATGTAGAAGGAATTTAGTGGTGAACACTGCTGTAATTTAAGAACAATGAAAATAAGAAGAGTGTCCTGTGAACAACTTGATCAGTTCTGTTGCACAGATGTGTAACAAATCTGTCACCTAAGTAAGCATTAGGACCTGAATGCAGCTCATGAATTTCACAATATTTTGTTGCCACTGTGTCCTTCAAGTGTTAACATGAAGTTTACAAGGGAAAACAGTAAAATAAACATGTTAGAGAATTGACATGTATCATGCTTCCTCTTCCTTGCTTTAAGACACTGCTATCTAAGCTTTTCAGTTTTGTTTACTCTGGCATGTTCAAAGACATGAGTTAAGACTCCTAAGTGTTTTTTGATGGCCTTCAGCTTTTTTTCCTATCTCCCTTACTGAGCATTTAATTATTTTTTCCCCTCTGTATATTGTGGATAGTTAATGTTAGAATGAGACCATGAATGTTTTAAATGCTACCTAAGTTGTTTTTTCTTACTTCAATAGTAGTTATTTTGAGAGGGGAAAATACAGGGGAGCATTTCAGTATTTGAATTTAAGTCCCAAGTACAATATCTTTGTGTGCATTTAGAAAAAAGCAACCCAAAGTGTATTTGTTCTATCTACATTATATGTATAATATGCAGAAATATATTTTTGTTAGGTATCTGGTATCTAAAATGCCATTTAAAATAGATTATTTTCATTGTGGTACTATGAAAATATGAAATGTCTAAGCTAGGTCAACAAAGAGAATTTCTGTATATTCTCATCATGGTTTATGATTTTGTATTTGGATTGTTACCTTTGGAGTTTGAAATGTTTTGCTTTTATTCAGTTTTCATAGAGATAAATTCGGTATGTCACTAATTGTTGACTTTTTTAAACTAATCTGAGGCTAATGTGCAATGCTCTGCTGATTTTTTTGTAAGCACAAGGTGTGAATTGACGTGAGTGCACCATCACCTTCTGCTCATTTGCCAAAGGGAGAGTGCAAGAGAATGCAAGAGAAGCTCTTCTGACCTTAGAGCAATAACTGCATGAAAACCACCATAAAAAGATTACTATTCTGATAATCATATTAAAGACTTAGTAACTAAATCATTAGAAGTAATAGCACAGCAGTGGCTTCTTTTTGTTCTCCTGGATAACAGACTGGACATTTTGCAGCTCTGCTCTATTTCTTTTGGCAAGACTGACATTAATATTCTTCTTTTCACAATACAAACATTGACTTTGTTGGACTTTGCTTCAAATTTCAATTTGGTCAAACATGTTACATTCTAACCTAACCTGCAGCTGAAAGGCAATATTTCAAGATTATTTCTTTAATTAAAGAACTTTATTATTTTCATTTTTAGAAAACATTAGTCCAGAAGAAGAATATAAAATTGCTTGCCTTCTCATGGTCTTCGTGGCTGTCTCCTTGCCTACTCTGGCTAGTAATGTGATGTCTCAGTATAGCCCTGCCATCGAAGGTAAGGTAGAGTTTGCTCAGTATTTGCTGGGAATTCTGTCTTCACAATAGTTCTGGTAGTGTCTTGAATACATTCACCTTTAATATTTAAGTACATTTTGTAGTGAACCAATTTAAAAATCAGTTAGTCTTTGTTCAGGTAAGTTCCTCTGAAAATACTTTAAAAAGCATTTACTTAACTCTTGTCTGAGATAACTTTCTATGAAAAATTAGTTTGAAATTTTCAGAGCAGTTCAGACACTCCAGAGGGCAATCTTGTCCTAACATGGACTCCTTGGAGCACACATTCTGCATTAATTAGTGTGACACTTTGTAATATATTCTAGTAAGTATTAATGTTTTTGTAATCTTTACATTGGCCTTGGGCCAGGTGTCCCTTTTATATTTAATACACTGTTCATATTGCCAAGCATAAAGTTTTGAAAATAGAATCTGGAAGGTGTAAGTGGCGAACAGAATTATTTCCTTTAGAGTAGTTCAACTTTCATATTTAAAAAAAATAATCTTTGCCTCAACAAAATTCTTTGCGTGTAATATACAATTTTCTTTTTTTTTTAAAGCTGAAAAAAGACAGTACTGTTCCAACACGTACAAAAATCACCTTTTGGCTATTCAAGCTATCTTCTTTGTAATGTTTAACATGACTCATGTAAAAGACCATGTTTATGCTGCTTCCATTCACTGGGATGCATATTTTCTCTAATTAGTTTTTAAATGTGCACTATTTTTAATTCACTCAAAATTGTAACTCAAAAAGTAAGTGTAAACTGGCTTCTGAAAATTTAAAGTACCAGGAAAATATCAAAAATTTTGAAAGCTTTCTGTGTCACTTAATGTAGGATGCAGATCATGTTTTTTAGAGATCCAGGATTGTTGTTTTATGTGGGATTAATCAGCCTTTTCTTCAGTTTTGAAATATTAGGGATCTGTTGACTCTAGCTTTATTTTAAAACTGATAGCATAGACTTCTCCAGTTGTGCAAAACATTAGATAAAACTGATGTATGGGTAGGACTTGAATATTGATTTGAAAATAAAAGAATTTTCGAGTTAAAAGCTTTTTCTAATGAATTAGGAGAACAATCTAACCTGCAGAGTTGTTTCCTGTTATTTGTGCTCTCATAGTATTTCTATTATTCTTTGCAAGCTTTTTCCAAGTCATGATACTTGAATAAAAATCTTAGGATATAGGTGAGTGCAGGGAATATCCAATGTGATTGATGAGGTGTATGGGTAGAAACTTCTTTGTTTGCAGACAGGTTGACTGTCTTTACTCAGTCCAGATGAACTTGTTTATGTGTGTGTAAGATCACATCTCTTAAATTAAAATTACCTAGTTACAGTTTTGTAAAAGAAATCCTCTGGAAGCACTTCCTGCTACCAGTTTCTCCTTCAAAGACTCTTACCAACTCTAGAGTCTCAAAACCTGTATGGCTTGCCAGGGGGACAGTAAAAGTTTCACTGGTGATTATATTTTCACATTTACCCCTCTGCAAATAAATTGCTAAGAATATGTCAGGCTTGCTAGAGGTTCTCCAGCAGGTTAAAGCTCAGGTGGGTTTGACTTCCTCCAACTTCCTCTCTTACCAAGACCCTCTTATGAAAAGGATGGAAAAGACAATCTTAGTCATTGTGTTTTTAGCAGGCTGAAACAACAGATAATTCTTCTGTTGAAGATAAGCAGATAATCTTCTGCCTGTTTTACATCATGTGGCTTAAATATCCCAATTTATGTGGTTTTATTTACATTAAATAACTCTTGAGGTGAAGTCAGGCAAAGCCTTGTTTCAAAGTGAGTTCTTGAAGTACAGTTAATAGATTATATGAAACTGTGACTGGAGAGAAGTTACATCTTCTCCCACTCAAATAAGCCCATATTAGGAGTTGCTACTGGCATGTGTATTACATAATTCTTTACTGAGTGGGCTCTTCTATTCCCAGGAAAAATCTAGCAAAAGGTATATATAAAATATGTTCTCTCTACAAAAATAGCTCAACAAACAGAATAGACTTTGTCATTTCTGCCTTCCTTGCATAATACTGCTTCTTCTTGTGTTCTACCCTTATTGTAGAACATCTGGCTTGAAACACTTAATATAAATGGTATTTCCAGAATGTGAACTTAATAAATTCTGCTTTATGAAGTAAATTCCCTGGACAAATCCTGAATTAATCCATCAACAAGTCACAGATTTGAAGGAGTTTCAGCTTTTTAATCTGGCAAGACATATCACCAAAACACAGACAGTGCTTGGACAGCTGTAGCAATGTCTGTATTCTCTCTGTCTGCCTCCAGATCAAGTCTGCTTCTTCCACTAGTTCCAGATAAAGGCTCAAAGTCTAACAGACTTTTACTTCTATTTCCAGTACAGAATCTGAACTGCTAGCCAAATACCAGGCTAGAGGTCTCAATTTGTCAACTAGAGGGTAGAATAGAATAGTAATCTGCAAGAGCCTTAGTTCTTTTCTAAATACTTGAAACCATGTGTTGGAAGACAACAGTTCTTTTCCTGAATTCCCTTGTTGATGCTCTTTTTACAGCCTGAGACATAAAAATGAAGTCTCTTGAATAAAATTAGCCTCTTCAAAGACAAATACACATTTGAATCAGAATTAAGCAGAACAGATTTTCTTGACTGATGTTCACATAAAAATAGGAGACAAAGTTGGAGTGTCAAATCTGGGGGCCCTGCTGATGGGGATCCAGAGGGATCTCCACTGGGACCTACCAGTCAGCATATTCACAGACCACCTGGATGGGGGGCTGAAGAGTGAGGTGAGAAAATTTATATATCATGTGAAGTTGTTGAGGGTATTAGAGGAGTGAAGAGCTGCAGAGAGGTATGGTATGGGGTAAACTGGGCAATAAAATGACAGCTAAAAGTAATTTTAAGTAACAATAGGGATATGCGTGGAGGAAAAACGGATTTTTCTCATGTGGAGTGATGGGGTCCAGCTGACCTCACTATTCAAGCATGAACTTGGAGTCAGGGTAAATGAGTGAATGAAAAGATGAGCTCATTGCTCAACACTGGACAAAAAAGTTAAGATTCAGCATGCTTGAGGACTTGTTAACTCCTTCAAAGACCATCTCCTTTTCATATGCTCACACTTGCCTAAGGTATTTACCCAAGTGTATATTAATTTTGTTGTAAAGTGGTATATTTGACTTAATTTGCTTGGAGGAAATACCAGGTTTACTGAGGAGCAGTTCTTCTGCTCTCTCTGAAAACTGGTGTCATTTAACCACCTTTCAGGGCTCTGAAGCCTGGGTGAATTTTGGGCAAGATGTTACATATCAAAATCAGCAGTGGAACACCTTTTATCTTGGGCACCTGTAGATCTCTTTGAGGAATGCTGTCTGGACATGAGATGTCCATTTACACAGAGGAGGAAAGAAATGGTCAATTAGCTTGTGAAAATCCTGTCTTTTTGGCCCAGTCAAGTGTTAAAACTCTTAAGTTTTGTAGAAACGAAATAAGCTTCCAATACATCCCTTATTTCTGAAAGCCCCAGGTTGTTTCTCAGGTTGTTGTGACCATTAGGAATTGGAAGGGAGAGCTGTACTTTTGGTGGCTTTCCTGATAATAAGTTCAGTGTGGAAGAGTACCTTGCTCCCATTGTGTAAGATGCTAAAAGTTCTTCATTCATTGTCACAAGTCTCTCTAGTCTTTGGTGATATTTTCCAAAGAATACTGTCTTTTCCAACATGGTGCTGAAGTGATTTGAATATGTTTTTGTTTAGGGCATTGCAACAACATTCATTGCTTGGCAAAAGCCATCAATCAGATTGCTGCAGCTTTATTCACCATCCACAAGGGGAGCATTGAAGACCGTCTCAAGGAATTTTTGGCTGTATGTATAACTTCATTCCTACTTGTTAAAATGTGCTGTTGGCTTGGGATGCAATGCAGTCGATTTCATAGGAATCTGCTTTTGATGCACAAGAGAGAAGAATATTTTCTATATGCTTCTATATACAAGTCTATCCATAGATTAAATTTTGCAGTAGTTCTTTATAAACATTTGTTATGTGATATTGGAAAGTTAGAGGAGCAAATCAGTGCAAGTGTCATAATTTTTTTTTCAGTACAATCTTTGGTATTTTAGTACATACCATTTCTCACATTGTGTGGCCCACAACTGAGGAAAAAAATGTACAATGCATATAAAATCAAAATTCTGTCTAGCTGACTTTTTCCCTGTGATGTGGTGGATACTTTAGTTACCTTCCTTGAAAAAGCAAGATAAACTTCAGAGTGGCTTTTGTGTTGTACCTTTTGACATGCCTGCCCTCCTTAAACATGAACAGCCAGGTAGTAGTGTTACAGGAATAGTTGGGAAGAAGAAATTGTTTACCCCCGAGTAGATTGAATATGAAAGCTACTGAAATCTTTAGTGATGCTTAGGAAAAAAAAACCCAAAAGTTTTTAGGTCATGGTGAAATGTTTTAAATGCATTTTGGTGTGCTGCTTGAGTAGGAATAATATTTTTAAATGGCTCTTAATTAGCCAGTACTTGAAGGAAACTAGAGGCTAAAACAGCAGCATCACTTTAATTTTTAAAAATTACTATTGATTTTGATTTTTCTGTTTAGCATTAAAATGTGTGGAGAAAAAGCCCCATCCTCTTTATTTTAGGCAACTTTCTATAACCAGAAGTTCACAGAAACAATTTTTTTTTTTTTTTTAATCTTAAAGAATCTTTCACTTGTGGAAATTCATTGCATTTTGTAAAACGGAAAAAAATCCCCTCTGGCCATTGACCTTGTCTAATGCAACTGCTGGATGTAAAACATGAAAGAGAAATGGTTGTATCAAGTTGCATACATTTGACAAGTGAAGAAAACCAGTATAGTTTCATGTGATAAAAACACTTTTGGTATGAGGTTTGCATTCTTTCAGTGTTTATGGACAACTTTCAGACCACTGCTTTTACTGCACAGACGATGACTCGATGCTTCAGATATTTTGTTAATCTTTCTTTTTTAACACTTACTGTTAGTCTGAAAGAAAAACATTTCTCTTGAGAAGAAAATTACTGCTGAAGATGATTTGCTTTCCTGTCCAAGTTAATTAAATATGAAAAAAAAAAACAATTTAGGAAGTTCTTTAATGCTGATAAGTATGTACTATGTATCTTTCAAAGTATACATATTAACATCATATCAAAAATTGATTAATAACAGCTTTTTCAAGAAGAATGTTGAGTTAGATTTTTGAAGTTAGTATTTTAATTTAAAATCCTTTTCTGGTAAACATGTGGTTTAGGTATGTTGCCATTGCTTGTTGTGAGGGCCTAAATGATGACTGTACATCTGAAAATTGGAAAGGTTTTTTTTCAAATTGCTGAAAGGCATGAAATCATGGTGTATCAAGGCATCTACAAATTAAGTATTTTACTGTATTCCGTGATCCTGAGCTCAAAAATACCCAAGTACATGCTGGAAGTTTCTAGGATATCTTCTAAAACTTGGATAATAGGGTTGCTTATGGTGATGCCTTTTTCAACCTAGAAATGAAACAACACACACTCTCAAGATAATATTAGTGTGGGAGGTAATATAAAAATGGATCTTCATTGGTGCTCCAGGGGCAGTTATGGAAGAATGTCCACAAAAACCCAGCTCCCCACGGGGGTGCATACAGTTTTTATAAGTTTAGCAAATTAGCATAATTGACAAAAAGCATCAATTAGGAGGACAAGTAAGTGGTGATGCAATTCCCCTCCCAGGTCAAGCCCCTTCTCTGGAGCCCTCCCCTTGGTACCAGCTGTCCTTTGTTTATGAAAATGTGTCTTGAAGGGTTGTTCTCAACCTTGGTAGCCAGGAAGAACCACCTTAGCACTGGGGCCTTGTACCCCCTGGGACTTGGAGCTCTGGAATACGTTTTCTTTTCTGGGTAAAGGGCATGGAAAAGTACTGGGAAAACTAGCTAGAATACAAGAATAGGCTACAGAGCTCCATATATATGTATAAAGGATACAGAGAATACATAAAAGAAAGTAAGACAAAAATCAATAGGCATCACTTCCCCCCTTTTTAGAGACTAGCAAGACTCTACCTTGTGTAATCTCTACTCTGTATTTAATCACACCACCAGTTTACACAATTGGCTATCCTCCTAGCTAAGATACAGATGGCAACTATAACTACAGCTACTATCAATATTTTTTATCCAGGCCTGGTTTGGTAACCATGAAGTTAGTGTATACTGGAGGTATATTGATAAAATATTATTTATTGACAGTTAAGATGACATTTCTCCAAAACTTCCTCTGTTGCAAAATGGGTAAAATTTCGAACAATAAAAATTTTAATCACTTTAAACTTTACAAAGATGCAGTAAGTTGAAATGTGTATTGGGAAGGACAGAAGTGAGATTTTGATCCCCTGGGGGTTCTGTCATTGATTTCAGGAGACTTCTCATAATTGTCAACCAGCGATTACAACAAAAAGTTCTCTGCAATGCAATACATTAAATCATTTTTATATTAAAATAGCATGTGCCATTTATTAAACACTGCTAGGAATAAGCCAGTATGGCACATTGAGACTAAAGCCCAGTGATGGTTCATGTGCTCAGGATTACTTGCTTTCCTTTGTCATTATTGGCTTTGTGTAACAAAATAGCAGAAGCTCATCAATGCTTTGTTTTATTTATTGCTTTGGAATATTCATTTTATATAGCTTGCATCATCCAGTCTACTGAAGATTGGCCAGGAGACAGACAAAACTACTACAAGAAACCGAGAATCTGTTTACCTACTACTAGACATGGTGAGCATTTGTGTGTTTTATTTGTAGCCCACAAACCAGTGGAAATCATTTTTATGTTGGTGGTCTTGGCATTCTACTCTCAGTATTTTTTTTTCATTCCCCCAACATGCACACATTGCCATCATCCTTTATTGCTTAGAACATTGTATATCACATTGTTCAATTCACAATTTTCCTTGTTCACTTAGTACATACCATACATTTAAGAAGCAGTTTTCAGAGTGTGTAGGAGAAAATCCTCTCTGCTCTAAGGATTTCCTCTCAGTATTCAGTATCTTTTAGAAGATGACTATTTATATAGGAAAGAGAAAGATTTGCTTTGAGAAGCAGCGAGTTTAAATGTAGGGAGAAACATACTATAAACTTGGTACAGTTTATTTTCACTGTGAAATATGTGAGTGGTGGTGTGATGCAGGCTGGAAGGATCTGCATGAAGCAGATTATCAGGAGCAGGCAGCTTTGCTCTGCAAACCCTTGTGTTTCTGGTATTTTTCAGATTGTTCAGGAGTCTCCGTTCCTGACCATGGATCTCTTGGAGTCTTGTTTCCCTTATGTCTTGCTGAGAAATGCATACCATGCTGTCTACAAACAAAGTGTTACATCCTCTGCCTAAGTATCTACTAACTGGAGATAAGACATAGCACGCATCTGTGTGGCCTCAGTTTTATCTGTAAACTGTGGAGCTATTTTACTCTATGGCCTGATGAACAGTTTTGTGAATTATAAACTTTTTCCATAAAGTTGTATTCCTAAACAGTGGTTTCTTAATTATGGTTGTACTACAATATAAGCTTGGTTGATTTTAGGTTGCACACTTACGGAATTTTTTTTCCTCATTCCTTTCTTGTTTTGTTGGGTTTTTTTTTTTTTGTTTTTGTTTTTTTTTTTTAAACTTTAGAGCACCAGTTATGTTTTAAAAATACTACTTCTGCTATATGTTTTTTGATATTGATCATGCAAAACAAAAATTGCTTGTTTATTTCCCAGAAGAAAAATGTATGTAGTGATTATTTTAGATAGAGTAGCTTTCATCTGTGTGTAAATTATTTCAAATAGGGAGAGTTATAAACTTGTACCTATTGTTCTTATTGAAAACAAATATTGGATGTGCATTTCTGTGAAGTAATTACAGCATTTCTAGTTTTATTTTGAAATGTTCACCAATCTACGTACTATGACATTATCTAACATTAAAAATGTTATAGGACTGCTTATCCTACAGACAGTGATCCTCTCCCAATACTCTTAAACAACTGCAAGTGGTGGTGTTTGTATAAAGCATAGTGGAAATTTTTTTTAAACTAACTTCTGTGGTGCCCTGTTGGCATTAACACTACCATTGTACCCTGCTGTATAATAAACATTCTTACACATTTATCATATATTGATAAAATGTTAGCCCTTAACCACTTTTTATATGTTTTAAATTTTTGAAATTCAAGTGTACCTTCCATAACATACAATAAACACTAGACTGTATTATCTGTAGGTGAATTATTTTTAATATAAATGTTATCCTAGTATTTTAAGCTTTAACTGTGCTGTTGTGCATCGATTTATATCTCACAGTTCATTAAATATCAATCCTTAGAGCTTTTATGTGAAGACTTCTTTTAATCCTTCACCTTTTGCCTTTTGCGATAGTGAATCTTGTAAAAAGTTGGAAGAAGGAATTAAAAACAATGTTTAAAATGTCACTGTAGTGCCATTATCCTTTAAATCTTATTTTTACATAATAAAGCAAGAAAAGCATTTATATAGTATGTAGCCATGCCAGTTGTACCCCTAGAAATAAGTGTATTGTTAAAGTATGAAACCTGAAATAATCCTAGAACAGGCGAATGTTGCTGAAACCGTAACATCAGCCATGACTGAGACAGATGTATAATAGTCCCTTTTTTATCAGTCATGCAAATTGGCCTTGCAGGATAGCACGGGCTCATTTAGCCTGAAAGCTGACCAGATGGTTGTGCTCTGTAATCCCTGATGTATAAAAGCTGTGTGTTCCTCAACAGGCTCTGGACATTGTATAGAGCCCCTGTTCTTGGTGCAACTTCTGTGCATGCTGGTAACTTTTTCTGTTATGAAAGAGCTGTTGTGTGCTCAGTTACAATAGCTTCCTCTGTCCAGAGGAAAAAAAAAAATCCTGGAATAAAATTGTCCTAAGGAAGTAAGACAGTACATCTATATTTTTCCTAATTATGCATTTTATGTTGTAACTACAGAAGTATTTTTAAATTGGTAAGTTAGTGCCATAATGAAGAAGTTTGCTCATAAAGTAATTAGGTGGAATGCAAGACTTAGGAGTTTTACTCTGTAATATTTATAGTCTAATACATTCTAATGTTCTGATTTCAATTAAGATTTTGATTATGATGTAGCCTTTTGTGGGAAAACAATGCCTATTTTCAAGATAGATTCTTGAAAAACTCAAGTTTAAGAAATAACTTATTTTGTGCCTTTAATATTTTTAAATACAGAACAATTGTGTGTGTCCATTTGCCTGAGATCCCAGATTTCCACTGTCTGTGGTGTTAGTGACCCACATCTAGCAAGCACAAACTCACTGACAAATAGCTAATGGGTGTGGTATCTCTGCAAGAAGCTGCTTCTGTCACAGTTGGATTAGATTTAGGCATGAATCTCTCGGATAGGGTAGTTCCTGTGGCAGTCCTTGCCTGTGGTGGCTGGCACACAAATCCCTGAGGTGATGCCTTTTTAATTACACTAGTACGTTTTAACTAAATCCTGCAAGAACTTGGGCAGAGCAAACCACACAAGGGAAAAGCTGGGGAAGAATCCTGTGGACTCATCCATGTGTTGGTTGGATTTGGGCAGGGCTGGAAGGGTTTCCTTGTTTTGTTCTTGCTGTATTTCTGTTGTTCCTGGTTTCAGCTGAGCTACAGAACTGTTTAGGGTTCAGCCTGCTCATGGAAGGCAGAACACATCAGGCCTGGTCCTCAAGGCACCCTGTGTCCATGGAGTGCACAAATTGTCAAAAGCCTGGGGAACCAAGTTTGTTGGGAAGGAAGATAGAGAAGGAATTTTTCCTCTGGAGCCTGCAAGACCGTGTCTACAACTTAGTAAGTTCAACACTTGCCACTGTATATTGACTCATCTCAGGTGGCCTTTTGTGCCATTACAAACAAAATGTGTTTGTAATTCCTGGAGCACGAAGCACAGATGGCTGGGCTGAGCTGTCCCCATATGGAGCCAGTTTGGATCAAATGTCTGATTCATGGGGGAGGGTTTTGCCTCATGTGAGAAACAGTCCAGAAGAGGAATGTCCTGTTGCTGCCCACTGAACTATTTTTATAGTTTAAAAAGTTTTGCCTGGACAAAAGATTACCACTGAAAGCAAGGGCTACTCCTAAACTTTTTTTTTTTGCTGTTATAATTTGTTTTCTGTATAGGAAAAGGAATTGGTAGCACTTGGACTGTACCACTTTTTACACACTGGAGAAAGGCATTCTCCCCAGAAAATGTTGAAACGAGGCCAGTGATTTGAAGAAAGATATGAGCCTTCTTCAGCAGGTCATCATGGGCTTGTATGACTTCAGAACTTACTCCTTCCAGATTGAAGGATTTCAGACCATAAGTAAACATTCTTGGCCTCTAAACCGTATTTTTCCCAAAAGCTTCCCTGGTCCTGAGGTTCAGCATTGTGATTCATACTAAAAAGTGAACCCTCAGTTACTTACTAGTAACTTATAAATTCTTATAGTTCGGGTATGTCTGAACTAATGCTGTAACTTTTTTTTTTTTTTTTTTTTTTTTTTTGTGAATTGCTCCCTCGAGCTGAATGAAACTCAAAGCTTGGAGTTTAGGTGTAGCAAGTCATCCTGTTCAATCAGCAAAAGATTTTTGAAATGGCAGCTACACACATGTATTAGTTGGTTTCATGGACAGGAATGGTTTTCAATGTTGTCAAATAACCAGTTTTCAAAATTACTGATGTTCTACGTGTATTCTTCTATAAGTACAATTTTTTAATTGTTCTAATGATAAAGCTAAATCTTCCCCTGAAATGACAAAACCTTTTTACTTGAATTGCCCACTCCTCGTATGCTTTTGCTGTTTGTCATGTTACAAAGTCTGTAAATATTTGTACTAACTCATAACAAAATCAAAATGTCCTGTGACCTGTGTCCAAAACCGTATTCATTTGCTATTAGTCATGCTTTTTCTAGCACTCCTGGGTCAAAACGACCTGTTCACTGGACATAGTGTCAGTGTGTCTTACACAATTCAGGAGGAGAAATTCTGAGTATTAAATTCAGAATGAAAAGCCTCTATTGAGCTTTGCATGAAGTTAAAGAGTATTTTGAATAATTTCTCACGTAGACTTTAAGGTTGTTGCCCTGCTCATGATCATAGTAATCTTATGAAGTGCCTTCTCACAAAAAGTGACAGTAAGTAATTAAAATTATACTGACACCCGTGTGAAGAGAGATGTGAGCTGCAAAGCTGTTACAGCTGTTTTAAACCCCAGTGCTGATGAATCCAGTTCATCTCCCACTAACCACATGCTTTCCTGTCTTGTCTTGTACTCACATCACGTGGCAGCCAGGATATGGGAAAGACCATATGGCAGGTTACCTGCAAACTCTTCTTGCCCTCTCTGCCCTTGTCATTAGCCTTTGAGTCTGGCTGAATTTGAGGGAATCTCGATGGGCAGCCAGTGCAGAGAACAGAAGTCTTGTGTTTGGCAAAAGCAGTGTTACTTCTTAATACAAATTCAACTCTTTTTAACAACAGCAAGACACAATCTCAGCAACAATGAAACCGTTCTTTGCATAGTCACACAAAGGAAAGAGAAGTATCACAACAAATGCATTGTAAACTAAGACTGTGGCAATTATGGTAATACAGAAGAGAACTGAAAAGAAAAGGGAGGTAAGAGGGGTAAGTTGGGAAAAACATTGCTCAGTGACTCTGATTCCATTCTGTGACTCTGAAGTTACTGGACGTTTCTGTGGATCAAATCCATATTGTATCTCACAGACTTCAGATTGTCTTGAAAAATTCCGGCTGATGTATCCTCTCTGTTCCATACTGCACATGAAGCAAACTTATCCAGCCTTAGGGCTGTTTGTAAAGAAAGGATCCTTGCAAGTGTAAAACTTTGAGGCATCTTACCAGGAGCTTGTGTTTGCCAAGACCGAGTCAGCAGAACTGGGTAGGACCATCTCTGTCATGCCTGTTTGTCATGAAACACTAAAGGTGCTATGTGCTGGTTGGATTTAGTTCCATATATGTCTCAACTGGAAGATGTCAGAATGATGGTGAGTGTTACAGTGAGATCAGGTAAGTGAAAGAGTTCATCTCAGCAGTTTCTTACTTTGGATAATGAATCACTTCAAAGGGCTGAGAAAATGGGCTGAGCCTGTGGCACTTGCTTTAGAGGTAACTTTATTAGGGGAACAATTGCACTACTGTTTCCATAACAATTTTTGTTTGAGGGCTAAGAAAATACGTGAACTTTTATCTAGTGAAAATTTAAAAACTAGCAACAAGGAAGTTACAGTGTATTTGAATTTTTTGATATAATACTAATTGTTTGTTGGCTAATCCGTGGTGCTCCAGGCACTGGTTGGAGGTGGTCATAGTCCTTTGCTAAGGGATGTTGAGATCAGAGTTCATTTGTTTCAAATCTCTCTCCAGATGGTAGAAGTGAACACCATCTTGTGAATTTTGTTGGCAGGGATGAGAGCACAGTTGCCACAGGTATCACATGCCTCTCAAGGAGAGTCCTGGAGCATTTAAAACCAACACCACATCAGAGCTTCTCAATATCCCAGTTACTAGCAGAAGATGCAAGCAGCAAAAGAGTAATTAATTGCATATCAATATTGTAATTTTGCAGGTAGGAGATGGGGATGAAGAACTGCAAGTTAAGGCCACAGCCTCTGGCATAACACAGGTGCCTTGACCCCAGCTTTTGGTGTACATGCTGTTAAGGTCCCTGTAACCCCAGTGTGTGCAGAGGAGAGGGAAATTAAAGGCAGTGATAACCCCTGAGGGCCATTTTAAAACTATCCTGCTTGAACCAAGTGGCATGGGGCTGTGAGGGTAGTTTGCAAAAGCATTGGAGCTGAGATGGAAAGCAGATAAAACCCCTGTTGCCTTCTGACTAAGTAAAGCTTTCAATAAAAAAAAAAATCCCATGGTACTGGAAAACGACATTTTTAAAACTTGTATTGTGATGATTCCAGCATGGTGACTGACAGCCCTGCAAACAGAGAATGGGCTCATTGGATATTTTATTAGTCTTTAGTGAGCAGGTAAAATACAGAAGCTTTTCTAAGTCACAAAACGTTGCTTAAGTTTATTCCTGCCTAGTTAAATAAATATTCGTGTGTATGCATGTAAGCTACATTGCTACAAAGGGATTTGTGTTTCCAGTTTCAGTAAGCAAGCATCTGCTGTTTGTATGGCTCAGCAAGTGTCCTAGAAACTCTCAGGAGAGGTGATTCTTCTCCCAAGTTTCCATAGTCAACCCTTAGAGATCCCAATGGCTAAAAACATGAGTAAAAATACACAGAAACTGGGCTGGCTTCTATTCATAGGTATTACTTGATCCTTGGTGTATCAAACCAAATCAGCTCTCAGTGAAATGAGCGGTGAGCCTGAGTTTCAGCACCTGCTGATATTAGGTTGGTACTGCAAAACTCAGCTGTTTGTGCTGGGCTTATTTTTAGGCATGGGTGTGATTTTGGTACTTCATACTGCTGGGCACTGCTAATAAATCTGGGTAAGCAGTAGCAGAGGCAGGCTCAGGCCATGCAACCAGAGAGGCTGTAAATCTGAAATAGTAAATTTATGGTTTAACGAAATTAAATTTGGAGTGGTTATGGCCTTTAAGCGACGCCTCTCAAGTTATTTCTGCAGGGGCCAGACTAGAAATGCTGTGTAATGTGTGGAGTATTATAGACCTCTGTGGGTTTGGGGTTTTTTGTCTTAAACACTCCATCTGGAAACAACTATAACTTGGAGAGGGTTCAGTGGATGTGGTCGTGTCTCTGTCGTGGCCCACAGTGGGAGAGAAGGGTGTATTTTTTATTATCTGCGTGGTAATTGTAATAGGGCATAGCAATTTGTCACATTAGAGTAAGGAATGCATATTGAAATCAAATGTCTGTACATAATGCTACCACGGATGCTATCTCACAGTCATAAACACTGGAGCAGGAGTTTAAACCGAAAAAAAAAAAAAGAAAAAACCCTGTATGCTTGCAAGCAAAGCAGGCAAGCATCCTCCTTTGTGTCCCATCTCATGCAGCAGCAGGGCAACCAGTGGAGCAAAAACTGCCTTCAGGACACTAATTACATGTCAATCTGTACTGCTGAGTGACTGTAGATGGTTGTTCATCTTTGTCCTGGGGAATTGGTGTATTAACACAGACCCGTGAGGAAAAGCAGAATTAAGTGAAAATGGAGTTTCCTCTGTGTTTCCTCTGAAACACATGCAAATGCTCTCCCAATCTGAAGTCCAGGAGCTTAGCTACTGACCAACTAACTGTGCTTTTATTGCCTTTGAATTTAAGATGTGCTCTTCCAAAGAAACAAAATGGCAGTTGCAGTTGCATCCCTTGCTTTAGGGGACTGCACTCCTGATTTGTGCTAAATCAAGGGCTCAGGAAAGCTGTTGACATTATAATGCAGCTACACAAGGAACAGGAGCATTTCTGTTCCACCAGAATCTCTTGGCTCACATCTGCACAATATTTTACAGTGAAAATGAGCTGGGAGGATTTGGGGGAAAGTTGCTAATCAGGAGCTTCAGCTTTCTGTCTTCTGCTGTGAGTCTCTTCAGCATGGCTTAGTGCTTTGAGAAACAGATACAACTCACAATAAATCTGGCAGTGACTTCGCACAGAAACACTGATCCACATTCCAGTGTCCAGGTGGAAAAATCAGCACTGCAGGTAGCAAATCTCACTATTGAGAAACTGTAAACCCCGACATGGCCACAAAAATCTGGGAAAAAATGTTAAGCAGCAAACAAAATCACTCTGCAAAATGAAACTGCTGCAGGAGAGATATGTGAGTATGTGTCTCTGTGGATAGACTTAAAGCCTGTAAGACAGAATTGGACTAATGTTGTCTTTGAAATGGATGTCAGTTAGGCTTCTTGGTGTTTAAATATAAAGCAGCATATTGTCCTAGTCATACTACTGATTTTACCTATAACATGGATGCAAAACGCTAAGCAAATAGGTTGGGGGTTTTTTAGTGGGTTTTTTTGTGGGGTTTTTTTGTGTGTGTTGTTTGTTTGTTTGTTTGTTTGGGTTTTTTGTTTTGGTTTTTTTGGGGGGGGAGGTTGTTGGGTTTCTTTTTCCTGGGAATTCAGGAACACTGGCAATTTGAGCAAATATTATTATGAAAAGAAATCTAGAAGGCATGCAGACCCCAAGAGCAAGGGATAGTCAATAATGATCTGTCTAATCAAAACAGCCCCAGATATTACAGTCTGAAAGACTGCATTAAAAGAACATTTTCTTCTTTGCTACTTCCAAACCATCCATGGAGAAGCCTGAAAGATTATTAGAATATGTTAATAGTCCCCTGTGTTTTATCTACCTAAGGGAATTGTAGCAAGACCCTGGCTGAAACAGGAAATATACAATAAATCCCATTTTTATGACTTTGTAAGTCAATGATTTTATGGTTTTAATAACAGGCATGCAAGAGGTATTTTAGGGTTTCGTTTTCAGTGAGTTGCGTGGTTGTTTTTGGTTTGTGGTTTTGTGTTTGTTTTTCTAAGGCAGTGTATATAAGCAAATTAAATCACATGTAATCCTGGGATTGCCAAAGAAAGATTCAGGACAACAAAAACCTGAGTATTTTTCTCAGCTAGTTTTATTCCTGGGAACATCCTGAATAGATAGTTGTGCCTGCACCATTTTTTTTTCAGTTGGAATGGGCAGGACCAGACTACAAAGAAGAGTCTTGGTTTATAAACAGCAGCCCACTGGGTCCTTGGGCAGTCTGAACCAGTGAGATGATGAGAAGTCCCCCAAGCACAGAGTGAGCTTGTGTTTTCTCTGAACACTGCCACAGGTCAGTGATCTGAAGGGTCTGGCAGGACATGCAAACTCAAAGTGGGAAGATGATGTAAAATGTCACCTAGAGCTTACAGCCTAATGCAGGCTGTTCCCTCCACTGCTAATGAAGTCTGTGGTATCTAAACTACAAATGTGCCTGCACACAGGCTGCTGCACCTTCAGGGCAGTTGTTAGACCAGAAAAAATAGCACACTTGTTTTTCATTTTTTCCTGAGTTCTGATTTTCTCTTTCTGAAATTCACAGAACCATACAATGGCTTGGGTTGGAAGGGACCTTAAATATAATCTCATTCCATCCCCCTGCCATGGGCAGGGACACCTCCCACTATCCCAGGTTGCTCCAAGCCTCTTCCAACCTGGCCTTGGACACTTCCAGGGATCCAGGGGCAGCCACAGCTTCTCTGGGCCTCACCACCGTCACAGCCAAGAATTGCTTCCAATATCAGCCTAAACCTGCTCTCTTTCAGTTTGAAGTAATTCCCTTTTGTCCTGTCACTTCTAGTTTGTTTTAGACAGGTACTCATTTCTCAGCCACTTGTAGATGATGGAATTAAATGCACCCACGGTATGTGCTTAGTACCTCTTCTCTTAGAAATGGAAATACAGATTTCTTAATCTGCTGAACTCTGCCCCAAGTCAGGGTAGGTGGGACATGCTTTGAGCTGGTCCTTCATCCTCCCTGTGCTCCTATAAGCACCCCTTGCTCATAAAGGTAAGGTGTTGGGATGTGTATATGGGGATGTTTCTTATCTTTAAAGGGAGACTATAACAATTCAGGATAGAACTGATGCTCACAAATGCTCTTGGGACTGGGATAAAACTGATGCTAACAAATACACTTGGGACTGCCTTGGCTCCAACATGTTAATCTTGACCAAACATCTATGTATTTCTTACTATTGCAAAGAAAGCTTCATAATTCAGTTTTAGTTTTTAATGAGGTCACATTTCTATATTTCTATTCAGTAACATAGTTGTTCCAGCTTAAATTTGAAATAAAAGTATTTCTACATTTCAAGCCATAAAGTTTTCCTAATGGACAGTTCTAACAGTGGAGCTGGACATCAAAGCATCTCAGAAACTCAGCTCTTGCTTCTTAAGCCTGTTGCTGTTCATCTGCCTCCTGCAAGAGAAAAGCAAGGGGCAGGGAGGGGGAATAGATACTATGTAAAGGGAAAAAAAAAACAAAACCAAACGAAGAAATAAATTAATGCCAGGTGTCTGGAAGCAGTTCCTTAGTTTCCTTTTGGGGAAAGGTGCAACAACAAAGCCCACAATCCCTTTTCATCTTCTCTGCAGCCCTCCTCATCCTGCTCTCTTCCTGTATCCCAGATAAACTTGGCTGGCCATCCCCAGAGCTGTGAGGGTTATCCTGCCACCTCCTGCTGAAATCCATCCTCATGGCACTCCAGGGCAACCAAGCTGGGTTTTTTAAATGGGGTTATGGATGAGTAAGTTGGACCCCAGGCACTCTGCACTGTTGTAGGTTACTGTGATTCTTGTGGGGATTAATGATGATAAGAAGAAGAAGAAGAATAACAACCAACACCTTTTTCTGTAAGTTTTGTATGAGCTACTCTAGAGGCAAATCCCTGCCTTAGGCCTCAACCCCACTGAGTTCTTGTTTATTCTAGGAAATGACTTTGTGTGATACTATGGGCTGTATTATTATTCTTTAAATTTATAGGTTTGTACCAACCCTCCAAAGTTTGTCATGAAAGTCACAGGCATGCAGTGCTGATCTCAGTCTGCTGCCTGGGCATACTTTTATTAAGAAATTCTTGCTGGTCAGGCCTGACATCAAGTTGATAGAATGATGATACCATAGTTTGACTAAGCCCTTTTGGAGCTGTTCAAAATAAGGAATTTGATTGTTGTCACAACCTAGCCCCAGAGTTTTAGCCTGCCCTTGTTGATGGAAGATGTAGAAAGAGATTTTTTTTCTTCATAAATCTTAAGAAAGTGGTGGGAGAGAAGGGGGTGAAACTCCTGACAGCACTGGGTGGTAGCACCCAGAGTAAAAGCTACTTTGTGTTTTGAGGCTGGTGGAAAGTTTCCAAAACCACAGCACATGCTTTCTCAGCTAACACACAAACCCCTCAGTCACCATTTTCAGTATGTGCACCTATTATAGTTCCAATTATAGGTCCAATTAGCAGTATTGGTGTTGTGCAGCAACTGCACATAAACACAGAGAGCAGGCTGATAGTTTGCTCTTTTCCCCCAGCCATTTTATTTTCCTTCTAATGTAACTCTACCTGCAGAGCAGAGCACTGTAGCTGCATTTTGATAGCATGAAACCACAGCCCTCCTCTTCACTGTCTCTTTTTCTGCTTTACTGGACTCTTCATCTGTTCAAAAAGGTGTCCAGACTGGCCACAGTGCTTCTGTATAACAGAAAATAACTTGGCAGACACGGGGAGTGTAAATGTTTGGTTAAAACAGCAATGTTTCAGGTCAGTGATCAGACTGCCTAGTTCCAGCCAGAGGTGAATTTTTACCACCTCGTATAAGCTGCTGTTTACTGGAAGCATTAAGAGGTAATGAATGCAGACAGCCCTGTGGGCCAGCAGCCCCCAGCCCTTGGGGATCCTCTCTCCAGCACCAGCGGCACCAGGAGCTTGCCAGCATTGCAGTGGGCAATGCTCTGCCAGCTGCATGCATGGGAGGTTATCTTCCCACCAACACTGGAGGATGTGAAGCCAGATTGCATAGGAATGTGTGTTAGTGTTCGTGATCTCGTGGGGATGCCAGCATTTGCTGTTCTGAAAGAATTTTCAGTAATTTTTCTGTTTAAATAAAGAAGTACAAGGTCCTCTCTTGTAGATCATGTAGACTTGAGGCTAAAAAATTAAACTTATGGACTTGATAGCCTTATTGCAGGCATAGGAATATTATCAATGCTTTTTCCTGCAAAGCACGGGAAATATTTTTAAAGGTTTTGTGTAAAGATATTTTTAGAGGTTTTGTATTTTTAACTTTGTTTTGTGTAATTATCAATCTGGAAACAAAAATCATTCCAGAAATAAAATACAGAGATGGGAGAATTTCATATTGAAGTAGAAAAGAATGTTCATTCATGTCAGTGAGTACTTTGCATTGCTCTGGCCCATTTTGCTGCACTCATTCTCAGGGATGCACTGCTCTCACACTCACTGCTGTCAGGCAAGCTCCCAAAGTATTCAGTTCCCAACCAGCTGGGTAAGGTTTTTATTACACCACATGCTTTTTAAACATGTAATCTTTTACACTGCTAGGGAAACCTCAAACCTGAGGCTTTGCTATGACTAAATTTGACGAGCTAAGATGAGTAAAAACAGTTCTTTCTAATTCCCCCTGCAGATGAGCAAGCTTCCCTTTGCTTGCCTTCATGTCTGTTTTGCAAGCCTCCATGCAGGCTCAGGGTCATGGGCAGCCTGACTGATGGCTCCTAAGGCTGTCACATGCACATGTGTGTGAACATTTCTGCCTCCCTTTGAGGCCCAAATTTCCTTCTAGGAGTGCAGGGAACAAGGTTTTGGTCCTTGAAATTAGCATCTGTGGAGGTGAGCAAATGAAAGAGGTACCTCTACTGCACTGGCCATATTAAAACTCCTTGTTTGCCTGGCATGTGCCTTTGCTGGAATCAGGACATTAGCAGCTGAGTTAAAGGGATCAAGGTTTCATCTGCAGTCATAAAGTTGAAAACTGCAGAAAAGCATTTCTAGGCTTAGGATCCTGTGTTTGTGAGTCTGTCCCCATGGTTGCTTTCACAACTCATTCATATTTTCGGTCTGGTTTCTGAGCATTGGCTTGTGGTAGGTTTGTTTCTACTCACAGGTTTGATTTAGAGGCAGAAGCTGATATAATAAATGCGTGATCGAGCAGTTGCTTGCACGTTTATAACTGGAAAGAATTTATTCAGCTCATAAATGTCAGCTTGTTTTCTCTGCAACCTGGTGTAGTGGAAGGTGTCCCTGTCCATGGCAGGGACATGGAACTAGATGATCTTTAAGGTCCCTTCCAACTCAAACTGTTCTGTGATTCTGTGATTATATCAAGGCACTTTTTTTTTTCAGATCAAGTCAGAACTCCCTTTATCGTGCCACTGTTTTGCAAGGTATCTTAAACAGTATCTGGCCTCTTCAATTTTCTTTTTTAACATTCTGAAAAGAAAGTATCCCCAGCTGCTCAGTCTAACCTCCCTCATTTTTAAGCCTCTCGACATTATTACTCTCTAAAACTGCTCACCCATCACTCCGTCTAGGTGCCGTGCTTTTCATGTGCACCTCCTGCATTTGCACCCAGAAAAAAAAAAAAATAGGTCTATCCTAAAAATATATGAATGTTTCTCCGAGAGACTGGTCTGAAATCGTGTTCATGTTCACGGTAAGGTTTTTACTCCGGAGAGAAGTAAAGCTTCTAAAGCGAGTAAGCGCTCGCTGGCCTTCCGGCCAGGACGAGGCAAATTTCTCTCTCGTTTTCGTTCTTCCCAGAAAGACAGCCTCCCCCTCTCTCTCTTCCCTTCCCCTGCCCAGGGCTCTCCTTTGTTCGGGGCCGGGCTGCGGGGCGGAGAGGCGGGACCCCGTGCGCGCCCGGCGGGGGCAGCGCGGCGGGGCCGAGCCAGGGCGGGCGGAGCCGCCCCCGCGCCGCGCTCTGCCCGCTCGGCCCCTCGCTTACCGTCGGGGCGGGCGGCCGGCATGTGGCGGGGGCTGCCGCTGCTGGCCCTGGCCGGGCTGCTGGTGCTGGGCCGGGCGCCGCCGGGGCGGGGGGCGGCCTGCGAGCCGGTGCGCATCCCGCTGTGCAAGCCGCTGCCCTGGAACATGACCAAGATGCCGAACCACCTGCACCACAGCACGCAGGCCAACGCCGTGCTGGCCATGGAGCAGTTCGAGGGGCTGCTGGGCACCAACTGCAGCCCCGACCTTCTGTTCTTCCTGTGCGCCATGTACGCGCCCATCTGCACCATCGACTTCCAGCACGAGCCCATCAAGCCCTGCAAGTCCGTCTGCGAGCGCGCCCGCGCCGGCTGCGAGCCCGTCCTGCTCCGCTACAGCCACGCCTGGCCCGACAGCCTGGCCTGCGACGAGCTGCCGGTCTACGACCGCGGCGTCTGCATCTCCCCCGAGGCCATCGTCACCGCCGAGGGCGCGGGTGAGTGCGCGGGGACCGGCACCGGCACGGGGACAATGGGCGGCGGGCGGGGAGGGCAGCCCAGCCCGCCCGGGAGCCCTGCCTTCCCCTCCGACCCTGCTCGGATTCTCTTCGCGCTGCCCTCCGCTCTCTTGCTGTCTTTTCTCTGCCTTTAGCAGCCGCGTCGCTGCTGGAAAAGTTTTGCTATTGGGCGCAGAGTGTGTGTGACAAGTGACAGCCCCGCCACCGCTCTGGGGAACGCGTACGAGTGTGGGAGCGGCAGCCCTCGTTCCACATGAACGCTCCCGTTCATCGGTGATCCATCGGCAGCGGCTGCTGGCAGAGAGTGAAGAGCCCCCCAAGGGAGGGGCAGCCCCCCGGCCCCCCGCTCCTCTCTGCTCGTCTGCAGCCGCTCCCTCCCAGAGCAGGTTGCTCCCCTCCCACACAAGGCCACCACTCCACAGACTCTGGGGAAAGATCTGTGCCCAGAGGAGCCCCAGGCAGGGGCTGGGGGGGCCAGGGTGTCCCCACCTACTTCCTGTGCCAGTGGTGGCACATGCACACCTGAAGGGGAGTGCTCATCTCCGTGGTTAGCACTGGAGGTACAGGTTACAGCACAGGTTCCCCAGCAGGTCCCTGGGCTCTAGAATTACAGCCAGGTGAGGAGCCTGGCAAAATGCAGCCTTCCATCGTGTTTTGTTCCCAAACAAATCCCTGAAGCGAGCCAGAAGCTGCCTCCTGCCCCTGAGTCAACTCCGGTGCAGCCCTGATGGTGTCTGACCGCTGTGGCCTCAGAGGAGCTGTTGGAGCCCCTCAGCTTTCTCACTGCCTCCTGTTTGAGCAGCTGAGCTCACTGTGATCCCACAGGATGGCTGGTGCTGGTGTCTGGCTGCCATCCAGCAGTCCTGTGGGAGGCAGGAGCTTCTCTGCACAGTTAGGTGAGCGCTGCTGACTGCTCAGGCCGGCACAAACCTGCTACAAACCTGCTGTGGCCCAGGGATCCTGCTCTTGTCACAGCTGCCTTTGGGCTGGAGGAGTTGGCAGGACACTGCTCTGATGTGGTGAGCTGAGCACCACAGAAATATTGAATACAAGGAACTATTGAACAGGAAATTACAGCAAGCTGGTGGGTGGTTGTCAAGAGTGAGCTCTGGCCTTTCACAAAGTGACTGCGGTTCCTGTATATTTTCAGGAAAGCATTTGCTGCTGGTGGAACCGGGCTACCATTTTCTTTGATTGCAAAGTCGCAGTGCTGGTGGCTCTGCCAGAGCTCTCCATCTGAGGAGTGGGAGAGCAGTACAGAGGGGGTCAGGGCAGAGCAGCACCCATGCACCCCACGAGCTTGTGCTGCTGCTGCCTGGCTCCTTCAGTGCCCACAGCTGCAGTGCTGCGTTGTGGCAGCTCACTGACAGGCAGTGGATCTCACCTCTGTCCCCCCCAGCGGCGGCCTGGGAATGAAAGGGGGATTTCTCATGCTGTGCTCAGCACAGTATTTAACTGTGCTTCTGTCCCACTACCTAATGCTTTATGTATCCCACTGCCAATAATGCCAAATGCTGTAATTCCTGTTTTCTTCTCCTAACAAAATATCACGCTTCAGTTTCCTGACCGTGCTCTCCAGCTCAGCCTTCCCAGGTAAGCTGCTCTCTCCATCTCCATTTATTTACATCTCTGACTCTATTCTCTTACTCTCCGCACCTTTTGAAACCTCTGTACCCTGGTATCTCCAGTCATTACTGCTATTTCTAACTTCTGTCTGCTTCCCTCTTGCCTTTTCCTGCTTTTTTCCTCAGCCCATGAGCACAATCATCAATTTTTGCCATCAGCTGTTGCACTCTGAGGGCTGCAGTCCTGCTGGGGTAGTTTTGGGGAGATGTGGTTTTGAACACCAAGCAACCTTTCTCTGCAGCGTGGAGGTGCTTTCAAAACCACCTTAAAAATGGCTCCAGCATGAGCAAGGTTTGGCAGGTCTGCAGCGATTCGAAAGCAATCACACTCAAATCTGGAGGGGAGGAAGCTTGGCTGAAATCGCCCCCGAGTTACCTATTTCTGAGGACCTCAGCAGTACAATAACCTCTTTGAGGGATTCCAGGGCCACATCCATGAAAACTCTCTTTCACTGAATGAGAACCTGATGACATTCTCATTTCTGGGCTGAATATTTTGAACTGATGCATTATGCACCAGACTGAAAGAATCCTTCTTGAGGGAATAAAACTGTTCTTTTAGAAAGCAGAGGGAAGGATTTCTGTTCTAGGAAGAGGTAAGGTGAACACTTTCAAATCCAGTTCTCCAAATAAAGGATTGCAGCTCAGTAGAAGACACGAATAACCAACTGCCTGATGAGTAGTGTGCAGAATACCTGCTCTTATTTGCTTTATTTATCTCCTAAGCATTCTAGCCCCTTCTGCTGTCTGTAAACTACATCTAATAGACCAGGCAGAAATAGAATGCATTGTTTCATGGACTTCTGTTATAGAAGGGGCTTTTTCTATTCTTTGGAAGTGAAATCTTGTTTTTGCTTTCATTCTTTGTTGCCTGTGACAGAATTCTACTGTTTCCTTTCCTCTTGAGGTTTCTGCATTATTGCTGGTGAACATTAGGACATTTGTCTTGTCCCTTCCATAAGGGAGCAGCCTTAAGGATGATGTAGTGAGTGTTTGTCCTTGTCAGAGCAGGGGCTGAGTTCACAAGCCCAATTTCCACCAGTAACATTCCCTGCGTCCCAGTAGCCTGTGACTGTTGCAAAATATGGAGGAATTGTGGTTGGTAAAATCTGTGATAAATCTCAGTAAGAAGCTCACTTTCAGCTGTTGAGGCACAGTCCACCACAGATGTCTTCTAGGACCTCTTTCCATTTGTGCCAGGTGGTGAGACAGGTCCAGACAGTTCCTGTCCCAGGACCGAGGTGCTCCTGACTTGGTGAAGGGGTGAGGCAGCTGCTGCTGTGTCTGTGATGGAGAAAGCTGACAACAGTGCTGTGTTTTGGGCTCAGATAGAGCAATAGTTGTGCACACCCCCTGGGCTGATCTGGTCTCCAAAACCTGAATGGGAGTGCTGATTGGGAGGTCTTAATTTCCTCGAGTTACAGAGACTGGCTTAAGACAAGCGTCACATGGGAAGGGTGTGTTTGTCAACTTTTCATTCTCTTTGGGAAGCATCTGGGTTCCTTTACAGACAGAAAGCAGAGGGATGCTGCAGACATGCTGTGGGTGTTGTGGAGGCAAGTGTGATGCTGAGTATCAACGAATCATCATCCAGGATGGAGGATGAAAGAGCATTGACAACACATTAACACCCCAGATGTCAGATCAGTGCATGCTGATGTCTGAAGTCTCCTGTGGCATTTATCCCACATCCCTGTCCTGCACCTTTTGGAGGTGCAAGAGGTTCTGTTTGCAGTTGCAGACATCAATACAAGCTGTCTTAGAGCTCTGGGAGGTCCTCTTCACTTGCTCCACATATTTCAGTCTTCACGTGCAAATGCTTATTCTTCCTCCAGTCTATCAGATTATCTGCTTCCCTCATTCAGGGCCCTGTCAAACCTCATTAGGTCTGTGAAGCAGCAGGAACTGCTGAGAGACAAAACTGTTTCAAATCTAGAATTTCAGAGGCAGGAGCTGTCTTTAGTTTTGCAGGTAGTAAGTGGCCAGTGTTGGCACTGGGATGCTGACTAAAAAAGCATCTTTGTGTCCTTGGCTGCTGCTGCCTAGCAGAATGTTCATGTCCCAAGTGAAATGTTTATTTCTGTTTTGAAGAGGGAACTAGCAACAAAACCAGAGCAGTGTGATGGGTCCTGTGTGTATTGGAAGACAGATCTGTCAGGAAGGTTGTCTCACCATATCTTATTTCGATGCTTAAAGGCATGTTGGCCTGTTAATAAGATGTTGGAGAAAAGGAAAGCCACATCACAAGGTATCAATCGTGTAGTTAACACCCAAACTATCCTAAGATGTCTAAGGAGAACTTCAAATTTTTTTTAAATCACCATCTCTTAAACATTAAAGAAAATTATAGATTATACATTTGATGGACACCTATTTTCTTAAATTTTAGGTGAACTCATGATTTCTCCAGGTTGCCCAAGTTCTCCATGTCTGTCTGGATGAATTCATATTAACCCAGTGTGCTAATTTGGCATTGCAGGCTTAAAAGACAAGTGAACAAGCCATTTCCCATGTTTGTTTCTTATATATTATTAACTTAATTTCCAAAACAGTGTTTTCCAAGCTCCAGATCAAATTTTTTCTGACTCAGTCTTTGCCTAGCTCTACTTAGAGCAGTCAGGTCTAAGCATTTAGTCAAGACCCGTGCCATTAAATGTGGGATTTGTTATGGGGAATAATATATTGTGTGGAACAGCCATGCTGCTGGCTGATCAACAGCTTGGAGTTTGAGTTCTTTGTATTATTAAATGTTAACTAGAATCAATTTCCCTATCACTTGGCTTTTCCGTGCATGTTTTTGCAGCCAACTTAGCGAAGATCCTCGCTGTACTAAGAGCTGAAGTAAATGACAGTGAATTCATGGAATGTGGAAGGGATTCTTAATTAATGGGGCTCACAGATATCTCCATCTGAAGAAGGTACCCAAGCAGCAGCCATTGGCTGTGGTTTTGTTCTTTGGAGGACGGAGTGGCTTCAGTAATAGCTGGGCCATATTCTTTAATCATAATGACAATCAGGATCGTGTTGCTTTTTGCCTTCCTCTGCCTTTTAACATTTTTATTTATTTGAACAGTGATACAGGAAAGATGTTGCTCAAAAGTAGGTATTACCAAGTTGTTTCTCTTTTCCAAACCTCTCATCCAAATCTGTGGTTGTGGGCATTGTTATTTTGTACACTTACTGTGTAAGTGGCTTTTATTTAGCTCTCCTTGTTAGTGTTTTGTTTTGAATCCCTCTGAAAAGCAATACATTAAGATGGCTTGTTGGAAAAAAACAGTTTGGATTTTTGTCCCCTGCTCCTAAACAAAATTTAATAGGAAACTTATGGATTGGACCTCTGGATAGTATTCCCCTCTGTGGCAGTCCTGCTAATCATCACTGACAGGTGTTTATTTCAGAAAGATTGCTTTGCATAGGCAGACCTTGGCAGAGGGTTTGCCCATGGAGAGAAGTGGAACAACAGGAAGTCAGTTGTTTGGGCTTTTTAAAGTAGCTTTTTTTCCCTCCCTCTGCATTACAGGTGAAGGTATCAGCAGTGTGCATCTCCTGGTGGAGAGTGGCCTCCATCCATCAGGCTGCCAGGGACAGGGGCTGGGATTTCACAGGGGCTGGGTGGGTGCTCACACCACCTAAGGTCTGACAAATAGCTGGTGGCAGGGCTGGCCTGGACCCTCTCCCAACCTCCTGGCTGGTAGGTAAGCTGGGACCAGGCTCTGGGGAAAGGGTCAGAGAAATGAGAAGGCTTTCCTGAGAGATGTCACACAGTGGCAGAGGTCTCCAGTCCCCTCCATAAGCCCGTGCTCCTCCCCATCTGTAGGAACCAGTCATCCTTGAATGGGCATGAGTGCACTGGGAAGGATAAGCACCAAGGCAAGGTCAGTGCTTGCCTGGCCCAAACCAGGAAACAAATGTGAACTGATGTGTGGGTACCTGTTCACCCCTCCTTTGCTCCCTGGTGGACACCACGCTCTGACCACGAGGCCACACTCCTGCCTTGGTGCAGGCAGGGAGCAGGAGGCATTTCCAGTCACTTCCACCTCTTTTTCAGGTGCTTTGCACACAGTGTCTGAATTTCTCTGGCTGCACACACAGCTGCTTCCTTGGGTGTTACTGGTTTGGAGCAGGACAGGTGACCTGGCAGTGCAGAGTTAGGAGCTGCCTTGAGGCTGTGCTGTGTTGTAATTTGGTTAAAAATAAGTTGTGCACCTGAGAGTGTATGGGAAGATCTGGTGTAAAGCAGGGTAGTTCCATGCTGGTTTGCAGGACCAGGTTTTCACTGGCTCTCCTTGTGTTGGTGTGGGCTCCAAGGACAGTTCCTCTGCCAGTACCCGTGGGTGTTTTACTCCACATGGACCAGGGAAGGCTGTGGACCCTTTACTGGGCTCTGGTTTATTTGGAATTGTTACGTTTCAGTGTGAATTGGATTAGGTTGGCTCAAGCACCATGAAGTCATGCCTGCTTGGATCTGTCCTTGGTTTTAGGTAGGGACAGTGAACTTCAGGGCTTCTTTTTCCTTCTATGGGTGCCTGGAGGGTTTTGCAGACTTTCTGTCTGTAGTTGGAGCAGATGGGAGAGTTACCAGACCACAGACCTGAGTGCTCTCTGTCAGAAGGAGTTGTAGATTTAAAGCTACAGCTTGGCTGAATGAACAAGACAATAGGTAAGTGGCCCAGGAGAGGAAGAATGAGAAGTGTGGTTATCCTTTTGTTTACCATTTGCAAGAGGGAAGCCATTTCAATTCCTCTTTCATCACGTCCTGGAATACCAGAATGCATTTGATACAATATAAAATGCATTGAGAATAATTCAGGTGAATAATCGAAATCAAGCATGTGAGTAAGAATCAGCGTGTATAGTTTGACTTGTTACAAGGCAGCATGGTGAAGATCCAGAAGTTCTGTGCCAGTACCTGGTTGCAAAGATCAGATTGGCTCCATGAAAATGTTGGTTTTTTTCTATAAACCAAGATCTTGTGGTAGTTTGGAACTTTCTTTGCAAGAAAATGGATGTGATGTTTAATTAGCAACAGGATATTAAATACAAAAGAGCATCTATTCAGTCTTTCTGGGCTATTTTCTATACCCTTTGCTCTTTATGTTGGTTAGAATAATTATTCCTGAAGTCTTGAATTTTTTAAAAGTTAATTATTATGTGAGGGAATTAGTTGTTTTTCAGTTTTACTCTTGCCCTGACTGTGATTTAGCTGCATCCTCATTTATGTAAATCAAGTTTCATGTTGCTATGAGTAGTATAAGTATTCATTAAGGTGGAGATTTTATTACTTTTTTAAACAAGGATGGCAAAATTAGAAGGTTGGCTAAGTAATACTATTTTTCTTGTAAACAGGTATTTACAGGATTTGTGATTAAATAATGATCCCAGCCCTTAAAATTTAATCCACACATCCAAAGTCATCATGAATACTGAGTATCATGAGTGTCCTGGACTGTCTCACAATCAAAGGCTTACAGCTCAGGCTGCAAGGGAGGAGCTGTTGTTACATTTGTTCTACATTTTAAAGGCAGTGGCCTTTATGTAATTAATTATATAAGATGCAAGGAAGATGATTGTAGGATACCAGATTCCAGAACACGAAGAGTAGCATAAATGACTAAGTGTGCAAAATTACAGAGGGGCTTTTTCTTTGAAAGCTCATTTGTTTTTCCATTTTGTGTGCCATTCTGATAAAGTGTCCTGCCTCTCTCCCAGTTCTTGTTCCTCTTGCATTTATTTTGTCCTCAGGTCATTCAAGGTTATATGCATTAACATACTTGTTCTTCATGATTAAATGTATGTATAAACAGATTAAATTGTGTGATTTAATAAATAGGTTTGAAATGATGCATTTTACCAATGTGGGACACACTCCACTTACAAATGTGTCTGAAAGCAGTTCTTTGGGCGTAGTGCCTTTTTAAACTTCTGTTCCTTATCTGTCCTTCAGAGTAATCAGTGTGTTTTTAAACTGAGAGGAAGAGCTGAAATATTTATTTTGGCCTTTTCTTCAACAGTATGATTATGGTTGGTTGATTTGATTTCCTTAGTAACCAAAAGAAAACCCCAAAAGTAATTTCTCCTTCATCATCTAATTAAATGCAAACACTACATGTGTTTTCTGTAGGAGATCAAAATTCATGGCATAAATGTCAACCCTTGTCTGAAACCTGCCAGTCTGTAGCAATGGAAATGGGATTTTTAGTCTGCTTCAGCATTTAACATAATATGCTGGATTCAGGTGAAATTTGGGTGAGACATTGTGTCAACTTTACTGGAGTGACCTCTAAAATGTTTATTAGTAAAGTTATTAAGTTTCCACGCGCTAAATATTAGAGAAAGAGAAAATGTTGTAATGTGTGTGTAGTGAAATAATTCAGTATTAAAAATGCTAACACTTCTTTACATATTTTACAAATCCATGCCAGATTTCCCTATGGATTCTAATAATGGCAACTGTGGAGGTGCCAGCATTGGTAAGTACATTTTTATAAAACTGTATAATAAGCTGTAGACTTTCAAATCCTTTAAATATTTTATTAGATAAGAGGGGTGCTAAGTGATAAATACTCAAATACTCAGTCTTGACTGAGAATACTGTAGATTGTGCTTTTGCATTCCATGGGCAGGTGGGATTTTTGGGCTGGTTAGCCTCAAAATGTCCATCAGAGCAAGAGGGCTGTGCTGATTTTATTAAAAGTTTTGTCTTGAACAGAGAGAGTAATCGTTAAATTGTTTTTTCCCTGGGCAAAACCTGTGAAGATAATGGTTCATTCTGACCTTAAAGTTTTCAAATTAAATTCAGTACTCTTTGTAGATAATGGCAATACTCCCATTAGCCTGAGGAGGTTGAGGGCAGCACCCTCTAAGGCTGCTTTTATTCCAGCAACTCCCCTGTTGCTTTTTATTTCTGTTTTGGTTTTGCTGGAACTGAATAAAACTGAGTAAAACCCCTTGAGCATCACCACTACTTGCCAATGCAAAGAAGCAAAGCCCAGGATGGTAGCTGATAATTACAGGAATGTGAATCTTTTGCTCAAGCAAGCCAATGGCTGAAGATTTCCTAGAATTTTATTGTGGTTCCATCCAAAATTCTCCTTTTAGGTCCTTGTCGAGAAATTGAGACTTGGAAGCCTAGCATTGCCCTCCATGTCTTTCCTTCTGCAGAGGTGCTGATGTGCTACACTGATGTTCACTTCAACAATATAAACACCTAAGCATGGTTGTTGAGCCTAACATTACATACCTATATAGATGTAATTTCAGCATTAAGCTCTGTGACCAAGTTGGAAAAAGGTATTAGAATGGCCAGTTTAAAAATTTAATCAGCAGGTCCCAATGTGAAAGCAGCTATGTTTGTGCAAAATGTTCTTTAAATCACAGTGCATACCCTCTAGAAACCCAGGTACAGCTAAAAAAACCAAACCAAACCAAACCAAACCAAACCATAAAAGCAAGCCCCTTAACAAGCTTTGCTTTAAATTGTCTTAGGCAGGGGACCATGTCTGGAAGACTTGCTGAAGATATTTGTTACTAACTTTAGTATCTTCATATTCTGAAGCCATTTTCAATTGTGTGGCATTGAGAAAGTGGGGATATCATGCTCGATGCTGACTGTGCAAAGGGCATACAGGCTTCACCTTGAGTATGGAAGCAAATCTGTGTGCTCTAATGTCACTTTATATCAAAACTGTGAGGCACATCTTGACTGCTGCCTGTCCATAGGCATGTAGAAGGCACGCAATTCCAGTGAGTGAAGTAATTCCTGCAGTGGAAGAGGAGAGTTTCAGTCATATTCTTACTGTTGTGATGCTTTTCAATGACTGAAAGCAAAACCAGACCTAAAAAAAAAAAAAATCCCATCTAGAAAATAGGGTAAGGATTACACAGAAAAATTGCTGATGCAGTAGCTGTTGATATCCCTGCCTTCTACTGTACATACATCAAATTGCTGATATCACTGCCATTTACTGTACATGCATGATTTCTGGTTCAGTGTGCTGCATCTGTTTGAACTGACAGACACAGCTGGGCCACCTAAAAGGCCATGTTTCAAAATGGCTTTATTTATGTGTTCAATAAAGTAAATTTATAGTTTTGCCATTGTAAATAGAGACTGCTTGTTTGTTTGTTTGTTTGTTTGTTTGTTTTGCAAGTAGCAAACTGATTTTTTTTTTTTAATCCCATTCTCAGCTTTGTGGTTTCTGCATCTTATTGCTTGTGCTGCTGTGCACGGTCACAGGGAGCAGCACTCATGGGTTATCCCTATTTGAGATGCCTTTTTTCCCTGGTAGTATCTCCTGGCAAAACCTTTCCTCAGAGTCTGCATAGGGTTTTTTTGGGAGACTTTTTTAACCTCTATAAGCAGTGAACTACATTGTTTTCTGCTTCATCCCATGCTCCTCAAGTCTCTTAGACAAATTTCTAGAGTTTTTTGGGTGTGGGATTTTTTTTTTTAATTTATTTATTTTTTTTAAATCCTTGGTTTATCCAGGAAGTATCTGCCAGGTTTGAGTGCTTATACAGGTCAGTATTGCAGCCAGGTTTTGGATCATGCATGATCCAAATATATATATAATAATTTATAATATATTTATATTTATATTTATATTTCTAGTGACACACATGTTCCTTGGCAGCAATCCACAGGGAAAACCATTCTCTCGTGTCTTTGGCCATTTACAGAGTGAAGTTTTCAAAGACAGAAATTCTGAGCAGTTGGCACTCCTATATTTACTTGAAAAGAGAATTTAATGGCTTGCTGTGATCTCAGTCAAAGGCAGTGGGACCCCTGTTCTTGGGGACATATCACTGTTGTGGTGTCAGAGCTCTTCTAGAAATTCTGGCAGCTTCTGAGGAGCCTTTCAGTTAGGATGGGATTTTCCTTCAGCATCAGGCTAGGGAAAAAAACCTTTTTGTACATTTTTAGTACACTTAAAAATACATTTTTATACATTTTTTATACATTTTTTATACATTTTTATAGCCACCTTTTGTGGGTGTTCCCGCTCCGTGGGGGAAGGTCAACATTTGCCTTCCTTTGGAAATCACTGTACCGGGAATTGAGAGGGAGGAATTGGTTCTGCCTTTATAACTGACTTTGGCAAATTACTTTTGTGTTAGTTTCTGTATCTCTAAATAGTAATTTGGAATAAAGCAGCATTTTGTACAGTTCTTTTAAATGTAAGTTTTAAAAGCATGAGAGTGACTAGGAGGTTCTTCAATAAGAACATGGGCAGGTCTGTAATACAGAAATAGAGCTAGGCTAATAAGATATATTCTGAAATTAATAACTTAAGCCAATGCAGCCTTGAAACTGGAGGAAATGTGAGACTGTCTTGCAATTTAATCTATTTTATTTTACATTTTATTTTATTTTATTTTATTTTATTTTATTTGTGGACACAGTGCAAAGTGTAATGTAGAGCAAGAGAAGGTTCTAGTGTACAACTGGCTGAATTTGGGTGCTGAGGTGCCTGATGGGTCACAGGAGCACATCCTTTGTGCTCTGTTTCAAGGCAGCCTGTAAAAGGAGCTGTAACTTGGCCTGCAGCATCCATGAGCTCACAAAGGCAGAAGAGAAGCCAAAGATCACTTCCCTTCTCTGCTTTTGTTATTTTAACATGAACACATAGAAAAGTTAAATCTAGGACTCTTATTTATAGATTCCTGAGGATGTGTTTGAAATTCAAGGAAATAATACACTTTTCTTTTGAAATGTTTCCTCTTTCCTGTACTTTTTTTTTTGTATTTTCAACTACTACTACTACTTTTTTTCAGCTACAAGAATTTTTCTAATGGAAAATAAATAATGATTTGAGAAGTCAGTAACCACATGATTCCATCTATTTTAATTTTTTTTTAATATGCAGGAAGCTTATATAGCAAATAAAAGCTGTTTTTCAGACTCTTGATGTTGGATTTAACTAAATCACTAGATTATATGCATTGATATTTAGAATGATGGTGTATAGAAATAAGCTGCATTAAATCTACTTCTACATTTGTGCCAAATCAAATGTCAAAGTGGATGGCCATGCCTGTGCAATACTGGGATCTGCTGTTTGAAATTACTCCACCAAACCACACTTAGACACTAGTGTAAAATAAGTAAATATTTGAGGGAGAACAACCAGCCCTGAAATACCAGTGGTTTAAATGAAAAACCACTGTGGGTCTGGAGCTTCAGTGTTAGTATTCCCTGGGCACTAATGAAAATGTTTTTACCTCTTTTAGAGTTCCCAGCTGTTTGGCATCTGCAGATGCTGCTCTGACAGTGCTCATTTGTGTTGTTTTTTTTTCTGAAGGCTGTGTTTCTGGCCACAAGGGCTAAGAATTTCTCTGTTTTCATTAAACCTGGGCTTCTGGGTCACAATAAAACTGTGTAAAATTTACACTATGCCTAATGGTGAATTGGATGGACCTCTCAGCAACCTGATCTGGTCCCTGCTTGTTTGCAAGGGGGTTGGAATGGATGGCCTTGAAAATTCCCTTCCAATGCCAGGTATTCTATGAATGCCTGCTGCCCAGAATATTCCAGCTTGATAAACTAACCTGAGATCCATAGCATTCAAGAAAATGTTCAGTCATGCACTGCCATAGTGTTTCTTTCTGTCTCTGTTATGGTCTGTGTGATAAAAGGAGCAGAAAGGAGGGCATTCCTTAAGTCTAGTAGAAAAGAGAGAACAGCATTGCAAGGATGGAATTGCAGCACCTGCTAGCACAGGACTGAACCTTGAATTGGCTTGAAATGATGATTTTGTCACTTCAGACTCAAAGTCTGCGTGTCTTTGTTGTGTTGTGGTTTGAGTTTCTTTTATTTAAATTTCAGTGTGTCAGGTTTTCTCCTAAAAAGCCTCTAAGGTTTCATGGACGTTTCCACATCTCCCAGCAGAACAGGCTGGGAACGCCCTGTGGTTTTTAGCATTTCGCTGTAACAAGCCAGTCAGTTCAGTGACATTTTTGTTAGGTGTGAGCTCGAGGTTTTGGGAAGGCTGTCACTGAATACTGAACGCTCTTTCCTTTCTGAAGAAAGCTTTCTGTTTCTGCAGAGCGCTGCAAGTGCAAGCCTGTGAAAGCCACCCAGAAGACCTACCTACGCAACAACTACAACTACGGTAGGAGCAGCTGCATGGCCAGCTCCCAGGCTTTTAAAAGCTGCAGGAAGGGGAAAGTTCTCATTAAAAAGCCTAAAAAGTTCGCTGATGGTAACCCAGTATTACTTAGGACAGGGGGAAGGCGTAGTCTGAAACGTTTCCAAATCAGAAGGATGGAGGGGATTAGTTAATATGTGAGTACAAGGGTGTCTTTGTTATTTTGGATTTAGCGCAGGCATTTGGGGCTCATGGGCTTCTCTACTGTGAACAGTGATGCAATAAAAATGACCTTGTGGGCTGCTGTGCCTGAAGTGCCTCTGTGATTTCCAGCATACTCAGCTTTTGCAGAAGGGGGTGTTTGGAGTAGCTTTCATGCTCACTAGCTGTCCATGAGGTTTGACAGGTTCTTTTCCTTCTGGTGTGTGGAAGCCAGCAGTGAGCACCTTGCCAGCTGTGTTAGGCTGTCAGTAACACCTGTGAAAGTGAACCTGTCCTGGTCTTCAGGCATGTCACAGCTCCAGGCTCGTATTTTTCTGCACAGTTTGTTTCAAGCAAATTAGGCCAATGAAGCCACTGAATAAATTTCACAGGAATGGAACAACTGGGCCCTTCCTTATTGCAAAACCCAGGCCTTTTAAAGCATTTAGGCCTTTATCAGTTGCACAGTTTTAAAACATAACAAACATAATCCAACCACCCACCATACACCACCATGTGAACATGCAATGGTGATATAACTTGTTTTTCTACCCCTAATTCACCTGAGTCACGTTCCCATAGTCCTCCTTTACTGAGCCAAAGCAGCAGGCCTGAGCTCTGATTTTACAAAGGTAACAATGCCCTTATTTTATAAGGCTTTACCTATATGCAACACTTCCTTTTTTCCCATTAATCAGGCGAAGAGCCTTAGGTTCAGTGAACTTTAAGGCTTTATTTAAATGGCAGTGATTATATAATATTTATTAGGATTACACATTTATAAAACCAGAGTCAGACGTTCTTCTTTTAAAAATAGTTGGTTTTAAAAGCTAAAAAATTATAACTGTATTCAAACAACTTTTTTGGTAACTAGTCAGTTTTATATTTTGGTGGGTTTGTTTATAAAAAAATAGAGTGATTATTCTCGAGTCAGAAACTGCATATGGCAGAGTCACTGAGCATGCTCCTGTCCATTTTCTTAAGCTTTTGAAATTAAATAGGTTTCAAAATGCATTTGGAATATCTCCAAACTAAAGCAATATTTTATTTTGAGATCTTAAAAGGTCTTGAGAAAGGGGATCAATTAGGGTAAATTGTGCATGCTAGATGCACAAGTTAGTGTTTGTTGGCAGCTATATTTAATGTGCATGGAATGCATGCTGCTTAATGCTTGTTGCAGGCAATGCACGTGAAGTGAGGAGATGTCCATGGTTTTCTTTCTTCTACATCACCTTTTTCACATAGGAGACATTTGGAATTTGGGGTATCTCCTGTTTGTAAGTGTGGAAAGGGACTCTTTTTTGCAGGCTGTGGATGATGTGGCATTCTCTAGGGCATGACCTCTGGGTTGGCTTTGCATTTGCCAGTGGTATCAGTTCACTGGTCACCATGAGAGAATGAAAAGCTTTGCCTTTGAAAGGCAGCCTTTCCTCCTGTGCAACTTAAGGCAAAAAGAAGGGGTGAGAGAGGAAACAATTAGAGAGGTCATTGGGTCAAGATCAGGAGCATTTAAAGTTCATAAAGAGCAGAGCAGATTAGTGCTGGGTCACTGGAGAGAGTAAAAAAGGTAAGGGCCTGCCATCCAGCAGAAGTAGTGATAAGAGAAGTTTTAATGCACATTCACTTTTTGTGTAGGGTTCAGAGTGATAAAGGTTGCTCATCTGTGCTGCAGGTAGTCAGAGAGGGAACAGTCACAGCTCAAGGGAGAGGGAGAGCATACAAGGAATAGATTTAATAAATTTAACAGGGAAAGGGTGAAGAAGAAAAGAAGGAAGGAAGGAAGGAAGTCAAAGCCCAACTTAAACAGGATGTAGATCCAACTGGTACATAACTCCTGCTCCTGGCCCTAGTATTGAGAGACACACTGAGCTACCTGGGCCTCCTTGGTGGAGGGTGAAATAATGAAGGGAAGAGGAGGCAGGGACATTGCAGGAGTTCAGCTAAGCTTCTGATAAAGGACCATGCAAAAGACTAATCCCAGAGGTCACCAGGAGCAGCTTGGGAGTGACCTGCATTATCTGCTGCTCCTGACAACACTCCCTGTGACTTTTCCCCAGTCATTCGGGCTAAAGTGAAGGAGGTGAAGACCAAATGCCACGATGTCACTGCAGTTGTGGAAGTGAAGGAGATCCTGAAGTCTTCCCTGGTGAACATTCCAAAGGACACTGTAAACCTTCACACAAATTCTGGCTGTCTGTGCCCACCTCTCAGTGCCAATGAAGAATACATCATCATGGGCTATGAGGACGAGGAGCGCTCCAGGTGACTCTTCTTTCTCTTTCTTTATCCTTGCAGCACTTTTGTTATCACTGTTTCCCTGTCATAAAGCTGAACATCAGGGCCAAAAGGAAATAAAACTTGGTGTGAGTGTCTGTACCTCTCCTTTGTGGTATTCAGGGAGGGCAAGGCTCTCTGCAGGCACAGGGATCTTAGTCTTGTGTGTGCTGGGTTGTGCAGCCTCTCGATGGAGTAACTGCTTGTCTCTGTTGTGTAGGTTACTCTTGGTGGAAGGCTCCATAGCTGAGAAGTGGAAGGAACGCCTTGGTAAAAAAATAAAGGTAAGAGGTCAGATATTGTCAGTGCCATAAAAAAAATCTGCCTATCTTTCAAAATAAGGGAAGAAAATGCATATGCTGCCTCAGGTTAATTAATATAATGTATCAAGAACTAACTTGGTGTGTTATTTGCTGGATTACTTAGAACTGCATGCTGAGTAAATTAAAGGGATACATTGAATTACCCCAAAGTATCCCAGTGTAGCAGCAGTCAAAACCTCTGTCTCAAAATAACAAAGAGTAGGAGTCTTTTAACTCTGTAGGCAAGCTGTGCATTGCACAACACATGCCTGCTTAGTTGGGATTGTGATACGAATTCAAAAACCCAAACACACAAATGTTTTTCAGATTAAGTCAGGATTATACTTTTAAGATTTAATATCCTTTAAGAAGAGTTCTGTTCTCACCAGATGTTATGGATTAGCAACTATTTTAAATTCATCTTCCTGACTTGGCTGGGGGAGGAACCTGATAGGGAAATTATGCCACAGCACGTTGGAAGCAGTGAGCTCAAACACAAGCCATGCATTATAGAATCATGGAATGGTTTGGGGTTGGAAGAGCCCTTAAATCCCATCTTGTCCCACCCCCTGCCATGGGCAGGGACACCTTCCACTGTCCCAGGCTGCTCCAAGTCCCATCCAACCTGGTCTTGGACACTTCCAGGGATGGGGCAGCCACAGCTTCTCTGAGCAACCTGTGCCAGGGCCTCTCCACCCTCACAGCCAAGAATTTCTTCCGTATATTTTATCTAATCTAATCTAATCTAATCTAATCTAATCTAATCTCTATCGCTTTAATGCCATTACCCCTTGTCCTGTCATTACATGCTCTTGTAAAAAGTCCTTCTCCATCTCTCTTGTAGCCTCTTTAGGTACTTAGTACCCTTTAGGTACTAAGATTTCCCTGAAGCCTTCTCCAGCCTGAGCAACCCCAACTCTCTATATGAAAATATATTCTGTTTTTTTCTTACTTAACCGTTTTCTAATGTTCTAATGTTTCTAACCTTTTCCAAGTTCTGGAAGGATTGGCTTTTCATGTTTCAATGCACTGCAAAGTATCAATGGTTTTGACATTGTTAGGAGGGTCACTTTACACAGAATATTCTTATTTTGACACAATTTCTCTGCCATTCATTTGCCATAATCGTTGTGCCTGTGCACACCGGTCTTTTCGTCCACTCAGCATTTTCTCCATCAGTGTAAGGGTCACTGGCAGGAAAAGACTGTTGTGTTTATAAAAGCAAGATTTTCTGTGCACATTTCTCACATCCGTGGAGATAACAGGAGTGAAAAGATACAAGGATCTTATTTCAAGTTTGGCAGAACCCTAGAAAATCCAGTGCTGCACAGAAAATATCTCATCAGCCATGGGCTGACTTCTGCTCAGTTTAAGTTCTTGGGTGGTAACATCATTTGTTGGAATTTTTTTTGGGAACACACACTTAATTTCTCACTCACTTCCTTGTCATCTGTAACCTGCTGCCTCTGCCCTCGCACCTGGCCTGGGGGTGTTGAGGACCCTGCCACATCACCACCCACTGCTCATCATCATCTTCCTTTCCAAGACATCAACAGTAGTACCAACTATATTTATTATTATGTCTGGGGTTTGGTTTTTTTGGTTTTTTTTGGGGGGGGAGGTTTGGGTTTTTTTTGGTTTGGTTTGGTTTGGTTTTTTGGTTTATTTTTTGTTTTGTTTTTGGGGGGGTTTTTTTGTTTTTTTTTTTTTGTTTTGTTTTGTTTTGTTTTTTTTTTAAACTGTGATTTCTATTGCCTGCAAAAATAAAAAAATAACAGTAGGTTTTTTCATTAACAAAAATCCCCTGACTGTTTTTTCATCCTGCATTCCCTAAAGAGTTCACAAGCAGCTTCATTTAAATTTTCTTATTTCAAAGGTGAGTCCCCCTTGTGCTGAAGCCATTATGCCTTGTATCTGAGGCATGTTTCACAGAGGCTACAAGAGAGCCAGGAGACAGTTTCCCTATTTAAATGACTCTTCCCAATGAGCTCTGATTGCACCCTCGAGCCCATTGCAGGGCGATGCGGCGGAATCAGCGACGGCTTTCCCGCTTTCGCCGCTCTTTGTGAACGCACGGTTCTGTAATCTCTCTTGTAATTCCTTGTAATTCTTGTGATTTCTTGTCCCTCTTTCCACCTGCAGCGCTGGGATCAGAAGCTGCGCCACCTCGGGAAGGGGAAGGGAGAGGCTGGACCCAGCGAGGCGGCCCCGAAGCCTGGCGGTGCCCGGGCTCGCAGTTAGGTGTGGGAATGCTGCACGGGGACGTGCCAGGAGGGGACTGTCTGCCAGGACTTCGTTGTTGGAGCAGCAAAAGGAGAAATTGCACTATTGCACGTTATATTCTATTGTTTACTACAGAATTATGGTTTAGCTTTTATTAGGTTTTTTTTTTTTTTCCTCCCTCTTGTTTTCTGCCTTTTTCTTTTTGGATATGTGCAAGTTCTGGAAATGTATTTTTTTTTTTCTGTTTAGAAAACTGCCCTTATGAGATGAAGAAAGACAAGGACATGTTCAGTTAACCTTTTTATCTCCTGAATCTTCTTTGGGAGAAAAGTCTGATGCAAGCAAGAATGAAATCTGGCAAAGACCATTGCTTAAAGTCATGACTCACACTGGCTTTTCCCTGTTCACTCTTTCTTGGTCACTGTTTGCTGAAACTTGCTCTGTTTTGGGTAGGTTGTTATCTGGGTTTTAAGTGTATCATTTTTTATTCTGAAATATAATTCTGAAATACATAAAAAACCTTCTGTTAAGAGAACTGTTTGAATCAGTACAGCTTTATTATGTTTTCTTACAGATAAACCACTTGTATAAGGTAGAGTCTAACTTTAAATATTTCCTGCAACAAACATCATGTGCCCTTACACAGGGAGCCTGGGTTTTCTAGTGCTTTGGACCTTGAAGGAAAGATTGTCTAGTTCTGTAACTATAATTTATAACATGCTTCTTCTCTTATAATGGCAGTTTTTTCCCCCTTTTCTCAGCTGAGTTATTAGACTCACCAGGCCTGCCTCTCAGCACAGGTCTGCAGTTTAGCCTTTTGATTTTGTGGTGTTATCCTTAAACCCGTGCCTACATAAACAAGTGTTCAATGCTCAGTAACATATGTCCAATAAAGGAATTGTAGTCGCCAACACAGACCTTACCTGACTTCTGAAGTCATAACATCATATTGCTAATACTACTCTTGAAAATAGAAAAACCAAAAAAACCCCTTAATTTTTGTGTTTTAATAGAATTCTTTGGAGATGGTGCCAACGTATTCGAAATTACCTTTCTTATTCTACTCTCCCATGCTTAAAAGAAATTAAAATGGGGTACATCAAAGAACAACCCTCTTTGGCATAGTCTGCAGAGGGGAACTGGCTCTACTTACAAAGAGAAAATGACTGTTGTGTTCTAGCTGTCTGTACTGTCTTTAGTACACTAGGGTGCCTTTCAGTAAGAAAACAGTGTTGAGTTGTTGGGTGGCTTGAAAATATGATGATGATGATGATAAGTAGGGCAAAAATATTTGGGAATATTATAATAATGCTGCTTTAAGATTTCAGTTAATAACCAGCAGTCTTGGGACAGGTTTTTTATTGGGCTAGATACCAAGAACATTGAGAAAGAGCAACATCCTGCAATGCTCGAATTTTTTATTTATAATTAAAAATAAAGGGATCATTTAGGGGAAAGATCAGTTATGAAAGCTGCCAGGAGGATATTAATCCTCCAGGTATTAAATCCTCAGTATTTTCTTAGAATCACACAGATCACAGAATAATTTAGGTTGAAAAAGATCTCCAGAATCATCAAGCCCAAGCTTTAATTGATCTCCACCATGTCGACTGCACCAAGTGCCATGTTCAGTCTTTTCCTGAAGACCTCCAGGGATGGTGACTTCCACAAATATTTCTGCTGAGTTGGTAAATAACTGAACAGTTTGTGAAGTTGTGAACAGCTCATTAAATCACATTAAACCTCTCATTATTTACCCCAAAGCACCCACTGAAGTCACGTAGGTGAGTGCTGGAATTGCAGGGTCCGCAGTCATCTCGTGTTCTGCTGTGAAAAGAATTGTGAGATCATAAAACCCAGTTAGAGATGTAGAAAATCCCCAGGGAGTTGGGAGTTTGCCCTTTGCTAGCCACCACTTCTGAAGGTGGCCTCTCCCATACCATTCCTCTGGGATTAACACCCACCTTTATTCAATCCATTTGCAACCCAGTACTGACATCAGCTACATGAAAAATCACCAGAGCAGAGCACAGCACTGCACTTTAAAACCTCAATAAGAGAAAAATGAGCAGCATTTGTAACAGTCACACACGTCATGATGTTACAGTGAAAGCATTTCCCTAATTGGAAGCCACCAGATTGCTGTTTTTCCAGAGGAGTTAAGCATTTTTCATTAACACATGAAAAACGAGGGTGGCATGATGGGCTCCTTGGAAGAGGCATTTTTTGCAATCCTTTAATTAACTGAGGAGCCTTTTACATAGCCTGACACTGCTTTTACCCTATCAGAGTGATTTCAGTGACTGAACCTCTGCACACAATATCAATTATTGCAGTAACTTTGAGCAGTTCTCTCACACATCTGTTTTGTGGCCTGGAGCACACTGAAATGCTCTGTTGCTCCAAAGCTGCAACTTGCTGCTTTACCACATCTGTGAGGGCTTTGTGACAAGTGGTGTTTTAAAAGGACTTTATTTAAATTATAGTCTTATTAATTTAACATCGCTGTACATTACTTTCTTGCTTCTTCCCCGGGAAATCATTTTCTGCCCTTTTTGTGCACATTTTTTATGTGGTCCTACATTAAGCTTTCAAAAATATAGAGCACATTCTTCAGTGGAAGCACACAGCCCCTCAGCACAATGTTTTTTCAAAGACATCTACTTGGGATGTGACTTTGCTTCAATTTGTAATGTGAATTACGGGAATAAGAGCAGCTTAAACAACAGCATAGCTGTTCCCATTTGAAAACATCACTGTGATGCAGTTTGGACATTGTAGCCTGGTGCTTCCATTCTCATCCACTCCATTGCCTGGTTCCTGTGTTTTCCAGACAGCTCTGCCTGTGGTGGTCACAGTAAGTACAGCAAGGTGAGCATCATCACTGAATCAGCAAAGGTCAATCCTATTTAATTATTTGGCTTTGGATTTTTTTTGTCTTTCTTTGTTGAAGTACTCAGTGAATATCAGTTAATGTGAGAGGGCAAATCTGCTGCACAAAAAGCCAGAAAAACCAAACTTCTGAGTAACAGTGTTTACTACTGTCCTCCTGTCCTCAGTCCCAAAGCCTTTGGAAGAAAGCAAGGTTTGTTATTTTACATCTTGCCTAATTAGGGCTCTGAGATACCCTGTGTCAGGAAAATTAATCCACAATGTCAGAAGTTTATGTCCAAAAAGGAGATAGAGGAGTCCCGTAACTGTATTTGAACAAAGAGAAAGGCCATGGGGTATTTCTCACAGGGTTCTCAAATTGCTGGAGGATGCAGCCTCCTCTTTATCCCAATTTCCTGCTGCATTTCCCTCTCTCTTTTCCCCATTGCCTGAGGTACTTGAGAGGTGCAGACCTCCCAATGCCTAATACAGACCTGCCTTTTCTTTGTATCTCTGTTCTTCTTCTCCAAGTCCAGGAATTTAGCACAGCCTTGGGTGACTGTCTGTGTCAATTAGTGGAATTCCTCTGGAATTTATGCTCCCTCCCATTGCTTCTTCCACCTATCAGTATCTGGCTTTATCTACCAGCAGGCCCAGAGTTTGTTTGTAAAGACACATCCCTCTCATTCCTTTCACCTGAACATCCCATGCAATTTAGAATTGGAGATGATGGTGTGAAAATGTAGTGCTTTTTAAATCTTCCCTAAGCTGGGTGGAGCTTTGCCTTATATTCCCAAGTCCTGCACTCAGGCTGGGTCAGTGTATGCTAACAGGTAGTGTTTTATTCCATTAATTTTTTTGTGGAAGTCCTGCTTCCCATCCAGCACCCACTCCATTCCTCTCTTAAAGTAAGATACTCCTACTTCATCTTTCAATCCCCATAGCTAAAGCCAGACAAAGAATAATGCTGTGTGAGGATGAAGAAAAGGAAAGGTGTACAGTCTGGGAGAAAACCTACCTCTGCCAGTGCAGAGAGAACAGCACCTGACCTGAGGTGTCCCAAGGACAAGAAGCAGCTGTTTCTGGCATATCCTGTACTGCTCAGTGCAATGCTGGTAAGTGATTCTGCAGGGCTCTGCCCTCCTTGGAGCCTAGATCTGTCCCTTTTTCCAGGAAAAAAACCCCAAACCTTGAACTGCTTTAGAGCATGAGGCTTCCAGTGTGGGCTCTGATGGTGTGTCCCTTTTCCATGACTTTCCATATGCTGGAAGGAAGGCTGATCTCACTCTGTTTCCCAAGATCTTATTGAACAGTATAGAGACAGTATATAGCTTTTAATCTTGCCTTTTAACCTGCAGTGAAACAATTTGAGGGTCATGGTCAGTCCATTACTTTTGTAAAAAAATTTGTAGCTATGAAAATTGTTGCTCTGTAGTCATTCAGAGTATTTCCTTGTTTCATTTCAGAACAGGTTTTTTTAGAGGCGGCACTAAAATCCTATGAAAAGAGGGCAAACAGAACAGCATGTGATAGCCAGCTTGTTAATGGTGTACAGTGTGGTTATTTTACTGGCTGGTGCACATGATGCACATACATAAACGCATGCACACGTGACCGAGTATCATGGGATGTGTAGCAGAGTTGATTAAAACCATGCCTTTCCCATATCTGGGTTAGATTAATCCAGAGAGAAAAAATGCAGCTTAAAAATCTCTGTGGATAATTAGCCTGGCAAGCTGCTTCTCTGGTGCAGCTCAGCAGATGAGGAGGCAGGAGTTATAAACACCAAAGTGGCTTATTCACAAGCAATGTCCTTAATTTCTGGCAGGGGTTCACTCATGGCTTTAATAAATCTGCTCTGGACATGTCAGCAGTGGCATGAAAATAACAGAGCTTCATTTCAGCCTGGGAATTGCTATGTTGGAGTATATTTCCTTCCATTGAAGCCAATACTTATCAGAGTCTATAGGGTGAGAACAACTTACACTTTTGAGAAGAGCACAGAGAAAAGAGCCTGTGGGAAGAGAAGAACCCTCGATCAGGGTTGCAGGACTAAACTGGAATCAGGGTTTTCTTTATTTGTAATAGTCTAGAGTATAGGGTCTGAGACAAGCATCAGTTCAGTGTAGTATTGAAGATGGGATGAAATATATCTACCCTGAGTGACACCCCAGGCTTTCTTCCCCATTCCCTGGCACAGCAGCCATACTGTGTAATTAAAAAACCAAAATTCCTCTCTGTTGGACAGTCCAACAACTCCCTGTCCTGCAGGAGAAATCTTGGTAAATCATTCAGCCATGCATGGGCGGGTATTTGCATCGCCTCTATAACATGATACAGTATATTTGATTATTATTCACTTTGGATAGTGCTGTTGGAACTTGGGTAAATACAGGCTCAGGTGATGATTGCTGTCCTGCTGCATACGAGCAGTGCAGTTGCCCTTTCCTTAGGGCAAACAGCAGGGCCTTATGTATAAGATGCATTCCTGAATGGTTGCTGTGCCAGGGCATTAGGGAGGGTGACACCAAAACACAGCAGAGCCAGAAAACTGGTTCAGTGTCACTGACAGTGCCCCTGGCATGGAGATCAGCTGCAAAAGTGCCTGGGCTTGACCCTCTTTGTCAAAATGTTCTCTGTGTTTTGTGGGAAGAGAGGGAAATAGCACAGCTTTTGTCCCTATAAGGTTGTTGGGTGGGATGTATTTGGCTGCCCCTCTGACTTGCCACACTGGGGATTGCAGTTCCCTATCCTGAGCACCGGGTTATTTAGCACCTGGCTCTTCCCACATTTCTCAGCCTCTGGAAAGCATCTGCCTGTACTCCAAACCTGGAACTGCCTCACACAAGGCTTCCTGGACATCTTCTATGCCTCAATTTTTCAGGAGGAATGTGTGTAGATGCAGAATTAGCTGAAGCCACCTTAGGAGCAGCAGCTGTTTTGGTGGGCAGCTTCTCTTTGGGGCAGATGAGGACATGGGAAATCCTGAGGCTGAACTACTTCCTCAGAAATTTTTTACAAACGAGCCTGGGTTATGCTGTGAAACCCATGGGAAAGACTCCACATCATTGCTGACTGAGCCCACTGCTGCAATCCAGGTTGGGGATGGCAAACCAGGTCACTGCTTCTTTCACAGAGCAGCCTCAATGTCGATGTGGAGCCCAGATAAGCTTTATCATGCAGGAGAGATTACTGGCTCTGGAATAAACCTCCTCTGGGCCAGCCAGCTGCCCCTCACCTACTTCAGGCCTTGGAAGGTTTAAGGAGGAGGGGTAGGTTTAATGAAGGGATTTAATGATGGGGGAGGGATAGAAAAGGAGTTTCAGTACAAAAGCAGCAGAAAGAAGTTGCATATGACTCTGCTCTTGTGCCCCTTTTGGCAGGCAGTGCATTGTGAAAAGCACAGATATGTTACTGAATAACTAAAGACAGCATCAGGCTGTCACAGGTGGACAGGGGAACTGAATGCAGCAGCATTCAGTGTCATCAGTAGGGCTAATGTTAGGACTTGCTGAATTTTGAGTGCTGAACACTGCGAATCTGACCTTCCCGTGCAGTCACTTAGGGTTTGAAATAGGTCAGAAGATTCTGATCACTTTATCCTATATGATCCATTAGGAAAATTGGTTGTCTTTGTCCTCCATATGGACCTGCTTCTGTCCCAGGTGGTGTGGCTCCTGCATCACTTTTTTTTTTGGTCCCAGACTGAGTATCCAAAAGTGGACATTCGTCATCAGGTTTTACATGCATAATTCCAGCTTTTTCCAGCATTTCCTTGTCTGAGTGACAGGATAACCAGTCTCCATTGCCCCAGACACTTCACAGAGGCTCACAGTCTCTCTCTCCCATTTGCCAGTGTGGTTTTCCTGCTCCCCCTGGCCTCATGGAACCTTTACCACTTGCACTCTCACTCTGATGTGCCACCTGACATTTCCTAAAGCTTCCTTTCAGACACAGGTCTCCCTCCTGTTCCAAATGGGATGCTGGTTTGCTTTTTGCCTTGCAGCTCTGCCTCTCTGCTTTCTTGTGGTTTTCTACTCCACTGTGCCCTGTGTGTTTCCTGGCTGCTTATCTCCCTTTCTTCCTCTCATTGTTCCCCATTCCTGCAGTTAGATCCCAGCCTCCTGCCACCAGCTGGTGACTCCCAGGGACATTTGCTTCCTCTCACTGCCTCACATCCCCTTTCAAGGGGGTCTGTGGACATCAGTTACAGGGAAATTTAGCCTCTATCTCTGGAGGACTTAAACTGAAATGCCCAAGAGCTCTTGGTACGTTCCTGACCCTCATGATTTAATGTAAAACTTCTCTACACCATCCCAGAGTGCCAAGAAATTAAAGTGCTGGAACTGCTGAGACAAAGGTCTGGCTTTTCCTTGCCTGTGTGGGTGGATGAAGTATTCCTCCCCAGCTTTGCCCCTGGAATTGACTGTGTCTGAAATCAGAGCTGAGCAAAACAGCTCCAGCCCCCAAACAGCTGATATTTAATACTTCAGGCTGTGCATTTCCTAAGCGTTTTGGTGCAGAATTACGGGTTAGAAATGGAAAGCTGAGTCTTATTAGAAGCATTGGGCAGCCTTAAATCCCTTGCTTTGAGGAACCCTTTGGCTGACACCTAAATACTGAGCACCTGGTAACCCATTGCCCAGCGTGGACAGTTCCTCCTGGAGCACAAAACACGGCACAGGATGTTCGAAACACAATACTTGAGGAAAAGCAAGCAGGAAAAAAAAAAAAAAGTGTTTTCCAGCTGCATTTCAGTCCATGATTTTAGCACATTTTTTTCTCGTGAGAGGCTGAAAAGCAGTGGGAGAAAAGAGTGCAGGCTGAAAAGGGATGGGAGGCCAAAGAAGTGTGGAAGACTGGAGGGCAAAAAGTGGAGGCTGAAACTGTGGGAGAGGCTAAAGTACTGTGAGACACTAACAAAATCTTTTTGTGAAATGGAGTCTGAGAGGCTGATGAAGAGTGGAGGAATAAGGAGAAACCACTAAACAGAGTGGAGGCTTAATATAAAGGTCAGGTAGAGGGACAAAGAAGGGTGGGAGACTGAAAAAGAACAGAAGGCTCGGTGTAGAAGGTAGAGGGGGGGAAAGTGTGGAAATGGAGTAAACAAGGAAGGCAGAAAAAAAAAAAAGGAGGCTAAAAATGAGAAGGAAGCCAGAAAAGAAGTGGAGTAACAAAGAAAACTGGAGAGAAAAAAAGTAGATGCTGCAAAAGTGTAAAACACACACAAAAGAAAAAGGTCAGTGAGGAGAAAAAATGAGTCAAGAAAAAACAGAGGCTAGAAAAGGGTAGAGGGCCAAGAAAGGGTGGGAGAGAGAGAAAGAAATGCAGAAGCTGAAAGGACAGGAGGACACAATTATGGGGGAAGAAAAAAACCCCATAAGAAAAAAAACCCTTCCAAAAATGTGGAAGGTGAAAAGCCAAGGGAGAGTGTGGGGAGAGAGAGGAAGAGAGGGGCAAAAAGAGGTGGGAGGGAGAAACTGGAGAGGGGAAACTGGAGATCAAGGCCAGAAGAATGTAAAGGCTGGAATGGGGAGGGAGGCTGAATAAAGGGTAGAGGCCAAGAAATAGTGGGGTCTGTGAAGTGGTGGGAGGGTGAAAAGGGGTAGAAGTCTGGAAAGAGATGCTAAGCTGGAGTGAAATTTTAGGAGAGAAAAAAGTGAAAGCTGGTATGTGGTGGAGAGTCAAAGAGGATGAGAGGTCTGAGGAAAAGTTTCGGCCAGAAAGCAGTGGAGGTCAAATTTTGTGGGAGATGGAAAAGTTGTGGGTGGCTGGATCACAAGTGGATGCCAGGAAAAAGTGGAAGCTAAAAAGGAGTGGAGGCTAAAATGGTGTGAGAGTCCAAAAAGAGGTGGGAAGCTGGAAAGCAAGAAGTAGCTACCAAAAAAAAAAAAAAAAAAAAAAAAAAAAAAAAAAAAAAGGGAGGCTGGAAAACAAGAGGAAGTAGAGGCCAGGAAGTAGTGGAGGCTGAGGAAGGGCAGGGTAGGGTGAAGGCAAGGTAATGAAGAGCAAGGCAATGCAAAGCAGAATTTAAAATATTGTCAAAGTGTTACAACCTCACCCCTTCCTCTGACGTGTAATTGGGTAATGAGAGAGCATTCCATTGGAACGCCAGTAAATCAGACACCTTTGCTGGGTGAATGTTACTTTCTGGTTGACAAACTTGACTGGTGTGGGCTGAAATAGATATTTCAGACAGTGGCTTCCCAGCTGTTAATTTAGGAACTTCTATGTTCAGTGCTATTTATTAACAGTTTTCTTTTTGAGGGAAAAAAGGTTGCTTTTTCAGCTTGAATGTATTAAAAATACCAAGACAACAGTTTGCTAAAATATTAATGTTATATTTTCATTATAGATTGGGTTTAATGAGGTATGCTAGCTTGTGCCAACACTGTAACCTGTGACTTCCAACACCTGCCATAAAATACAGGTAATTCAGTCATTCAGTCTCAAGGGTTTCATTTTATCCCTGCCATGCACAGGGCTTTGCACCTTCAATGTGATGTTTTCTCCTCCATCCACACAAGCCAGAGCTTTAAGCAGGTGGGAGGTTCTCCTGTGTGTGGTCACAGGAGGCAGCCACAGTCAGCTGTGCCACGAAGGAAGGGGTTAAATTGTAATATCTCGGCCATACTTTAAATTTTTAATTAAACAGCAAATTGTTGTGAATGAGGTGAGGACTATTCAGTGTGAGAAGTCTTTTCCATGCCTCTGCAATGATAACAGAGCCATTGAAACACTTCTTTTCCATATTTTCAGGCCGTCCTAACAATTCCAAGCCAGGTATTTTAAAAGCAGTGTTCTGCAATGATAACAGAGCCATTGAAATACTTCTTTTCCATATTTTTTGGATGTCCTAACAATTACAAGCCAGGTATTTTAAAAGCAGTGTTCTGCCTGTGGGTTTAGCTGGCTGGTGCTCTGCATTTCCCTGCCTTGTGAGCCTATAAAGCAGAGGGGTATGGAAAACTGGAGGAATGCACCCCACACCCAAGCAGGTGTCTCCACATAGGGAAGGGTTTCAGATTCACCCCAAAGCCTTTTAAGGAAAGAACACTAGAAGTTTCTTTGCTCTCCTGACAGTAATTGGCTGAGTATCAAGACAAAAACACTGATAGGTCTGTTTACCTGTTTCCCAAAAAAGTAGCTACTCTCTATTGGGCTGTTTGCAAAAAAAAAAAAAAAAACCCACCAAAACCATCCAATACTTAAGGGGGAGCACGAGCCTTCCCAGTGGATTTTTGAGGTGTTATAGCAGGTGTGTGGGGCTTGTTCCATACACTGTGTCTGGCTTTGCTCTTTATTTTTTTGTATTATTTTCTTCTTTTATCAAAACCTTTTTGCTTTTTCAAGACATACTCGACCGTGCCATCTCACTTATCGATTTAAGCCATTTTCTGTGAGGTGCTGGACACCCTCAGAGCTATTGAGAGACTCAACAGGAAACTCCTACTCTGGATTTACATTCTGGACCTCCAGCCTTGTGGCCACTGCCTGCAGCATTCCTGGAGAAGGGGGTCAGGCCTGGGGAACCTCACTGAGGATATTTCCCTGTGTAGCATTGTACAGTGATGAGCACCAAGGGTTGAGCCCTCTGACCAGGAACCTGCAAACTCTTTACATTAACTCCCATGCCAGAAAAAAAAATTCTCTCAAACCTAGATACTAAAAATTGGAATCTTCCTGAGGCATTGGCTTTCTTTAAGTTACCTGTCTACTTTTTTTAGCATGTCAGTTGTTGTTTCACATCCATTTTCACATTGAGAGACAAAGAATGTGCCTGTCAATAATTAAAAAAAAAAAAAAAAAAGGAAAAAAAAAGAAAAAAAGAAACATAGCAACTTCTAGCTGTAATCACCTCCAAAGTATCATGGCTAATAAATGCTATGCCCAGAAGTGAAGGCAGGATTCCAGGTGCTGAGAGCAATGTAGAATCAAATGCCATCAGCTGTGGCCCTCCTAGTAGTCAGGAGAAGAAAAGGAGTAATTAGAGGAGTTTGGTAAAATGAAGTGATGTGGCATAGCTGGGTTTTACCTGCTACAATAACACAAAAACTTAGTGTCTTACTTTGGGGTGGACTACACTGATTTAGTTTCTGTTTGTTTGCCTTCTTATGATGTGTTTTGGCCTTTGTGTCTGAAGGACTGCAGGAATCAGAGTCCTCTGCTAGAGAAATGACATCTTATCAACCTTGCAAGTGTAATTCCTGAAAGTTACCCAGAAATAAGTGCCAGTTCTAGTCTCATGGAAAGGCAGCAGGTTTGGCTAACAGCTGGGTGATGTCTTGATTTTTCTTTTAAAAAATTATTTAGTCCTGTGATTCTCACTTCTGGTGAGAGCTGTATTCAGTGTCAAAGGATCTGTGTGTGAGCACCACCTTAACAGGGTCAGCTGAAGGTTTTGCTTTAATTCCGTGCTGCTGCTTACTTTTGTGACTGAATTTCTGAATATGCTGAATTTGCATTTGGAAAATAATTCTTGTACCTTCCCCAGGCTAAATCTCTGCTTAGGGCAGGGGTCTTCAGGTAAGTGCAGCAAGCAGATATTCTGCATGGAGCAGAAGGCATTGCCTAGAATTTACAGATCTCCCTGATTCCCCTCAGCTTCAGAGCACTGAAGGGCAACTTTCTTCTGGCTCTCTTAAACAAGGTTCTCTGTGTGCCCTTCTCTGAGTGCAAATACTGTTTTTTCAGCAAATGCCACATGAAATTGTAAAGTGTACCCTTAGGAACTCTCAAACCCAGCTCTGCATTAACACATACCAACAAAATCACACTGCAGTCGTGGTTATAACTTTGCAGGGATCATTGGGGAGTTTCAGCTGTTATTGTGACAGTGGATCTTTGTTTCCAGATGGGTTGGTTTTTTTTGTGGGAATATAAATCTACAATTTATATTATAGGAACAATATATAATTCTGATAGGAATGTGTTGATGGTAGAGAGTTGTGCTGGAGGTTTTCATGCTTTTACTAGATTTCTGGTTGTGTAAGTCTTATTTTAAGAGGAGCAATGAGTTTTAAGCTGCAGGATGCAAAAAAGGGATGTTCATTTAGTGTGACTTGATGAAAACTGGATGCTTCGTAAGGTGCAGAATGAGGGACAAAGTTGAGGTTGTATGTGCAGTGAAACTGGCACAAAAATTAGTGCAAAGTGGTCAGAGGAGGACTATGTCTTCCTGGTGGGTTTCCCAGTATGTCAGATGATTATAAGCTTGAACTTCAAAAAATTCAAGACTATTTGAAATAATTTTAGGAAAAATTTGGTCTTTGGCCATAACTTCTCTTAATAAAAAATTCTTTTCTCCCTCCAAAGAAAACTTGAGTAAAAATGGATCAGCAGGGATAGGTAGCATTGAAACTGGTAAATTAATATGAGGATTTATTTGGGGACCTGATGGGCAGTAAATTCTCTAACATGTTTGGCATTGCAGTGCCACAGCTTGTACTGACACTGCCCTCCAGAGGATGCAGTTTAAGGAGCTTTAAGGCTCACATTACTTAGGTGAGTCTCAGACCAGGGTCTGAAGGAATTAAATGAATGCCAGGAGCTCTCACTATAACCATAACTTAGTTGATAGGTGCTCTCTTTAATTTTGAAGTAGTAAATCTTTGTGATGTAATGAATACAGTGGCAGGACTATGATGAAATATGTTGTTGGAAAAAGTAAAGTGTGCAAGGAGCCAAGCAAAAATGGATTTTGATGGATATCTTTAGTAAAATAAAAAACCCTTTAAATTCCCACTTAAGTCTGCAAAGGCTAAAACGAAGTTTTTAGGGAGTCTGTAAGCCCTTTAAAATTCAGAGCAGAGTAGGAAATGATGGTATGAGGTAGTTAAGAATGCCATGGATTATATGGATCTCTTTCATAGGCCTTGGTGCCTAAAGCTGAGAATCAAATGTTACCTGTTTAATGCAAAGTGTCAATAACATCCATTATTTAGTGAAAGAGAGGGGATAACAGAGGTCTCCAGTTTTACCCAAAGCCTCCTTGTTAACTTTTCTCAGGTTACCAAATGTCTGTGCTACAGATTGTGAATACAAGGTGAATAAGTTTCATATGAGTCAAGTGAAATGATGTTTTATACTATACTGTTAGCATATATTGTTCCTCTGTCTTCTTGATTACAGTTGTCACTTGTTGATGTTCATGCTATTCTTGGAATAGCGGGGTTGAGTTTTCCAGGATGTTTTTTGCAGTACAAATTTTTTTTAATGCTGTGCCCCATTTGTGTTCTGTGGAATTTTTCTGTGTGTTTTTGTTTGTTTTGTTTGCAACAAAGTTGGTCATACTGAGAATATTGTGACTCTTAGATATAGAGAAAGGACAAGGGTTTCTCCTCTCTTAACTCCCAAAAACACCCATGGATTTTTCCTTCTCAGAATTTGTCAACAGGATACATACATAAAAGAAAAGCAACTTTTAAACAAATTGAGTAATATATGGGTTAAGAATGCATTTAAACTGTTAATTCCATGTTGTATTATCTCCAGCATGGAAATTTGCATATAAGGCAGAAGTGCATCACATTTTCCAAGGTCTTATGAGATGCTGCTAATCTTGCTTCTTTTAGTTATATTCTGAAAGAATAACTGATATAACTCATATAATTTGTGTGGAGGCTCTCCCTGACTCAAAGTGGTTTTGAAGACGAGTTGGTCCTTGTGGTTATAGCATGGCAGGTTGATGAGAGAGCAAGTGTTGAGAAAACACATCTACTTTTTGGCAGAGAGATTAAAAATACACAAACTGTACATCCCCAAATAACCTCATTAAAAGATCTGCCCTTTAGATGCCAGGGGTAGACTGTGGGTTATGCCGGAAATGAAGGGCTTGGTTGGGAGGCAGTTTTTCAGGGAGAATGCCCACCTTTGTGTTCCCTTTTACACATCTGAACGGCTGCCTGCTCCTACATGTGTGATTCATCCTCCAGAGAAGATGTCAGAGCTGTATTGTTTGACTGACTCAAGGGAAGAACAACCAGATCATCTTGCCTGAGTCATCCAGATGGCAATATTTCATCAGACCTCTGCCTTGTAACAAGCAGGGCTTGAAAGAGGTGGGGAAGGGAGAAGAAAAACACATGCTGAGTGCTCTTCACCCTGATGGCTCTGCTAGGAGCCTATTCCCAGGGGTTTTTCCCTGTCTTGCTGTTTGTAATGGGGAAAAAAGGTTGCAAAAGGGATTTGTCCCAACATTGGAAGGGGGAATTTTTGTAGTCTTGAAGAAGATTATTGGCTAACTTTCCTACCAAGCTCTAGAATTGTAACCTTGCTGGTACATTATTGATCGGGACAGAGCAAACCACAAAATATTATTTCTGAAAGGAATTATGAGTCCAGTAGAGTGGATCAGTGTTTCTGAGCAAAAGTCCTTTTAAACTTGATGTTAATTTTTAATTTGTTGTTGTTGTCATTAAGTTTGTATAACAAGTGGATTGACTTTTTAAATTTCACTTTCTTGGTTTGACCATGAGAGCAGGAGTTGACTGGAAGCCAAGGACTTTTGAACAGTTCCACAGTTTGGGAAATTCCAAACTCCAAAAGCTTCTCATTCTTCATTCCTTCCATTCTTTCAAAAATAATGCAGATATGTCCCCAGTGGCAGCTTGTAAAGAATGCAGAAATTCCACTCTTGAGTACCAAAATAGGATGACTTCAGAAATTTGCAAAGCACCTTTTTTTTTTTTTTTTTTCCCAGCATGCTCTACTAGATTGGCTCAGGAAGGTGTCCAAAATGGCAGTTCTGACCTCTCTCATGCTTAATTATCCTGTTACCTAGTTTAGTGGGAGTGTTAAGGTGATAGTGTCCAAACAAAAATGCAGGAACTATCCATGAATGGGCATGAGAAGATCTAGGGTGATTTTGGCTTGTTTACCTGCAGGAGGTGGAATGTGAAAAGGACTAAATACCAGCACTTAGCAGATGCTTTTAAGGGAGTGGAGCCTGCAAGAAACCAAAATTTGCCGATTAATGCTGTGTGTATTTCACAGAATCACAGAATATGCCACATTGGAAGGGACTCAGGAGGATCACTGAGTCCAACATCTGGCCCTGCACAGGACCACCCCCAAGCGTCACACTGTGTGCCTGAGAGTATTGTCCAAATGGTCCTTGAGCTCCGTCAGGATTGGTGCTGTGACCTCTTCTCTGGCCAGCCTCTTCCAGTGCCCAGCCACCCACTGGGAGGAGAACATTTTTCCAATATCCAACCTAAACCTCCTCTGATACAACTTCAAGGCATTCCTTTGGGTGCTGTCACTGGTCACCACAGAGCAGAGATCAGTGTCTGCTCCTTCTCTTCCCCTCATGAGGAAGCTGCAGACCCTGATGAGGTTTCCCCTCAGCCTCCTCCAGGCTGAACAGACCAAGTGCTCCTCACCCACTCCTCACAAGGAGTGATGTCACCCCATTCACCGTCACGCTTTATTCCTGACCCATGAGCCAGCTACTCGTCCATCCCATGATGTGTTTATCCAGCTGAGTGCTGGACATTTTATCCAGAAGGATCCTGGCAGAGATGGAAAGCTTTATGTAAAATCCAAAAAGATTGCATCAACTGGCTTCCCCTGATCAACCAGGTGGGCTACCTTGTCATGAAAGGAAATCAAGTTTGATAAGCAGGGCTCATCTCTCATGAAGCTGTGCTGGCTGTGACAAATGACTGCATTGTCTTTCAGGTGTTCTTCAATATCTCTCAGAATAATCTTCCCCATAATTTTACCAGGCACTAATTTGATATCTATCCCACTCCAGCAAAGGCTCTAGACATCATTTGCTGTAGACAGTGCTGTAGAGTGAGGGTAGAGCAAACAGGTTGCTTTCTAATAGCATATGAACAATTTTTTTCTCCTTCCATTTTTGTCATGCCTACTGAAACTTCATGTGTGTATGGGTCACATAATTTTGTAGCAAAACCCTTACAATTGCAAAAATCTCTTGTAGGAAATATGAGAGGGACTAAGCAATGCCTCCTAAATATGAGAGGGACAAAGCAATTTCTTGTAGGAAATATGAGAGGGACTAAACATCTGTTTCTCATACCCATTCGTCCCTCTTCTCATCATCCCTCTCCCTCTAAACATAAGGTGTTGCCATCTCCATTGTTCTCAGAAGCCCAAAATACAGGAAAGAGTAGGATTGTGTAGGTGTTGTCTTCTGAGGATGCTTCAAAACCTATTTTACAAGCTGTATTTGGAAGTTCAACCTATCTTCTGGAGGTGTTCAAGGCCAGGTTGGATGTGGCTTTCAGCAACCTAGTTTAGTAGAAGGTCTTCCCACTCACAGCAGGGAGGTTGGAATTGAATGACCTTTCAGTTTAACTGCATCTGAAGCAAACAGTGAGTGAATTAAAGTACATTTGTGGATATCTTTGTATGGCAAGCCAAATTGAAAGAAAGAATTTCTTCCAGGCTAAGAGTCTGGAAGAAAAAAAAAAGTTTTTCTTGAGTTTCTGGCACTTTATGCAAGCCTTGAAGCTTCCCTCTCCCCCAAAAGTAAAGCAAATACAAAACTGGGTTGATCTTCTAAAGCAGTGGAGGGATAGGGTCCATCACTATGATTTGGTGTAAGTGATTATATTCAAAAATGTAATCCCTCCTGCTTTATCCAAAAATACAGCCTAGGATGATGTTTTGTGATGGCTCAAGGGCAGCAGCAGTTCATGGAGCTTTATTGGATTTTTTTCCCCTAGTGCTCAGGAATGACATGTGGCAGGAGGAATTTGACACTGAGCAGCTGCTGAAGATCTACAGCTTTCTCTATTCAGGCAAGAAAGTAGTGTTTTTATAATATGGCAATTGCTTGGAATTTCAGCTATTTGAATGGAGATAGAAGATATAATGGGGACATTAATACTTTAAAGATAACTAAAGATGAAACTTTGCAGACAAATAACAGGAGCTAAGGACGATGAGGAAAACCAGTACCTCCAGCATTTTCCAGATGAATCCTGCATTGAGCTGCTGGAATAGCTTCACCCTCAAAGCATGATACAGATACATGAATAGATGTTCTTGCTTTCCTCTGCAAGGTTATGCTTTCCTGTCACCCAAAAAGATGGTTTAGGGAATCTTCCAGCTCCACTGCAGTTTATCTATAGCAAACAAATGCCAAAGTCTGTGTGTGTTAGTGGTAATTTTCTTGTCTGTTCCAGTGCAAGACTGTTTCATGAAATGGAAACATTGAGATATTTATTCATTGGGGATTGGTGAAGTTTGCATGGTTGTTTTTCTGTAAAGTTCAACGGGACTCCAAAGGGTGGATGCATATATCTTCTTAATGTTACTCTAGGTCTAATTGCTGTCCTGTGAAGGATGTCAGGTACTGAATCTGAGGAAGATACAGCTCAGAGCTCCGCATCACCCCATTGTGAGCATCATTCCATTGGGGATGCATAGCTGCAAGCTCCATCTGCTAGAGTACTTTTTTTCAACTGTGTTTTTAAATGTGGCTTTTGTAAAAAGACTTCTCTAAACTCTTTAACACTTCTCAAAGCCTCTTCAAGATGAAAAAAAAAAAAAAAAAGAGCTTTGCAAAGCGTTTTTTGCTCCCCAACACAGTTAGCATTTTAACCCACTTTGATCTTCCCAACAGTTTACTGAGTTTTAGGAAATATCAAACTCCTTTTAGAAGACAGAACAACAGATTTTATTTTACCTGAATGAGAAAATGCAAAATAGCTCAGGAAGCTTCTCTGGGTGCTTATTAAACTTTCTAATTACTGTTTAGCCCATATAAATCTCACAGCTAGAGTTCAAATATTTTGAGGTCTGAGCTGATAGTGGGAGATTAACTGGAACAAGTGTGTTATTAAATGTGGTTTAGACCTTGCATATTTAATAATGCAATTAATGTCATAGAAATGATCTCCAACTCAGTTCTACATGAAAAACTCTCTAGGAGCTCTCTCACTTCGCTGTTGAAGGCTGTGAAGAGGTGTGGAGATGGAGGTTGGAGAGAAGGAAGAGGAGGGGTGAAAGTTTGCAGGGTCCAGCTGGCAGGTGGGGCTCTACCAGCTGTCACTGCCTGATGCTGATCCTAAGGAAAAGCTCAGAGGGAATCTCTTGGGACTGTCCAGAATGAATGGTGTATGAGCCCAGTGGGAAGAAGGATAGGAAGACAGTGAGAGTTTCTTTAGCCAGAGCATGGCCCTGACCTTCCAAGGCACTGGCTATGTCACAGAGTGGAGGAGCCAGTGGTGCCCCTGCACTGATGTGGCTGGAGGTGCTCAGGGGGACACACTGCAAGGAGAGACAGCAGATGCTGAGGACCTGACCATGGGCTGGGCCTGTTTTCCAGGCTTTACTCTGGACCAGCTCTGGTCTGCGCCTGCAGCCTGAGCTCCCCTAGATGACAGGAGCAGAGCACCAGTTTGGTATGGTCTCAGAGCAGTGCAGCTTTTGTGTTTTGAGGATACTCTGCTGTGTGAATCAAAAAGTGGGACTTGGGGATGATTGGAGGGTTTTCTTCAAAACTGGAAGCAAGAGAGGTGGTTGCTCTGTAAACACCTGGCATTGCTGCTTTGACTCCTCTGGGGCTTTTTTAGTCTCACAGACTGAACTTCCCACTCTTCAAGCTATCTCTGTGTGCTACAGTTTCTCTAAATAACCAGTGGAGAGAAGATGTTGGTATTTGTTTAATCCATGCATGTGGAGAACGAAGAAAATCTCTCCTGGTCACAGCTTACATTTTACAAAATCCTGTGTCTTATATTTGAATGTTCTTCTCTTGGCCCTGATTGTCACTTGTTTACCCTTTCTCCTGAGCAGGCCATTCTCACCAGAAATTATTGCAATGCACTTTCTAGAGGAGTCCCAAATATGAAGCTAATCCAACAGGTCAGAAACTGGTTTCAGGCAATCACTGATGTTAGTAGCCCTAACAGGAAAAAATCAAGGTAAATTCATCACATTTGCTCTTTAAGTATCTGGTATATGAGTTGGTGTGAGAGATGCAGGAAACATTACAATGAGTCAGTAGGAACTTCTTCTTTTTGACACAGATTAATCACAGAATCACAGAATGCTTTGAGGTGGAAGGGACCTTAAATATCATCTCATTCCACAACATGGACAGGGACAACTTCCACTAGACTAGATTGTCCAAAGCGCCATCCAGCCTGGCTTTGAACACTTCCAATTAGGAGTGAAGAAGAGGATACTTGTTCAAAGAAAACACTGAACTTTTTTTTACCGTTTCTCTATAAATGTCACATTATTGTGGGTCTCTGCAAACTTCCAGTCTTCTCACTGATGTGTTTTGAATGCCTTTTTCACTCTATGTGCTTCATTCTTTTTATTTTATGCACCTCTATGAGTGAATATTCTGTTCACCCTATGCACTTTATTCTCTTTAGAAGGGGGTTCTCCCCCTTCTACCTGTGCTTTGAGGATGTCATCTCCTTCAGAGGCTGCCTTGCCAGCTGACCATCCCCAGCTAGGATGAGAGCAGTGCTTGCATCAAATGGAAATTTACCACTGCTGTTATTACACTTGCCAGTGCTGTGTAAATATTTACTAAAGTTGCTTTACTATTAGAAAAAAATCTCAGCAAGTGGTCTTCTGGAAATTTACTGACCAGAGTATTACCTGCAACCACCTCCTCTTTCCTCCACCCTTCAGCTATTGGCTAAGGCTGGGAGCAACTCCTCTAAGGGAGATTTGCCCTGAGAGCTGAGTCACAGAGAATAAAGCCTTTCTGGTCTTGCAACACCTCAAGAAATTGTTTTCCTGAGCTTTGTTTCTAATGTCTTATTTGTGATGTGTAAGAAGTAATTAAAACACTGACACTGCACTTTGTGTGCAAGGAAATGTAATCTTATATATTCAATGTATCTATTTAAAACCGGATTCATATTCACGTAGCGCCATCTGTCAGCAAGCCTCTGCAGCGGCACAGGGCAACGCCGTTTTATTTTTGTTTAATTAACATAACTCTTGGCAGCACTTAAAAATAACTTTAGGGGGAAGGGAAGAAAGAAAAGGAAAAGGTTTCTTAGCTCTTGTTTTACAGAGTGTTTTGTAATACTGGATCCAGCTCTGTGAACAGTTTGGTGAAGGTTATCTGTGCATGTACGTGGACATAGATTGGGCTCAGATTGGGCTATGGGGACTCAGCAATGAAATCTGAGACTTATTTTGGCTGGCTCAGGATGTGGGAACTCTTCACTTTGTTTTACCAATCTCAGGCTGAGATGGATGGAGATGGGCAACACATACCAAGCAGTCTTCATGACTTCACTATAGTGCCATTATCCCCAGAATCCACAGAACAAAAAACTCCCTTTGGCATGAGTGCAACAAAGGCTTTCCTGCTCCCTGTACTTTTCTGATCTACTTATTTACCAGCCTCAGGTTTGTTCTTATTTTTCCAAGTTTTTATCCTGTTGCCTGTTGGGCTGTGAGCACGTGTCTCTGGTAGCTGGGGAGGTGGCCTCATGTTCCTACAGCCTGACTCACAGCACAGCTCTTACCTGCAGGTATGTTCCTCCTGACTTTCAGGTGGCTCAGATCAATTCCCAGCGACTTTCCAACCAGCTTTCCAAGCAACTACATGAGAGGCTTGTTCTCTGCCAGGTGTTCATAAATAAAAGCAACAGTTTGTTAAAAAAACCCAAAAATAGCAACAGGCAAAAAATAACAGTAAATAATCATTAGTTACAAAGTTGCTGAAATCTCAGGGCCTCCCTGGGGAACAAAGGGAAACTCAAAAGGAGAGTGAAACATTCCCCAAGACGGCGCCCACCACGGGCAACTGCGCGAGGGCAGACAAAGGGAAAATGGGAGCAGCTGTCCTCTTCTTTTATCTCCCTGGTAGCATCTGCTCCGTCAGTGCATGCAGCCTAGCATGCCTCAGTGGCTGGAACTTGGACAAGGGCTGGAACCCGTGGAGGGACTTTGCCTTCCTCTTGGCAGCAGACAGCAAGCAGTGGGCCGGGGCACCCCAGAGTCCTCACACCTTCACCTGTCCAGTGCTGCTGGCCGGCTGGGGTGACTGCATGGAGTGTAACCACTCCTCTTAGAGCAATGCTACAGCCAAAGGTGCTGCAAAATTCACTCTGAAACAGTTTTTGATTGTGAAATGCAGCTTCTGGAGTTGCTACTCTGTAGGAGAAGGGAATACAGGTGACCTGGCCCATGATCAGTAACAGCAGTGTTAATTACCCAATACAGCCTGGCCCTGATGAGCCATGGCTGTATCCAATAAAGGTAAGGGTGATAAAAGGGAGTGGGTGAGCGGGAATTATGAAGGGGAAGGACCTTTGAGGGTGAGGGAAGGAGAAGATCACAAAGAGGCAGGATCCTGAGCAGAGAGAATCCCTGCAGTGAGGTCAGTGTGGATGTGCAGTCAGAGCCTGTTGGTGGAACCTGCAGTCACAGTCTGGCTGGGTAAAAGCCTGCAGGCACAGTGTGCACACTGATCCCTGCAGGCAGAGTTCAGCAGGGAATAACCAGCAGGCAGAGGCTGCAGGGGAAACCTCCAGCAGGAGCTGTTGCAGCCAGAGTCAGGGAATGGTTGGAGTCAGGGAATGGTTGGAGTCAGGATGGCTGAGCTGGAAAGAGGAATAAAGCAGGGCCCTTTTCATGCTGTGGTGAACAAGGGGTCTGTGTCTGGGCTCATTTCTGCCCTCTAACAAGAGGGCTGCTGCAACACTACTCTTGTAAGCAGAGGCAAGAAAAAGCCAAGAGGCAAAGGCTAGAGAGTGACTTTGTATGAGTGCCTCAACTCCTAAGGAGCCCAGGGCACCTCACCCCCCTGCTTCCCTGTTCTGTTTTTTAGCCTCAGAATCTTAAATAGATTGTAATAAGTTTGAGCACAGATAGATATGGAATGCAATTAACATTTTGGGTTCCCCAGGACAGTGTGCCATTAAATACAATGAGGAATTTCTTAGCTTTCCTGCTGAGGGATAGTCCTGAGGGGTGGCTGGTGGCCCTTGCAGTGGTTTGGGCACCCTGGCTTGGGTGCTCACTGAAGTTCTGTCCATCAGCAGAAGCTTGCAGGATCTCCTCCCACAGCCTCACAACAGGCTGCGATTTTTCTTTTCCCTCGGGAATAGGGCTTCTGAACATGTGTGCAGAGATTTATTATGCAGACATCCACAGAATAAGAATAAACTAAATTCCCACATCACCAAACCATGTACTGTTTGGAGTTTGATGAAGATTTCTTCCCCCCTCCAAGCACCAAGTGGATGCTATATAGTTTAAATTATGTATAGGTCTATTACAGAATAAGCAGCGCTAAATTTTATATGCATACACAGAGCACAATAAATTATGTATCTTGCATTAATATTTCATGAGGAAGAGCCATGGCATGTATTGATTTCATTTAGACTTGAGTTCAAGAGAGCATTTAAACATATTTCTATTTTTAAAAACCATGAATCATCATAACAGGACTGTCCAGGTGCTTTCAGTTAATGTGTACTTTAACAAACATGCTGAATTTGAGCCACAGTGGTAATCAGATTAATATTTTGAACCAGTGCCCAAGGAAGCCAATGGGAGCCATTTAGTCAATTTTACTAAACTCTTGCAGTAAGATTCATTTTTAAAATATATTTGTATGCATATATATATTTAATGAAGAAAATGGAAGGTAGACCTTTACTGAGAAATTGGACTCTGTCTGAGCCTGATGTCACCTTATATAATCATGAATTTCTGCAGCAATCTGAGAAATCAAGGCAAGTTATCTCAAAATGCCCCTGGCAGACACTCACTCATTCCTCCAAAGCCTAGGACATGCTACACTGAAGGCTGAACACTTCCCTGCCAGTGTGAGCGAGCCAGCATCCTTTGGGTAACAGGAATTCACTCTTACTTAATGAAATTAGTGGGTTTCATTTTCCATCCTGAAAGATATGAGAGGAAAAAAAAAAAAAAAAAAGGTTTTATGGACCAAATGTTCAAAAGCACTTCCATAGCACAATAACTTAAATCTCACTGGCAGACTTGGAGCTCTGACTGAATTGGGGGGAGCAGGGGCTAGCCTGGACCACCTGGGGAGATAGGACTTCCTGCTGCTTCTGTGAACATAATGTCCCTGCTCCTGGTGAATTAGCTTGTTTTAGGAACTTTTCTTATCCTCAATCTGCAGCTTTCAGCTACCTGCTTGGTCTTGTCTAAGACAACTGTTGATATGCATTAATTGAAATTAATCAGAAAGGATGAATATATCTGATCAAGAAAACAGTTGCATTAAATAGAATATTTAATTTGATCCTGATGGTAACACTCAGGAGATGATACTTTCCAGAATGAATCTGCCATACGAATATGTGCACACACTATTTTTTTGTTTTTTGTAGAAAAAAAATCAGGTCACAACACCTGTGACTCTGCTTTGAGCCTTGCATTTCTTCTCCTGGACTTATCCAAATTTTCTCTTTAGAGAATGTGGCTACAAGTAATATCATCATCTACAGGAAGACACAAAAGAAGCCCAAGCATAACCAAAAAGCCCAGTGAACTCATTACTACTAAATTACCTTTTCCCTTCTTGCCCTTCTTTCCTCTGTTTCTCCCTCCAGGACATAGGCAAAGCTGGTGGTTTTGTCTTTAATATTTGCAAACTACAACGTGACTGAGCTTTTCATTTTAGGTTTTTGTCAACAAGTAGAAATAATGGTTAATGTTTCCCTATGAAAGCATCCTATGTGAACTGGCTCTTACAAAAGTAAATGAAATAGCCTGTGTTTTATCACTTTATTGTTATTACCATTATTTATTAATAGCATGGTGTATTGTGCTTTTGTGCATTTTTAAAGCACAGTGTTTGTAGTCAAATCTGTATGTTGGCTCACACATTAATATGGATGCAAATATTGAGCCATTCTGTGTAAAAAATATCACCTCTCATGGATCTTTAATACTCCTGTGCTTTATTTCCACAAGGTATTCTTGCAGTCAACTGAGAAAATCAGTCTGGATCTTACCTATGGTACAAAAGTCTAGGAGTTAATTGTTTTCTCTGACTGCTGTAGGAACCAAGTTATGTTGGGGTGGTTTCTTGTGTGTTAGGAAAAGAGTAATTTTCAAATTGTGGCTATCAAACTCTGAACCTCCAATGGGTCCCAAACATTTTGCCTCAAACTGCCCTCATATTTCTCAGCCATAACTTCTGAATCCAGAATAAAAACTATTGAGACTACACTAAATGCACTGGGTATTTTTTCAGCTGGATAGGCCATATTAATGGGATTTAAATGATGATATAGCAATGTTTAATCCATTTCCACTTCCACAGTCTTTTTATTTCCTAAGAAAACTCATACAGTGTTGTTTAGTGTCTCATCTGAAAATGGCAGAAAGCTTAAATGAATTATTTTTAACTTACCTGGAAGGGTTTAAAATTTGTGGAGTTCATAGAGCAGCAAACATTTAGTAGGTTCCCATATCAAGATACAACTTTCTTCAGTTTGCTTCTGTAGATTAAAATATTTTGGTTTAGATTTTAAGGATTTATTTCATATGTCAGTATCTGTTAAATATCATGCAGAAGAAAATCTGAGAAGACATCCATTTGTAGATACAGTCTTTTTTATCTGTGGCAAAATACAAAGACCTGCAAGCAAGCCAATATTTAATTGCATTATCTAATGGCATCAAAATTTAGTTATGGCTCTCTTTAATAAAATAAATTTGGAGTCTTAGATGATAATTCTAAAATTAGATCACGCCACACCTTATGGCTGTCAGTTCACTTTGTGAGATGAGCCAAGAGTCTTCCACACTCATCACAAAATGCCCTTTTGTTGCTGCTCAGAGACTCTGAGTTGAAAAGACTTTTCAACTGAGAAATGGCTAAATTTGATGCATTGTTTAAATTACAATATTTTTTACAGTCCTCTTCCTAACAAAAGAATGACTGTGGCTGTTGTAGACAAGCAGATGGATAATACAATGGAAAGCAAGGAATGCTTTGGGGAAGAGTATGAGAACAGAGAGAACTTATAGAGGTCCTGCTCATGGCACTTGCTCCAGGTTCAAAGATGCCAGGGAGTGAGTGGTCTGACCTTGTTCCTTAAGCAGGTGCCAGTGTCCACGAATTTACCTCTGCCTTCTTTTAGTCCATGTAAGTTTTTCACCTTCACAGAATCCTCTGCTATGAATTCTGCAGATCAGCTGCATCTGTTCCAATGAAGGTGCCTCCTGCTAGGCATAAAATAGCCTGAGGGCAGTGTCACTCGCAGATTCTGTGTAAATCCTGACTGCAAGCAGGGAGAGCTGCCCCGTCATTGATGATAACACCAATTCCTAAATGTGGGCTTAAAATTCGAGCTTTAGCTTCTCTCCTATAATGGGAAGATGTTGTGATTTCCACAGCCAGAATTAACAATGAAATTAATGCCTGAGAAGGCAAAAGGAACAAAAACAAGCTCTATAAAGCTGTGAAATATGGTGTCAGATCAGAATGCTCTCTGTTTCTGCATCTGCCACCAAGTTTCTGTGCAACCCTGATGTGCTCATCTGAAAAGGAGACAGAAATGTTATTATTGACCAAGAAATGACAGAGCTCCCAGCAGACGGGCACAGAATGCCTGACACACTTTTATATTTTTGGCCTCACAGCAGCTTTGGAGGATAGGATGGTGGCTCAGTGCCCCTTGCTTCCAGCCTGGCATCTTCTGCTTCTGCCTCTCCAGACAGCCATTTCCCAGGGCACTAGTGTGGCATTGATTCACAAATGTCTGCAAGGGTTTTTTAAGAGCAGAGTGAAGATGCTTTAGAAGAGACACATGCTTGCCTGTTGGGCAGCAGCAACTCCAATATCTCAGTGCTGCAGTTATATTTGATGGTGCATGTACTTTGCTTCAGGAAAGCTGCCAAATGGCATTTTATTCCTACCTCGGAGCTCTATGCAATGAAAAAAAAATTAATTTCCATGACTTTTTTGGCCACAAAAGTGCCTGCAGGTCTTTACACAGATTTACCAGGCTGGGATCAAAGCCTGGCTCAGGTCAAAAAGCACCACTGGGACTGATGTTTGTGCTTAGAGTCAGGGCTTTATCAAGTGGCTCAGACTAGGGTGAAGGTAGCCACTGTCCAGCCAATCTCCTCAGGTAACCAAATAACTGAATTGCAGTCTGATCCTCAGCCTGGGACCCCTGGAAGGGGCAGCTTTCTCCTAAACATTAATATTGATAGAGGAGTATTATTAATTCTTTGTCGTGATTCCTCTTTAGCCTTCAAGCCAGGTGTGGCTGTCCTGGGACCAGCTGTGTTAGCTGTGTTTGAGTGTTAGAAAAACTTACCCAGATATATTTCTTTAATCTCTCTGATGCTCCTCCACTTTTCTTTCTGCAGCAAATGGAAGGCCGTGAATTTTCTGCCACGCAGATGATTTTTCTAGGTTTGTTTCTCAGTCACGATGAGTGAAGATCTGTTGTCTAACCTGACTGGCAGATTTTGAGTTCTTTTGACATTGATCTGAAGCACACTGGGGGCTGTAGAGGTTCTCCCAAGCTTCAAAGTATTACTTTCCTTCTGAATTGCCATATTTCTGCAGGATAGCTTGCCCTTGCCACATCATTTGGACTGCCCATCTGTTGCTTAGCTACAGGACTAGTAATAAGAGCCCAAATGATAGCAGAGTGGGCACTGAAGCATTTCAAATATGACAAGACCCAAAGGATGCTCATCTGTGTATGTGCAGGAATATTGCACATCCTGAATTCTGAGGTTTTAGTGACCATGACTGTTAGATTTAACTTACACTGCTCTGGTTGCTAATAGCTTGGCTTTTTCTGGAGCTGGCTTGTTTGAAAGACACTGATTTTAAGGAAGATGTGTGTTTGGGGATAAATCACTAAACAAAGGTCCTTGGAAGAGGAAAATAGCATAGGAGAGGAGCTCCTTGAGGGTTTCTATAAGGGAAAACTATGATTGGCAGAGTTAGGTCCTAGTTGCTGGAGTCAAGTTATGCAATGCAGTATCAATGTGAATGCAGAACTAGCCATAGTTGTTATGTATTATTACTGTTCTGCATCCACAGCAGCAATACCTTTCAGCTCTTCCCTGACAGTTTTTGTAAGAGACTTAATTTATAACTTCACAAACTGGAATCGCATTTTTGCAGCCTCGTGAAAATGAGTGACACCAATTGCCCAGGACACATCTTTGGTTCTCACTGCAGCTACGTGAAAGACGCTGTGCTGTGCTGTGCTTCCAGCAGCATCAATTAATAGTCTGGAGGTGAGTGCTCAGCTCAACAGCTGAATTTAGTAACAGTTCATCTGCATGCAAGAGAAGGTTTCTCTGAACCTCCAGCAGCATCTAGTAGCACTCATAAAGGACTCAGCTTTGTGGTGACTGTGGCTGAGTCTTGTATGGAGAGGTAGCCTGGGGAATGATTTTCTTGAGGTTCAGCTGCCTTCAGTGTGAGTCACCAACAGGCAACAGAGATAAGAGCCATCAGCTGGACAGTGCTGGACCATCCCCAGAGCAAGGTCTCAAGGAGAGGCTGGAATAGCCTTGTGCTTAAGAGCTTCATTGGAGTAACTGGTTGTGTTGGTCCGTGGCTCAAAAGCAACCAAGTTCCTGCCTACACCTCCAGTTTGGTGCCAGGCTAAGGGGACCTCTGGGAAGGGCAAGGATTGCAGTTTTGGTCTTCTTTTAATCTTGTCTCCAAAGAGTGCTCTTGGTGTTTGCATTGCAGATGTGACCTTGAGGAGACACCACTGCTGACCATAGAAGGAGTCAACTCTTTGCCCCATGTTTTAAGATACAGAAATGACATGAACAAAACCTGGTCAGTTAAGAGGAGAGGAGTTCACTATAAAAAATTATATGTGTGATGGATTTCTGGTTCATACATGGTGACACAGTGCTACTGGGCAAACATGCACTAAAGGTGATTTCACATTGTTACTACTTCTTGTTAACATCTCAAAGCATGTATGTAAGTAATGAGGAACAAACCCCTCCTGTGAAAGTGTTAGTGCTTTTTGACCCCTGAACTCAAAAACAAGGAAAGCTCATGGTTAAATACATGGCGATGTGATCTTGATCCCTTTAGAACAGCAGGGCAAAACCCCAAAACTTGTAAACAATGTTGTGTTGTTGCCTAATAAGATACTGCATTAATGTATGGAAATTCAGCTCACAGGGACTTGTGGCATGTATATGTGCAGTTTATAGGGTTGTTGTATAGGGACTTGTACTGCCATGTATATGTGCAGTTTATGGGGTTGTTGTACTGCCAGGTGTATGTGCACTTTATGGGGTTGTTCTAACACCAAGAAAAGAGTCAAAGTTTGGAACACTGCCCAGATTTTTTACTTGATTTCCTGTGTATTCACTTGCCTGTCACTCCTAAACCTGTTTTGCCTCTCACTTAGCAGTAGAGTTGTGCCCAGATAAAGGCATTACTTGATCACCACCTAAATATTAATTTTGTAACGCACACCCATTGCTTGGTCCCAGGGTATCACTCAAAGCAAATTATTCTGCTGTGTCACATTGTCTGTTGATCACTCCTTTTTGCCTTTTATCCTTGTTGTTCTTCCTGCCTTGCAGAAAGCCAAGGTGCCAGGCCATTAGGAAACTGAATTATTAAAGCCTCATATTGATTTTTCTTGACCATATAGCTGACGTTACCATGCAAGGACCTTGCCTTGAGCTATGCAGAAGGGGTGTCTTGCTAAACACTTGACAGCTCTCCTCACTCCTTTTCTTCATTACTTTCCATCTCTTTCCTACCCCATCATTTCCAACAGGAGGAGGTTCTGAAAACCATTATGCAGCGTCATTTCATTTCACTGTCAGGCTCCCTTTGCAAGCAGCCACACAAATGATAGGATTTTTCTTTCTTTTCACTCTGCAGGTACACAAACAGATCAGTTAGTTTGCTAAAAGCCTCAGCACACCACGGTATCCATGGCAACACACCAGCCTGTGCAAGCATCTGCAGACGCTTCAAAAATCAGAAATACCAAGCGATGACAAGGAGTTGCTTCATACAATGGATGTTTATGGGTGTCACAACCATCTGAAATACTTCCTTTTCCACCCATCAGCTCCTTGATTATAATGTGCTTCACAGTTTTCTTGCAGCTCCATTGTCAGAATCCAAGATTCAAGGCAGAAGTAATCATACGTTCAATGTTTATTTGCTTTGGGTTTTTTTTTTTTTTTGTTTGTTTGTTTTTCATTTAGATCACTGGCTGAGGTACCTTATAGGAATGAGCACCCCAAGCAACACTGTTAACTTTCCTCTTTGAAATGAGTTGGAGTCTAGGCTTTTCAAATGGTAAAATCCACAGCTGTAATTGAGGAAGAAGTGGTCTATGTCAATCCAACTAACAGAAGTAGTTGTGTGAGTGCTAGGCTGAGTGGTGAGTTGACCCATCATATGTCATGAATTACAGGCTACCTAAAGTGATGACAGATTTAATAAGATCAATCAACCATTTTTTGAAAATATTTTAAAGTTTCTCCACCTGCTGGCATGGCAGAGACTATGCTAGTGTGTTTACAGGCACTGGTCTTCACTGAACCTGTGGTGTGTTCAGATCTGCTTTCAGGAGATAACATTCAGGTGCTCAAGCTGCATTGCAGCTGAGCTGGTTGCAGAACATGTATCAGTTCACTAGACCAAGTCTGCAAAAACATCTGTAATTCAGAATAGGTAACTCATGTGGGCTCTGATAGACACTGTTAAGAGTCTCATGCTGGCTAAGGAGTTTTATTATGGAGAAAACCACCAGGCAGTCTTCAGGCATTCAGGATCACCTTCCTCAACTCAAGGAAGTGCTGCTGCCCCATTAAGATGTGGTGGGCATGCTTATCCATCAGGCTAGGACCATTCTCAAGCCTAAACTGGACAACTGTGTGTGTTGCTCACACAGAGGCTGAGTACAAGCCTGAGTTTGAAGTTTGGGAATGGGAAAGAGCCCAGATACATACATGCTTAACCTTCAGCCACAGTTGTGGTGGGAAAATAAAGTTACATCAGTATTTTATTCATAGAAGGGTGAAAAGAAATGCAAAGCCCAAACCCAAGATTAATTATGTTGTCATATTGTAATTGAATTGTAACACCATATTGTGGTGTTAACTTGATTAGGCTAATCTTTTTTCAACTGATGATTGGAAAATGCAGTAACATCTACCTGTTTAAATGTAACAAGAGGACCATATTAAAAAACCTTATCAAAATTCCACCTTAATAAAACAAGCTATCAGTGCATCAGAGCACTGATGAGCTTCCATTTGCAAACATTTCATAGATTCTTTCTAAGGTCTTTAACCCTCAGTAGCTACTGTTGGAACAATTCAGACTTTCCCCTAGAACAGGAAATTAAATCTCAAAAAATAGTATATTCTTTGTAGTCTGACCAGTTTGACTGTTCAGTAACTTACACATCATATTTATTTTGAAAAGCAAATTTTTCCTGTAGTTTTGCTAGAGATTCAATGTGCAAAGAGATTTCACAATATAAAACTTAACTGTGTGTTCTGTTCATCTTCTGTTTGGTCCTGTAACTAGGCAGTGGGTTTTTCATTTGAAAACCTGGAAAGGCTGAATGGTGCATTAGTTTTATTCCCTCAATTCTCAAGATAGATAAAGAAGGCAACACTTGTAGTAGTGTGAAGCTAGAGATGGCAAAACAAGTAATGCAACCTGAAACTTCCTTGCAATCACCATTCTTTAACTAGAAAATGTCAAGAGCAACAAAACTTATTTTCCTAGAGAGTCTGTGTTTTTTCTTCTTGTTCAGATGGAAATTTAATAGATGAAATATTGTTCTGTGCCCCAGAAAATGGGTTAAAGCAGTGAAGGTTGGTTTAGATTAAGAACTTTCTACAGCTGAACTGTGCAGGGATCAGTACTCCCCAAATGTATTTTGAATACATTTAAAAAACGTTCTGTGAGATGTCGCAAGTCCGACACCCAGATTTTTTTTTTCTTCAGCAGAGGAATCAGAGGCATAACCAAAATTTCAGAAAGCTTCAAGAGCTGAGAGGAAAAAGTAGCTGGATTAGGTAAACGGCAGGGGAAGAAGCTCTGCATATAACCTTGAACCCTGTAAGGGACCACTACTGTCCATTTTTCACATTGATTCATTGGGGACCCTTTCCTTTCAATCCCAGCAGTGAGAAATGAAGGTGCCTGCTGTAATGCATCCTCTACTGCAATTCTTACCTCCTTGCAGCCTCGAGAGCTGATGGCCCAAGTATTTCACACCCTCTCTCTGTTTTCAAATTATTCTACTTCTAATGCAGAGACTGGCTTTTGACATCAAAAGCATTTAGCAAATTAGAGTGTAACTCCCTGAAGCTAATTCTTCCATCATAATTCACATGGGTACGCAGAGTCTCTTGGACAAAAAAGACCAAAGATAACTAAATCTACAAAGGCAGCATTGCTCTTATACGAGTCCTGTCACTGGGCCAGATCTCACTTTTGTTTAAAGCTTTCTTGTAGCAACCCGAGACATTTCATTTTCCAAACAGGTAGTATCTCCAAATAATCTATGGATGGTAAATGGAATCAAATGGGAGACAGGCAGAAAAAGGAAAATTTTTACATGGAAATGTTACTGCATAAGCTGATGAGATACAGTTGAGTTTCTTGTCAGAAACAGAAAAAAAATTGAACATAGTTTATGATGCAAAGCCAGGGACAAGTCCATTCTATTTTCAGTGGAAGCTTTTATTTTGCTTAGTCGTTGATAAGCATTAGAAGTTCTTTCAGCTCGCTTTTCCCCCCCACATTGCCTCTGTTGGGCACTAGAGGGACCCTAGAGTTTCCCAACCCTTTAAAACATCCCAGCAATGCCGAGGTGGGAGCCCTCTCTTTCCCGGTCACCTAAACCTAGGTGTTTCCAAGGAGAAGGGTGGGGAAAAAAACTGTTCAGCGTGCTCACAGACTGTAAATGTGCCACTGAGAATAATATGCAAGGGGACTGTAGCCATACTTCTTTTCATTAACCTCACTGGTGCTCACAGCTCTTCCCATCATCAATAAATAAGAGCTGACTTTGACTTGACTGCTCTGATTGCTCAGCTAATGCTGTGGCATTGGCGCCAAGGCTTGAGTCACTGTGTTTTTGAGAAATTAAATGTTTCCTTCCTCGGTCTGAAGTGATGCCAAATACCTTAGTTGCCACTACTGCATCCCAATTAAACTCTCAGGGGAGCAGTGGGGAATTGTTACTTTACTATATAGTAAAAGACAAAGTATTGACACTAATTCCTTTTAAAACACCATTTCCCAGACACAGTTTCAAATTATTCTGTTCTAAAGACAGCTATAGGCAATGTCATTCCTTTTTCTTTTAGTTTGAAGACAAAAAATTCTCTATGTTTGACTTACCAGACTTCCTACAGAGATCCATAATTCAGTATCTCAAAGCTTTACTATAAAGCTCATGGTTTATGAGGTGATGCTAAATTTCTTTTTTCCTTTATAAAAAAAAGGAAAAAAGTAGTTTCCCCCACTATTGCTTAATAGAATTATGCTTTCTGATCTCTGCATTAATATTTCTAATAAAAATATGTGCATGCATTGTAATATCTCTAACATGAATGAAAATATTTTTTTCTGTTTTAAAACATCTAGTGTCAGCATTGCTGCTGAATGTTTCATGTGAAGTATAAGGTAATTTGACTAGATAATCATCTCAGGCAAAATGGTAACTACCATTTTTTCTGTGCTTATTTTTCATCATCTTTGATGATTGTTTAAAGGAGAGATGCAACTGAATGACTAACTTCCAAGATTCACCTTCTCTCTCTCTCTCTCTCTCTGCAGGCTGCTGCTGAAAAGAGACAGGCTGCTGCTGTGCTGCATCTGAGCTAGAGGTGTTGACTCCTTGTCACACATGGAATATTCTGAGCATGTCTCTGGTTAGTCACACCAGCCCTCTGATCTCTAGGAATGTTTATGGACAGTGCGCATTGTACGTGTGTCTTTCCATTAAGACATCTTTTCATCTTTTCCTTGATACCCATTGCAGTATTCGTTGCCAATGAAAGTATAGGCTGTCCTTTCCCCTCTTCTCCGCCCCTTTTTTTTAATATTGTAAGCTTTAAATTAATCTAATTTCCATTTGGATGAAGTTTAACTTTTTCTCCTTGACCGAGTCAACTGCTCATTCCCTCTCAGGGCTGCTTCTGATTAGGCTTTATGTCAAGCCTGCATTTGCATTATCTAGGTGGTGAGAGGAAGGGCAAAGCTCCTGTGGTTGTGGAGAGAATTCCATCAAGGTCTTTGCATGGATGCCTAGGCCTCCAAGGAGAGGCACAGAAAAAAACCAGCAGGAGAAAGGCACTGCTGGTCTCCAGGGTACTGCAGACACTGGTGCACATTCCTTACACCCTGAACCAGTGTCTTTCCTCCTAGCAGCCTGGGAGAAAGACTGACTGCAGCAAATCCATTTCCTCTGGAAGCATCTCCTCTGGAAGGATGTACATCACTGATGGTGAGTAATGAGCAGGCAACATGCTGCCTTTGTCACTTTGGCAAAATCCTGCTCCCTTTGCGTGGCACCTATTTACAGATGAAATATGAGAAAACAGTGGTGGGAAGTTCTTCTCTCAAACAGCTTGAGGAGGGCTCAAGAAAAGGACCAGAAAAAATGTTTGTAGTCTTCACTCTTTTAAAATGAAAATTTCCTGATTTACAAATACATAGAAATACTTAACAAAGCAATTTGGCCTTCTCAAGTCACTTCATTAACACTGACACACCCTTTACATGGAATATATGTAGTAGCTGCTCAGGGATGGACATTTCTTTATGAAGAAACAGAAGCAAGGGCAGGACCTAGGTTTTCCTGAACTGCATTTTGACCACTCAGTCTAAACACATATGGCTCAAATTACAGATATTAAATCTTCTAGATAACCTGCTAAAGCCCATAACGAAAACAAGTGCTCAGTACACCTGAAAATCGTGCTTGAAATCAAGCTGGCTACCTGAAATTAGTGACATTTTGGAAAAAATGGAGATAACTTGCCCAGTGATGCAGCAAAATGCAACCGAACTGAAATTAATGTTTAAAATTTTTCTGCTGCAGTATGGGTAATAGTGTGCAATCCAGTGCCCCAAATATAAAGAAAAATAAAAATATTTATCTTCACTGAACCAAAACATAGTACCTTCAAAACATTATTAGAGGCTAATACATACACTACATAGTCAGAATTTTTGGTTAAGATTCTGGCAGACCGACTTTTGCAGTCATGGATTTTTAACAAACTAAAATTTGCTTAGGAAATAGAGGAGGTAAGAAAGCAGCATTTTACTCTTTCATCTCCAGCACAGGCTGGATGCAGTGACGTGGCTCTGGCTATAACAGGTGAGATGAGCTGATCCTGCAGCCCCACCACACCAGTGGGAGGAATGACTTCGGAGTATAGCGGCTGGAATGGACATCCTGAGGGGGACAGTTCAGTTCGAGAACGCGGTGAGTGACAAAGTAATAGGATATCTTTTATTGCCAGATACCAGGAAACGGCTGGAAAGGCCGGCCCTAAGAAAGCAGTGTGGAAATGAGCAGCAGCGCGGCGTCTGAGGGTGTTGCAAACGCGTTTTTTTCACCGTTCTCACTATTATTTGCTCTCTTTCTCCAGAGGAGAAGGAGGAATTAGACTGAGCCGGGCTCGCACCGCTGGAAGCCCCAGATGCAATCAGGTGCGGCGCTTTCGGGAAGGTGTTCTACCAGGAGCGGGGCAGGGCAGCCGACACGGAGCGGGCCCGTGGCTGGGCGCGGGCTGGGTGTCCCGGAGCCTCGGTGTCTCCGCAATGCAGGGGCCGGGGCGGGGCGGGGCGGCAGCGAGGGGCCGCTCCTCCACCTCCACAGGCGCGGGGGCCCTGCGGGAGCGGCGGCGGGGCCGGGGCGGGGCCGGGGGCGGGTCCCGGGGGCTCGCGGCGCGCAGGCGGCCGCGTCCCGGCGACAGCCCCGAGAGCGGCGGGGCGGGTCGGCTTGAGCCGGGTACGGCGCGTCCTCTGTGTGCTCGTCGGTGCCGGCAGCCGCCGTGGCGCTCAGGTAAGGACCGTGCTGAGCCCCGTCGGACGAGGAGGAGGAGGGGCGGGGGCGCGGAGCCGCTGCGTAGTGAGGGAAGTGAGGGGGAGCCGCGCGCTTCCCGCCTTGCGGCTGTGGCGAGCCCTTTCTGGGGGCTTCTTGTGCCGCTCCGGTCCCGAGGGTGCTGCCTCCCTCCCTCCCTCCGTCCGTCCGTTCTTCGATCTTGGGTCCTTTCTTTGGGCCCTTCAGTCCCAGACCCAAGCCGGAGTTCTCGGCGGGTCGCCCCTGCCCGACGTCCCGGAGGTGAAAATGGAGCGGGGCGGGCCCCCGGTACCGCCCGTTTTACCTTCATGGGGGCGGCTGCCTCCGAGGGCTCGGAGCATCTCCAGGCTGTAAACCACTCCCGAGGATGTGAACCTCTGTCCTCTCCTGCCCCCACCCCTAAGCTTCTCTAAGGGGATCTGCGCGGCTGAACAAAGAGCGTTGTGTGAGGCGAGGGCAGTAAGCGCTGTTAATTTGCATCGGGGAAAAAAAAAACCCCAAAAAACCCAAACCAACCCACCTAAAAAAATGATTCCCTGTATTGCATGGATCGGGGAGGAAACAGCCGTGCACGGGAGCCCAGCGGCGAACAATGCCTTTTTATGTAAGAGAAAATGCTGTAAAATGTGCCTGGCTCAGATGGCTGCAGGTAGGAGCCGTAGGCGTGTGCTGCGCTGCGCTGCCGTGGTGCTGCACCGACCCACCAGATAAACCCTGCCCGCCTCCATCTGCCCTGTACTCATTCGAGACACTCCGACCTGCCCTTTGGATAAGATGTGCTGTATGGAACACCTTCGGGAGAGAAGGGGGTGTGCCGCATGCCCGGAGAATTGCTCTCGGTATGGAAGATACTGACGTGGTTAATTTCCCTGGGTTAAGCAGGAGCTTTCGGTTTTCCTCCAAATAAAAATATTGTCTTGTGTTTTTGGTGGGTTTTCCTGTAGGATTCTTCCTGAGACAGAGATGTAGCTTTTCACTTGTAAGTGAGCATTAACATAGAGTCATGCAGTGTAATGGGATGTATGCAGAGATATGTTCTAAGTCTTACTTATTCTAGGTCTCTAGCATCAATTTTTTTAATTTGTCATGTCTCTGTGGTCATGTCAATAAATCATACTCCATGCTTCCTCAAAAAATCACTTGCTGTCCAGCATTTGTGCAGCTTGTTGTTCAGAAAACCTGTCCCTTTTGTTTTCAGAAGGGTTCTTCTGTGTAAGGTTGAATCACCTATTCTTTTGGTTCTGTTTCTCCACAAACCTTTGTTTTCTTTCCACGAAAGAGCCTGTTTCTTTTCACCTGTGCTGGTTTAGACTAGTAGGCATGTCTAGACTACAGATCTTACAGCTGGTAGACCCAAGAAGAGGCTCAGCTGCAGAATATATTTATTTGCCATAGCTTCTTTCGCTTCCCTCCTGCCTGGGTGGTGTTATCACAGCATCTTAGCCCTTGCCTGGGAAGGGAATGTGCTGAGAGGGCATAGTGAAGTTGCCCCTGCGTTACGTCATAGGTCACAAAGAAGTGATTCTGAACAGTGAAAGACTGGGCACTTTCCCTGAGGGTGCTACAAACTCCTCAGTTAGTGCAAAGGCAGTCCAGTTAAGTTTGTGGATGGTTGTTCATTTCTCCTGCTGATGTTCTGAAAGTGTGATACGTATAATGGAGCGCAAACTCACCCGTGTAGCACCTAGGACTGGGAACCCCAAATTCCCCACTGTGTGTTTCATTTGCAAGTCACTGATGGTGCACTCAGCAGTGGGAAAGACCTCAGTCTTTGTGTGGTACCAGTTTCCTGGAGCTCAGGCATTTACAGGTGATCTAAAGTAATAGATCAAAAGTAACCCCAATGGCTTAGTGAGGCCATTCTGCATGGTAGTGAAACACGAAGGTGAGCCCTGGCACAGGGCTCTGGGGAGAGGGGTGATCTCATCGGTGGAGCGTGGTGCCATGAAATCTGTCTCTTCTAATCTTATCTCATCAAGGTACAGGATTTGGTTAATGGAACTTTTCAGTTTGTTGCATCCATATTGCACATGTCCTGTAGGTGTTTGAGAGAAGCCAAAGAGCTTCTCTTGTCGTCCTGAGAATTAAAAGTTGCTGTTCTTCTGTGGAGAAGACAACAACACTGGAGGACAGGCCATTGTGCTTATAATGCAGTTTGTTACATAAAGCAGTATTTGCAGCCTTGATTTAGAGGTCTGATATCATTGTTACGGTATATTATATCATACCCACTTAGCTGTGTTCTTTAATATGTTTGGATAATAAAGAAGTAGTTGTAATTTAATGACCCCTGAGGGGCTGTGCCTAGGCAGGAGCGATCTGATCACAACAGTCCCTAAATGAATTGCTGCAGTCTAGGGGTTAAGAATTCCCTGGTTGCTAGATGATTTTTCTAGAAGCATACCTTTCCTTTCAGTCTATGTCATGCTCCTTTCTGTATAAGTTGCCCTTTGCTAAACCATATACCTAAATTCACAGAGGAAACATTTGCTGTGTGTGCTGACACCAGAGTGGGCTGTGGCCCCTTCTAGCTCTGGCACTGTGCTCACTTAACAACTGTCTCTGGAAATTGCTAGAAATACCTAACCACAGAAACAGGAGTGAGGCCCATTGCAGATGCTGCTGGGCTGCTTCACCTCCCAATGTGTGGGAGGCAGCTTTGTTTTCTTAATGGGGTTGGAAGAAGAAGAAGAAGTCGAAAAGAATTTAGGTTGTGAGGACTTTATGACGGTGGCTTTCCAAAAATCACCTTTTGATTACTAATGTCTCTACAAAGGCACAAGGTACTGACAGAGCTTCTAACACATCTGCAGAATATGAAGGATCTGAAATCTGATCTGCTGTGGTGGGACAAATGATAATCAGCTTAAAAAAGGAAAATAAAAGCTCTACTGGTGCCTAAAGCCTGAGTTCCTTACAGATCTTTTGCGTACAGTGCAGGCAGTGGCTGTGCTGTGCCATGAACTGATCTGGTAAAACTTCTGGCTCACAGTCAAAGAAAAAAAATTCCACCCCTTGGCTTTATTTGGGTTTCAGAAGAGGCATTTCTGGCTGCAGGACACTTGAAGCTGAACTAAAGCCTTAACTAGGAAGGGATTAGGGAGTGTTGCGCTTAACATGTGCACAAATAATGACCAGAAATTTGGAAAGGTGTAATAGGGGTCCTAAGACTAGATGACTTCCTAAGGTCCTTTCTAAACTGAGTTATCTGATGATCTGGATATTTTGGGTTTTGTGCTATCATTAAGTCCATGTGTGCACTTGATGAAGAAATAAAAGTATGCATGTGTGGATATGTGGAATTGTTCCTTAAGACTCAAGGATGCTTGTTTTGGTCCATCTGTATTTATTCATTTCAGACACATGCTTAATTGTGCTTGAAAGTCAGCTGTAAGCATGTTTTAAAGTTAAGCATGCTTTTACAGAAAAGGGAATGTTTTTTCTGAAAAGTGGAAGAGGATAAGTTCGTGGTATGTGGGCTCAATGTAAACCCCTTGGTGATACTTAGAGATACCAAATACTTCCAGAGAAAGCATGGAAATGTGCAGTGTTCTCTGATATCATTACATGGCTTTTCTCTTCCTAAACACACATGCACATGCTAAGGCAGAGTATGGGTGGGTCTTGACATATTTAGGATTGGTGCTTTTTCTTCCATCCTTCTGCTTCATGTACAGGTGTGGTTATTAGCAACGGTTCTGTACTGCAGCTCAGTTAATAAGACAAAACAGCATGAGACTTATTTCCATGGGGTGGAGCTGATTTAGAGGATTGGTGCTGGAAAACAGAGATGGTTTAAGCTGCCTGCCTGAGTAAAGGAAAATTCTTTTATTTCATGGGAAGGTTTAATCACAGGTTATGCTACTGAACTATGCAAGGGTGTTTTAGATGGACATTCAGTTTGACATTTGTAATTGCTTTCTAGGTATTGGAGGAAAAAACTGATGTATCCACGGGGTTAATTTGGATTGTTGTGGCCACATGAGTTACTGTACTAGCTGTTAAGAGGATTTGAGGTCTTGATTGACCCATTTTACTTTAACACTAATTGTTTGCTGTTGTATTAAGGAGAAAAGATGAGCTAATCCTTATGGTTTTACACTCACTGCTGTTTTTCCCTACTGTCGTCTCTCAGATGAAACTGATCTTTGTTCTTTTGTCTTGACTGGGAGGTGGCGGAAAGGGAAAACAGACATCGGCTTCGGAGTGTTAGTGTTTGTACTCATTATTCTGCATCATTGTTAGAGTGCCAGTTTGAAAGGCATTATGGTGAAAAGGTGTGGCTTTGTCAATTCTCTTTGTTTTCTGCAATCTGTGAGACAGGTTAATGCTGACTGATAGGCTTGAACGGTGTTATGGTACTCTGTTTCCCTTTTAGCATTTTTTAAGTACATGTTTGTCTAACTTGCTCTGATGTAATGAGACTATTTGTTACATCACAGAAACTATTTATTTATTTTAGCACATGATGCTTCCAGATAAAATATAAATGTGTTTAATATCGTATAGGAGAGACAATAGCCTAATTAAAACCAGCAGTGTTAAGTGGTGAAAATCAGAATACTGTGATGAGCTCATTGAATCTGTACCTGACTTGCACCATCTGGAAAGAGACAATGCCATTTGCAGCTCTTGATTTCTGATTATTGAAAATCTGTACTTTTTGCCATCAGGGAAATAACCTGATTTACACCTGACAATTCTTAAGTAATGGATTTTTAGGTAGAATTAAGGTCCTCTAGCAAATTTACACATTTAGACTTGGGACTCATGGGTATGAGGAGCTGAGGAATATTTCTTGTCTTGTGTCAAGCCCCTGGCAAGAAGTAGGAAGATTTCTTTCTTTTAGTACTCCTACTACCTCTAAGACAGTTAGATTGCAGTAGCTTCCAGTGGCTTGAGTCTATGAAAAGTTACTTTTCTTTCTGTGAAACTTGTCTTTTTATTCCCTGAGAGAGTTTTAAACTAAATTTCCATAGCTGTTTGCAAAGTTAGCTGTATTTAAAGTATATGCAACCTCTGGATAAACAACACAAAACCCCCCAAACAAACCAAACCCAGTAGTCCAATTGTGTCAGCTAACTTGGCAGCATTTAATTATAAGACCTATTGATTCCATTAACCCTATGTTTTCACTTTGTTTTCTGGAGAGAATGATAGGGGCTGATTTCTGATTTAGAACTAGGAACTGTCAGTTCTATCTTTAGGAACATAGATTATCTCTTAGAACAGCTGCTTGGCTATACAAAACTTGCCACTTTTCCTGAGGTTCTAATCTTGGATGAACAAAGGAAATGTCTCAAAATGAAAATATATTATGAAAAATCTGAACACAGTTTGGGATGTGCTTTTGAAAACTCCTGCACTGGTCCAAATTTGATCCAGAGATGAACAGTAGAAAATGCCGTAGCCATTCAAAAGTGTCCTTTGTGTTTCACTGCTGGTCCAGAATCCTGGATCCATTATCTGCTGGCTGTGAGCAAAGATGGATTGTCCTCCTTCCCTGTGTGTCTCAAACACAGTGTTCTCCAGGCTCTGCCTGGAGGAGCTTCAGCTAAGTTTGAGGTATGCTTAAGTTTCTCTCTTTTTGTTCTCCTCACTTTGTGTAGAAGATATCTGAATAGCTTGTGCAGCAAGTGCAATTGCAAGGTGCCAGACATTAGGTGCAAAGAAGGAGGGAAGGCTGAGACTTTGAGAGGGACTGTGAGGAAAGCATTTTTTCTGTGTCTGCTGTGAAATGGGCTGAAAGCGTGTGTTCAAAATCCTTTGACTTTAAGGAGATTTCAAGCATGGATTTGAATTCTGGAGTTCTGGTTAGCTGGAAATCTGGTCAAGTTTGTTTTGGCTAACCAGGTCTTCTCGTGCCAAGTTACTCTGTTTTCCACAGCAGCCCCTCTGTGACCATCAGGTCTGAGCAGGAAGACCTGATCCCGTCATGGGGACTTTGGCCAGACCCAAGGCCATATGCTGTGCCAGAGCTTACTGCTAACACTTGCTAGTTATTAACATGCTTTTACTGTTCCCTGGCTGATTGTTGGACAGAGACCCCACAATCTTTTAATGCCTCTGCCCAATTCTTCCAGCTGCTTCGGTCTGCTGTCTAAAGTGTGCCTAGGCATCCCTTCCTCTTCTTACTCTGTGGTGTTGCTCAGACAGCAAAGCTTCTCCTTTTGTTTGAAGTACTGTGACTGTGGCTTGATGCCCAGCAGCTGTATGCTCATGTGTAGGTTTCTGCTGACAGAAGACTCCTGCTGACACATCCCTGGCTGCTGTTGCCTGCTGTGCTTTCAGGTGTTGTGCTGCTCCTCTTGCAGGCTGTGTTACAGGGTGTGCCGGGCAGGCAGGCTGCCCTGCCTGTTTGCAGCAAGGCTCTAGTCATGCGCGTAGGCATTTGTCTGCTTCCCTTGAGTATGCTGAAACTAATACTGGCTTTTATTTTCATCAGCAATTAGAAGATTGTTCAGGGAGGCTGAGAAAAAAAATGCAGGGATGGAACTGGATGATTTGAAAAGGAGGAGAGCAAACCTTGCTCAAGGGGTGGTCTGGATGGTTGATCATTCATATTCCGTCCTTCTTGTCAACCTGTAGCTTGGGGTGGGACCGCATCAGAGATGAAGGCGGATGTGATGGCCCTAAGCTGCTTGGATATCCTATCCTCCTTCAATACTCTCCTGCTACCTGTATTACAAAATACATAATGCAGGGAAATGGCCACAAGAATAGAAGGGATATTTCTGAAGTAAGAGTGTCAGCTCCTCCAGATTTGTATCAAGAGTTCTTGATTTGCAGATTCAGTTAGGGTAGTGTTTGGGCCAAAGGTTGCTCTTCACAGGCTGTCAGCATGCTCAGAACATACCTGGAGTCAGTGTCTGTGTTGCCAGGAGTCCAGAGCAGACCTAGGTATTTAGGGTTGTGGCTAGATGTGTTGGGAAGGATGTGCCCATCCTCCATCTTTTGCAACATGATTATTTGATGTCCTATGAAGAAAATCTCTTCCAAAAAACTATAAACAAACATATAAATCTGGCAGAAGGAAGCTGTGTGTTTCTTTTGTTTAAGGGAGATAAAATATGTATATTTCTTGAAGTAGTAAAGGGAAAGTTGGCAAATTTGTGAGAGTTGTCTTGATTTGAAAGACAGGTGTCTGCCAAGGAAGGCTGGAACCTCCCTTGGGACAGAAAGTGTGACCCTCTTCCCTCCAAATTATTATAACTGAAATTAAAGTGTCTTTCAGGCAAAGATATGGGGAAAGCAATACCAGTTCTTTACTAGTATGTATGTGTATAACAAGGCAAACAGAGAGAGCAGAGCCCCTCAGGCCTCTGTCGGCTGTCAGGCCCTTTCCCCTTGGATGCAGTTCCAGTCACGGCCGCCAGGGGCGCTGCTGGCTCCGGGCAGGGCGTGTGCGGTGATTCCTCCGCGCCTGCAGGGGGCGCTGTGCCGCGAGCTCTGTCACATCTTCACACGGTGATGGTGGGTGAAGCAGTGGAAGAGATGGAAAAGGGTTTGTCCTTTACAGGAGATGGAAAGGTTTGTCCTTTACAAACCTGCGGTGGCAGCCGGTCCGGGTGCCCCCCTGGATGGGGAAATGAACGACAGTGTCAACCTTGGAGCAGCAGCTGGAACAACAGAGGCAGGCACACCACCGAGTGGCAAATAAAACAGCAGAAACTCCGCAGCTGCAGCAGGAACCTCTGTGAAGGGAGAGGGGCTCGTGGTCCAGGGTTTTTCCTCCAAGGAACTGAAGTAGATGGTGAGGGTCCTTTCCAGTGTGATCAGGTGTTACCAAGGTCCCAGCTCATTGGCCACTCTTACAAGCAAAGGCTCGCCCACGGTAAAGGAGTATAGGGGCTAGAGTCTGTGGTGGATTTCTAGAGAAGTCTTCCCATGGTAGCTGCAACTTGACCGTTCTGCTCTGATCCAAGAGTGCTGAGCCCAGCCCCTCACTCCCCAGCCAAAATCTTGAGGTGTCTTTGCCCTTCCCAAGAGAAAAAAAACCCCAGCTAAGAGTAGGCAGCTGCACCCTTCCCGCCACCTTGGCCACTTCTTTTGCCTCTTAAGTACCAATTGTTATCATCTCTCAGGCAACAAATGGAACAAAATTCCCTGAAAGAAAGGGAAAAAAAAAGAAGAAAGAAAAACCCCTAACCTCCAAAAAGAGTAATTAAAAAAAAAAAAAAAAAGAAAAACAAACAAACCCCTGTGTGTGTGTGTGGAATGCTTAATAACCTGATTCATTCCGAAGAGCAAAGGATAGAGTGTGGTAAATAAGCTTTTATTCCATGTTGTTCAACAAAGTTAAGCTTTTCAGGCTGTACAGAGCTGATTGTGCTTCTGTATGAAACTCAGCAGAATATTGAATCTAAGCATTTCTTATTACCCAGTGCTGTCTGTTACAGCATATAATAAATTTATCTTTAAACTTTTAATAAAAGGCATTTTGCATTATAGCTAATTAATATATATAGTTTTATACTCCACAGTTTGCCAAAATTAGCAGAAGTTATTTGTAGATAATACTTACAGTCTTTTAGTTTAGGTAATTTTTAATGGTGTGCTATTAGTGTTGCTTAAAACATTAGCAGTATTTTGAATGCAGTATTAAAAATTCTTCTAAATATACCTTTCAATATGAATAGTTGAGAACGTTTTTTGTGAAATGCATTTGGGAAAAAGAAGTCCAACTGTATGCACTTAGAATGACCTCTAGTACTCTTCTCTGAGCACAAAAAGCTGAATTCACTTAGACTTTTATTTTTCCTTTACATGTTTTGGTCCACTGTATGCTTGCAGCATTACCCTTAGGAATATAGAATTAATAATTTGTTGCAAAGCTTTAACCGATAACTACAGGCACTTGGAAATCAGAAACACATTTCTCATTTTACCATATTTACGATATTGATACTTCAGGTGCTGGAATGTGCATTTATTTAGATGGCAACGCTGATGTCAGGATGCCAGCACTGACCTGCATCATTACCTGTAATTACCAACAGGCACATTCAGTTACCATCGGCACAGTCAGTCAGGCCTTTCCTACCAGCCACCCCTGCAGACCATGAGCCTGTTCAGAGACTGAATTTTGGGTGGGTGCTGACTTGTGAAAGTGCTGCCAGTGTTGCTTGATGTGCACTGAGCAGCTATAATTATGGGGACTTCTGTCCTTTGATTCATCTGGGATAAGCAGTCTTTGAACTCTGTATTGTAAGTTCAGGCTTTGTGACACTTATAGTAAATAGTATCTGCTGAAACAATGCTTTATTCAATGCTTTGAAGTCTTTTTATGAACTTGATTCTACTTTTTTAGAACAAATGGATTTATATTATGCTATTTATGAGAGAGTAGTCCTTGACTGTAATTAATTTATTTTTTGAAAGATGCTGATGATGACGATATTTAATTGGTGGAAAGCGTGTACCTCTCTGAGCCAGCCGATAAAAATGCTACTGGCTATTTTAAGGCAGATACTTCTATTTTTGGGTGGTGTAATGAATTTTCTGTTTTATTCCAGTGATGAGAACAGAGCAACTTCGTGAATGTGGAAGCTGTACTAAAAATAACTTCTTTACTCTTTAAATGAAGTATTTTAGGACTGAATTCTTTTACCACCTGTTGCAAGCAGAAGGAGGGAATAAATACTTGGAAAAAAATATTGGGCAGAATGAATGTATTCCATACTTCAGGACATGAAGTCATGTTTACTGCCAGGGTCAGAAGGACTTCCTTGCAGACACTGTATTGCAGATTTGGCATTATTACTCTGAAATACCTCTGTGGTTGGCACCAGGTGATTTGCCCTTACTGCTGTGCCAAACCCATGTGAATTTAAGTACTGAATTTTCAGCTACTTGGAAGATTTGAGTTATTTTTGTTTCCAGTTTGTCTTATATACAGATAGAAACTGTCAGGTTCTTTTCTGGAGAGGATGGAGTTTTCTTCTTCATTTTAAGTTATTGAAAGATCAGTCTCAATGACACTGCTTATTCCAGTGTGCAGTGGAATAAATTGTTTTTTTGTATCCTGTGATGGGCAAGAGAATGAGTATTTTACCTGTACTATGTGTTTGTTTTTTCTGTAGCAGTTTTGGTGCCTTTTTCTTGCTTGCCTAAGGGAAAGGAAAGGTAAGTGAAAGATGAGCTTTCCCCCAGTGAGAAAGTGATTTGTGGGCACATCAAAAAGACAGGAAAAAAGAGATCAGAAATGTGCTATATTTTCACTTGAAAAACTAGCTATAGAGACTGGTTTCAGCTATTAGAAGTAGGTTCAGAGCTGACAGGTCAGTAGGAATAGAATTTGCCTGTTCCAGCAGCTGTTGAACAACAGATAAAAAAGAAGTGACTATTTCCTTATATTCACCTCTTTTCCCTATCCAAGCATGACATAATTTTCTTTAGGATTCTGTTCCTTTCATGCCCTTGCAATTGGAAAATCTGGTGGATTTATCTGCCCTACTGCTCTTACCTGCAGGCAAACGTTGATGTAGATTGAAGTGTAATCCTCCTAGATTAATAAATAAGCCCTGCCTCATGTCTGTGTCACTAAGCAGATGAGTAGCTCTCTGAAGAATGTTTTGAAGCTTGTGAAAATAATTTCTAGCAGAAACTTGCATTTTAAGAGATACTAAAATATACAGATAGCAAAAAATGAACAAGCAAGTAAGTGTGGCTCAAGAATAAAGGTACTATATACCTAGTCACTTGTTAATATTTCCCTTTCTGTGATGGATTTACTTCGTAGCTGAACTTGAAAATCCTTCACAATTGGCACTGGTGCTGGGCAATTTCCCCTTCCAATGTAAGTCTGTCTGGTTTTACCTTGTTCAGTTTGTTACCTTTCAGTTTAATCACTCATTTTGTATTGAAACATAGCTCTGGGCAGAGCTTCACATAACTACGAAACCTGCTATATGGATGAAACTGTGGAAGAAGAACATGGGATATTCTTCTGCTGGGTTTTGTTTTGAAACGAGATGTTTCTTGTTTTCTGAGGATCGTGGGCAAGACAGCTGTGGGATGAACAGTGCACATGAGCTTGGTGGGGCTCTGGGATAGTGGTGAGAACCACTGGCATGTCTGTCACAGGTATGCTGTTGGTTTTGGTTTTAGGTTGTCCTTGTTTGCTTAGGTCTTGATCCACTGTAGAACTGGAGAAGCTCTTCTTGGCTTGGAAATGGTTCTTATTGTAATTTTCTGGGCAGATTTTAGCTTTGTCTCTGTATCCACCAATAAATTGATCAGGGCCTGTCATACCCCCATATGCAGTGGAGGCCTAGGGTGCCTGTAGACAGTGCTGAGGAGTGCTGGGGCAGTGGCTCTTCGGGGTACTTGGGTGCCCAAGACCAGCAAAGCAGATTCCATTTTTGTCCTGTGTGTGTCTGAGCAGCAGCTGTTTCCATTTTGTAACCTGCTAATTCCCAAGTACAGCAGGAGAGTCCTGACTGTGGAGTTCCCCAGCACAGAGCCCTTTTCCATACACTGGAAGGCGTCACAAGGGCTTTTGCCTTTGCTATAAAAATGAGTTTTCCCTGTCATGTTTGAGAAATACTGACACAATTTTTCTGTGCATGCCCACTGACCCTGTTACTCGTATATAACCAGTCTGAAACATTCCTGAGAACTGACTGCTGCAAGTACACAAGTAAATGTTTTCTGGCTTTGGCCAGATCATTTCTCACAATAAATGGCTCAGTATCCCCACCAATTTGAGTCCCTGCAATTAGTTGTCACAAGCCTGAAATGTGACATGCCTTATGCAAACTAAATCTTAGTGCAGTAGTGGGAGCCAGGTGAAGCCTTCCTATTGAGTATTCTGGGATGTGGTCTCTTGGCCGCCAGGGCTTATCCCAGCTGGTTCTGTGGGGGTCTTGTGCCTGTTTGCTCCTATGGTGCCTGGTCCTTGCCTGACCCTGTGGGAAGCTGGTTCAGTAAGTTGAGCTGGGGCAATGCTAGTGCTGTACAAAACTTACTTACTTTTTACCAGGTCCTAAATTGTTCCAGAGCGCTGATGAAGGGGAGGGGCAGGAATGTGTGTTTGGAAGCTGGAAGGCTTTTCAATGTCTTAAAGACAGGAATTTTAAGGAAGTTAAACACACAATTTTGAAAATAAAGTTCACAAGATCTAACTATGCTGATAGGTTGTGTTGCTCCCTGAAAGAAATCAAATTACCCTGGTTGTCAGTCTTAGTACATTTTAAACCACCTGTTTTCTGTGTAAATGGTACTATTATAATAAACTGCTCTTACCTTGGAATTTAATTTTTTTCTGTGAAGGACACAAAGCATAGGGTCACAATGGAAATGTTGCACTTCCTATTAACAGTCAGAAATAGTCCTGGCACAGTCTTTTGGTGATAGTCACAGGGAGATATGTGTGATAATAAACATCCCTTCTAGGCTTTCTGCTGTGGGCTCTGAACTTTGCTGTGCTGCAGCTGACTTGCTTGCAATGAAGCCCTTGTCTGTGTCTTTAATGAGGGACTTTCCTGAGGTAGAAATTGCCTTCCTTGGAATTAGGGGAGGAGGAGAAGAAAAGCTAAGCCAGGAAAGCTATTGTGAAGAAAAGCTAAGCCAGGAAACACCTGGCAACCAGATGGCCCCTAGCATGCTGCATTGTGCCCACACCTTCATTAAGGATTACTTTGGCTGTCTCTTGGTAATAGATTTAGGGGTTTGGGGTCATAAAGAATTAGAAAATTGTAGTCAGTTGCAATTAAACGAGTTATTTTTAGAGGACAAAGAGCTGAGCTGAAAGCTGAATTAGAGCTACTTGAAATGTTAGGGCTCAAATAGTAGAGTGGTATTTTCTAGGTGACTGACAGAGTAGCCCTTGCACTCCAGTCAGAGGCACAAAGCCACCCAGGGTGGTGGCAGGTGGGCTAGAGATGGCAGAGCTGTGAGCAATGGCAGTAATGGGCAGCTGACATTATTCTATTTCCCGAGGGCAGTTGGTGTTGGGTACTTCCCTCTGAGTATTCATATGTGCAACAGATTAGGGTTACTTTTACTGTTAGTAGAATAGAACGGTGTGGTTTTTGCACTGTTACTTGTATAAGCCTGGCTCAGTATCTTACAATTACGTTTTACCTACATTTAATTTTGTTTTGTGTTTCCCCATCAAAGTGCCTGAAGTCTAAAAAGGGCAGGCTCAAGGTTTTAAACTTTTCAGGTGAATTTTAAGAATATTAGTGGGCAAATAGAGATCAGGGCAGAACAGTACACAACATTTTTTGTGGTGTTGTCCAGTTGGCAGCAGTTGGTGGTGTGTGGGGGTCAGGAATTCATGCTGATCCTGTGTGGTTGCACAGAAGTGAAACTCCTCTCCCTCCCACATGCTCAATACTCATGGGCTTACTCCAGCAGGTAAAAAGGGGCATGGCAGTACTGAGGTGGGTGGGAATGTTTTGGCTGTCTCACAGCTGCACTGGGAGATGCCTTTTCTTCAGGGAGCTGTTCTGTGAATAAGTGGCTCAGATCTCCTGGCTCTAGCTGAATCCAGGATTGATTGGTACCACCTTATAGTGCTTACCTGCTTGTTTCCCTGCCTTGGAAGGTGTTTAGCTACCCTGGGAGAATAACACATGGTGAAGAAACTGCTCTGTCCAGGGGCCGTGTAAATGCAGATTGCCTTCCTTACAAACACTTTGGAGCATCTTCAGAAAGCTTGAATAGGTTGTTCATTACTTTCATCCTCATGATGTTGATGCAATAATAAGAGCATTGCTGGCTTTTATCCTGTATATTCTTTTGAGCAGCTTCTTTGCAGTATCTCTTTGTCAGTTTCATGTTAAAATGTTTGTAAGTACAATTTGAAAACACGATTGGAACACCAATTTAATTACTTATTAGCATTGATAACAAAGCTTATTGTGAATTTAATGCAGTGAGTTCTGAGGAACCCACCTAACAAACCTTGTTTTATGTATTGCTGGAGTTTTTAAGTCTCCATCCTGTGGGGTTGGTTCTACAGCTGAGAACCATGGTAAAGACAACTTCCATTATACAACTGAAGTGTTTGTATTTTATTAAAAAACAAGCCAATGGTACTCTACCACATGGCATGGGGCAGCCATATAAATGTGGAGCAACTGTCTTGAAAGGGTGGATCAAGTTGTTCAGTAAGTCTTTTCATTTTCATGTCTCTCTGAATCTGAAAGGCTATATGACATTTATTTTACCTTCAAGAGTGGAAAAATAAATCTTTGCAGTTCTTGAAAGCTACTGCTCCAGATTAGGCAGTCCTTACACTAATAGTTTGCTATGCAGAAAGGCAAAATATTCTGTCACTGTGTGTTGATCGTGTCTTCAACCAGTGAAAACCCCACAGCAATATCTTGGAAAGAAAAGCAGGGGGAACGTGCCTGAAGGATTTACTGTGCTGCTCTTGGTTTTCCCATGAGAAGAGCCCATCTGTCTTGAAGTTGAAATTAAAATGTAAATCCTAAATTAGGCATAATTAGGGTACTTCCTTTAGACAATGTGATGCAGGCAGCTTTAGTTTTGGGAGTGTGCAGGTTTTTTCAGTGTTTGAATGTGGTTTGAATTTTTCAGTGAATGTGGGAGGAGATGATTAGCAATTAGTATATTGTGTTGCTGCTTCCCAAAGTTGGGACAAAAACCAGGACATAAGTTCTTTTTCCCCGGGAGTCCTGCAGCTAACGGTGTGGAAATCTGATGAAGACTTGTACTTCTAAATGTTCAGAATTACTGCTCCAGAATGCATTGGTATTAAAATGAGCAGAAGGTTCTGGTATGGGTCTTTCTGTATTTTGTGTGGTGTTTTGCAGAGTTGGAATGGAGAAGGTCCTAAGATGTTTTGCCTTTGTGGGGGCTACCATGGGCCTGCTGAAGATCTCTCTGAATTAAGTTGCAAGGTGGCTTGGCTTAGCTAGGAATCTTTACTTTGCTGAGCTTGGGTTAGTCCTTGAAAGAAGCGTATTTTGCAGAAACATTTGAAGTGGTAACACAGGCACAATAACCTCATTTTTGTCAGCTGGAGTTAGTTCTAACACCGTGTGGAACTTGCTGGAGGCCTGAAGCAGTAGAGTTTTGGTTGGAATGGGCCTGGGGAAGCAGGCTGGGACTCATTCCCAGCTGGAAGCTGAGTGACTGATGTTTGTTATTCTTGGGTGTTGGGGTTTTGGCACCTGATTTCACACTAAATCAGCTGTTGAGAATGTTGTAAAGGTCTGTAAATGTCTTTGTAAAGGTGCTTAGGTCTCTCTGCTTGTGTCTGGCAACTTTAGATTTCTTTTTCTTCCTTACCTTTTTTCCCCCAGAAGACTTGTAGTGTAGTGTAGGAGATGTTAATGACAAAATAGTTACAAGACTTCAAACTTATAACCAATTAATAGTAGTAATTATTGTTTACAGTATTACTTTTGCTAGGGAATGTCATGAAGTACATGCTGAGATGTGTCATATGGTCATTCATGGTCTGAAGAGATCATAAATGGTCTTGAGTTTTATGGCTAAGCTGACACAATTTTTCAGTCTAGAAAAAGGCCTCTTTCAGCCTAGCTTTTTAATAGTGTTATGAAGTGGTCTTGTGTGTGATTTAATCATGGTCCTGTACATTGATGTGTACTTTGATGGCTCAGAGACATAAATAATATTATAGCAGTGCTTTAAAATAGTACCTTTTCACATTGCCTAGCTTAATATGTTAACTAAGAAAGCAGAAAGCAGAGTCATACTGAAAAAGCTGTTGTTCAATTTTGGTTTTGCCATGTAGATTTTTTATGGTGACAACTGGTGAAATCATGCTATTAGTCAGATGGAAAAGTGCATCTTTATAAAATGTCATTTGAGATACTGGAAAATGCCTAGCTGGGCTAATGCTGTCCCTTTAAGCAAATAGCTTAAATACTTCCTGCAGTTTCCTGGAGTCATGTAATGGTCTACTTAAAGTCCTGTATTTGACTCTTGAGCTGTGACTCAGGGATTTTTTTTTTTTTCCATTTGAGGTAGAGAATAAAATAAAGATGATTTTCTACAAGTGCCCAATCCCGAATCCGCCAATTTTTTAGTGAATTACTACATTTTTGTGAGAGTTTTAAATCAACTCAGTCCTTTACTAGAGAATTATTCCTGCTTCATAATGCCATCTGTTGCTTAGAAAAATTCTTCAGGAAGTATTTTTTCCCCCCGAAGAGCTAGGGATATTAAAATTTTCTTACAGAACTGATTTGCATTACTCTGAAGTTTCCCAAGGATATTCCCTACTGATCAGCATTGATCCTTTTATTGATTTCCAGTAAACTTTCCACTGTACAACCTTACTGATAAAACTATTTATGCATGTGCATGTCTATATGTGCACATATATGACTCCACTGAACTGAATGGAACTTAATATACAAATACTACTGGAGTCTAATGCTTGGATTGTGTTAAACAGAAGCAGTGTCAGCAGTAGGGACATGACTGCCAATACATGAGAGCTGTCACCTGGACACTTTTCAAGTGAAATATGTTTTACCTGCAGTCAGTGCTACATCATTCAGTTTTGCACTGATGTGCATGGATCATTAAACCCTTCTGCATACTACATTCACATGCCAGGATAATAGCTCATGCATATACAGAAAAGCTATAAAAGGGAAGCTTTTCCTATGACAGCAATGACTTACACAGTAAGAATAATGTGCTGTATTGAGAAATGTGAAGAATGGTAGAAAAACCTGTACATGTCTTTTGAAATATGAGCATTCATATAATAACAATCTTTATGTTCAATTGACAGGAAAAGAGCTATTAAATAATCTTACTAAATTCCTGGTTTACCCCACTTGCCATGCTGAGATGATTTCTACAGTATATATTGATAAGAATGCCCCTTAGTCCTATTCCTTCAGTTGCTTGGTTGTATGAATCATAACTGTGAGAACCTTAGATGGAATAAATAGGTTTTGTCTCTTGGTCTGTAAAGGGGAAGGTTTTCTGTTCTTCCTGTTGCAGGAGAGGCTGATGTCAGCTCTGGCTGTGAGGCTCAGGTTCTTGATTGCCAGCTTTACTCTCCTTAAGGAAGGGAGCTGTCATGCAGGACTTTACCAAGGGCCCTGGATATCAGATTGAGTCTGCTATTTCACTGTGAATTGAATAAGAGAGCAGGAATACAGAATGGAAGAGAGATGATGTGTAATCTAGAGCCTGTTTGATTCACTGAAAGAAAGTCTGTATTGTTAATTATCATCTTCATTGAAAGAGCTTCCAAAGGCAGATTAAATATTGTGGGGAGCTGTTGTCTCCTACTGAGACATTCTTTACCTAGAATCTTCAGAAGAATTAAAGTTGCTTTATATTCAGTTGGTAAAATTAGTACAGCATCCATTTTATAGCAAGCCTGTTGCTTTCATTTACTCTCTACAAAACTTATTGGAGGCACAGTAGTAACTTGGATGAGATTGTTAGTGATTTTTCCATAATTTTCTAGACTATCCTACAAGTGAGCAGCATAGAGACCTTGCTAAAAATTATGGCACAATTACTGGTGTATTGGGATTTATGATGACAAAGCAAAGGCGACATAAAACAAAATCAATGGCCTGCCAACTTTAGATCTTTTTTAAAAGGGAGAAAGTGTAGATCCTTCAGTGTCACTTTGTACATGGTGCATGTAACTTGATGTTGAGTCTTGGGAAGGATGAGGGAGACTTCCTACCTGTTTAGACCACGAATATAAGCTGACAAATTAATCTAAAAACACTGGTATGTGAATATGCATGCAGGTGAGCATTCACATGGGTTTTGTTCTGTACTCATGGAAGCAGCAGAGAGAGATTAATTTCACTGCAGTGAAAACTGGAGTGTTTCAAAGGCAGCTGACAATTCTATTCACTCTTTCTTTATGTGGTGTTCTATGGACTTGATAGTTCAACAGTTAAGCCTGGACTGTAATCTCTGGAAATCTTTTTATGAGAGTTATTTTGCAGTGAAACAACTAGCATGCTTTATAAATCCTGATGTGTCAATGAAGGTCACCTGCTTAAACACTGCCAGTCAGGATTTACTCTTTCGGTGTGAGTGAAATCTGCACCTGAATTACAAATTGTTGGGCATTAGATAATTTTTAGCTACTGTATCAAAATTTCATTTTGGCATGTTTCAGTCAAAGTCAAAATCTGGTTTTGGGTGTCTTTTTCCCGTTGTGATTGGGGCCCTTCTTTAGCAGAAAACAGGCGTCTTGTGGCATCAGTGCCAGCCTGTTCCTGAGGGATAACAAGGAGTCTGTGCTTGTAGACTATTGCAGGATTAGCACCTAAAGTGTCATTATTCCTATTCCTGCTCTTCAAACAGTGCATACCCTGCTGTGGCACTGTCCTTGGAGCTGTCAAGCCTTTGGTACAAAACTCATCCTTTGCTTGGAACAGCCTGTGTTAGGAGAGAATCTGTGGGTACAAATTTCAAAATTGTGGCTGTATTATAAAAAACGCAAGTTTCAATCTGCTCCAAAACTGGCTCCTAAGTATGCAGGGAGAACTGTTGATGCCAAGGGATCTAGAAAGGAAAGGCATGCTTGAACTGAGCATTTTGCCTGTGTTCTGTGGTCCTGGACTCCTGTGATATGTCTGAGGTAGGTGTTTCTGTGTGTCTCTTTGTCTCTTTGGTTGGACCCACAGTTGCCAGTGAATGCTTACAGAAGAGGCAGCCACCTCCTCTGCCTAACCTCCCAAACTAGTCAGAGGACTGCTGCCTTTTAGGAGAAACAGCACTTCACGGTCCCTCTGTCCTCCAAGGATGTCTGGGTGATTTTGTTATTTCCTTCATGGTTTTTCTCTCTAGAGTATTATTTTGGTGCAGGTTCTTAAAGCGCTAATGCTCTTCCCAGATGCACTGGTGGTAACACCATGCACTCTCCAGGTACGTATACAGACTTCCTGATTCATAAATGTTCATTAGTTTGTATCATGGACATTAATCCCATAAACCAGCTCCAATCAGCAGCTGAATTTGGGCCAGATTTAGGGAGGGAACCAAGTCTCTCTTTGAGCTCGGGGCACATAGAGGAGAAAAGGGCAGGTCTCAAATCAGTGTGTAATTTAATTGTTTTGGTTTTCTTGAGGCCTTGGAGCAATGCTATGCAGGTTTTTCGAAGCTTGACACATCAAAATACTGGGATATGCTGCCAAGTCCATGTGGGTGGAGAAAAAAAAGGAGGTGTTACTGATTTTTATAAACACTTCTCAAGAAAGAAAGAAAAAAGGAACAGACTTTCCCAATGATTCTCTGAGAATGTAAATGCGGCGAGTATTTTGGTTAATGGCAGAAATGGCATTTCCTGTGCTGTCTTTATTGCTCAATCGCCTTGCCCTAGTTACGTAAGTTGTATTTTATCAACTGGAGCATATGCAGAGAAAACCAGTTGGAGAACTCTACAAGTCATTCATCACTTTCTCACAATTTCCAGCTGAATTACTCATACTCACGGTTGTTGTGAAAAGAGAGCTCAGGTATTCTGCATCAAAGCATTGAAGTTGCATGCTTTCACCTGTGAACTAAATATTTTTTGCTTTGTATTTGATGATATATAGGTGGAAAACTTGAAAATTAGCACAAATATCAATCGTTTTCCACAGAGACAAATCTCAAAAGTTTTTAGCAATTATGTGACTTCTTTTCATCGTTGGTAAAACCTTATTTCTTGTAGTGGTTGAAGACAAGTTAATTGTGAAACTTACATTTACACCTTATGTAGTGAGGGATGCTTATCACCAGCCTACGTAAACCATTTGCTTTACAACGATATATTGTTCAGCCCAATACAACATTTAATTTATGTAACCAAATCTAAAGAAGATACTTTTTATGAAGAGATTCTATGTGTAGACAATTAATTACAACAGATGTATAAATGGTGTTCAGGTAATTTTGAGTTCTTTAAGAGAGGACAGTGACTTTTAAAATATTTGGCAGTACACGGTGTGGCCTGGAAGTGGAGACTCTCTAGTGGCTGTTCACTTTGATTTGTGGGAGAAGAGGTTTAGAACTGTCTGGACTCAGCACTGTTTGCTCTCCATTCTGGTCCCCTTGCTAGGCTGGTACGAGATGGCCCTCTAAAGATGCTGTTTAGTTTTTATTAATCTTATTGTTGAGTGCACTCTACATTGAAAGAGTGCTTTGCTGTTGAGAGCTCTGAGATGCTGCAGAGCTGGGGCAACGTTACTTGAAATACTAATGACCGACTCAGTTCCAGGCAATCAAAGCAAGGAGATATTGGAAGAAAACAAACTGAAAAATCTAGCTTCAAATGGAGCAGAGGACACAGTGTTAAGAATAGCACAAATGTGGGAATCTGTGAGGCTCACCTTATATTGCATGTCTCTGTTTTTGAGAGCAGGGATTTAAATTGTGTAGTAACTTCTAGCAAATTGGAATGTGAAGGGAGGAGCATCCTTGGTTTTGCCTCTTTTTGCAAGCCTGACCCGAACCTGCTTGCTGGTGGAAGCTGTTAGCTGTGGAGCTGTTGATCCTAGCAGTGAAAACAGCCTGTCGTACTAATCACTGGGTCAGGTAGTGGGACTGCTAGGTCTTGTTTGCTTAAATTGGCCTAGTAGTGCCTTTCAAATGGGGTGAATAATATACTCAAGATTTGTCCTGGTATCTTCATTGTAGGCCATAGGTCTTACAGTGTAAGTTATTAAATTACTGTAGATGAAACACCAGAGAGATTGGTCCTTGGATCCCTTGGGGACTGCAGAATTGCAAATTAACTCCTCACAATTTACTTAATCAGAGCATGTATTTATTTTTTCAGAAAACCTTCTCTTGTGACAAAAGTTCATGAAACGACTAATTGGAACAGAGGTACAGCTGGGACTCTCATCTTCCTTCTGAGAGCAGCAAGCTCCTTTTGTGCATTTCTGTGCCAGCTCTCTATGATGTACTAATATGTAAGGACTTTACAATGAACCTCTGTCAGGGGCCCCTGGGCTCAAAACTCCTCAGCACTCACTATGGAGGAAAACTACTGTGCTGACACAGTGCTTCATGGATAATATAGCTTGCTCCCAGTTTCCAACATGCTCTTCTTTGTTCTTCTCACATTAATTAATGCTGCAGGAGATATTTTTGTTAATGGCACTTGTCTTTCAAAACAAAAATGTCTACTCTTTTGTGATATATCGTAAGGTGAGACATCTCCAAGTTCTTTGGACCTGTGGTGTCAACTACAGTTTGTATAGTTTAGGTTGTAGGACAGCTTTAGAGCATGAGATCTTTCCTGCTAGTCTGAAAAATCTAGATCCTCAAAGAAAATGAGTACAAATGTTTGGCTCTTTTGTGATCTGTTGCCTTCCATGTGCTTGCAGGTGTGGATGTAGGGGCCAGATCCTTTAAGGCTGATATTTTCAAAAGTATCTGGGTGAAATGTAGTGAGAATTGGGAAGCACACAAATCCGGAATTCCTTCGTACACAGGCAGCCCATGAGGACTGGCTGCTGCCCGTGTGATGTGTTCCCTCATATGTAATCCAAGTGAAATGTTTTCCTTCTGGGCACCTCAGTGTCTGGGTGGGTGACTGCTTGGAGCTGTGTGAGGTGGACATTCAGGCTGCCCAGGTGCCACCTGGCTGAGGAACCTATTGTTCTCCTCTCAGTTGTCCCAGAGGACTTTGGCCCTGATGTTGATGTCCTAATTCCCTCCATGCAGGGTAAGTAAGACCAAAGAAGATAAAAGCTCTTAGGTCTTGGATACAGGGGCAATGTTTGTCCTCCAAAGTGTGTCATTATTTCAGCTCATAAGATGGAATAAGGGAAAAGGCTTTAGTAATCATAGTTAAGTTTTTTATTTTTAGAGAAAGAGAACATGAGGTGAACTTTTCACTCAGTTTACTTTTCCTAATGCTAATTAAATTTATCTTCAGTGTATTTGCATTACATTCAGTTTATCTAATGGGCTTGCAATTACTTCTTTTTTTCGCCCCCAATTCTCATATCTGCTATCATCACTATGAAAAAAAGCATTCTATGGCAATAGGTTTGCTGCTCTAAATGAAGGGAGTTCTTATTAAAAAAACGTAATTTAATGTCTAAAACCAGAAAAATCATAGTTTGTCTCCTGGATCAGGTGGTTGTAGTGGTGAAGACCAGCTGGCACAGGAGCTTCTTGTTTTGTTCTTGGAGACAAGTATTTTTTTGATAAAGTAAGATATGCAGTTTTGGGAAATCGGGAGTTATAACTTACTTAACATCTGATGTCAACCAAAAAAACAGAGTGTGCTCAAATATCAGAATATTATTTTTCTGTAGTTAAGACTGTGTTTCCATCATAAAGACCTACCATAAAGTATCTTTAGGAATTACAGGATAATAATAACTTGGCAATTAAAAAAAAAAAAAGAAAAACTTGCCAGTTGAAAGTTGGCTTCAGATATATTCTCCTGAGTAGATTTTTTTAACCATAACAAAAATAAACTGTTATATTTAGATTACATCAGATAAAAAAAAATTCCTAGCAGTCTGTCATCTGGGGTTGGATCTTTGTGGTGAGAACTACTATCTCAAAAGGAGAGATTCAGTTTTGGTGTTTAAAATGCCTGGTGGTTTTTTGTTGTTGTGCTGTTTTGGTTTGGTTTTGTTTTATTTTTTTTGTTTATAAAGCATGCTTAGCTATCCTGTAGTTGCAAACAATATGTGTGTCTCCAAATTCTAGCTCAGTTGGAAGTGCTGGGAAGTGAGGTTCCTGGGTGGTATTGGTAAGTCCTGGCATGCATCTGTCTGCCCCTCCAGAGACACAGGTGTGCTTAAAGGTGTGTCCTTGCATGCCATGGCTGCTAGTGAGGGCTAGCTTCCTCACCATGCAGCATGCCGTGACAGTGCCATATGGATAAGATCGTGATCCTGCAGTGTGCTCTGGAAAGAGCCATTCTGGTTCCACTGGAGTGCTTTGAAAAGGAGTGCATTGCTCTGGGAAGCCGTGACTCCACTGTGCCTCTGCCCATGAGCGAGCTCTCCATTCCCCCTTCTTCCTCTGCCTTGGGGAGCACCAATGCCTTGCACAAAACCCAAGCGATTTCCAGGAAGTCATTGCAGTCTGCTTTGCAATAATTCTCTCTTTGAGTGAATTTGTTTGATAAATTAGCAGTAGTGTCTGGCATACTGAGTGCAGAGTTTCCTGAAGGGAAAACAATTATGAATTTAATAGAAGAGTTAATTTACATGTTTCTATTTTTGAAAACAAATTTTTCCACTGTTCTGGAAGCTGGATGAATAGTCCTGGAAGCACAGAGAAGCAGGAATAGGAAAGATGCAGCTTGAGTGCAACATTTGAGATACTGCCTTGTGCAGAGGCTGACCTGGAGACTCCAGCCTAGCACTTTGGTGTGGGATTGCTGAAACAATCCTCTCTAAATAACAGATCTTAGAGTTTGTTTGCTGTTTTTGTAGTAAGTGTATTGTGAATCATTGTTTGCATTATTCATCAGGCCTCAAAGATGGAGGAGTAGGTTTTAATGAATTCATGCACGAATATTTTTCCATCAATAACTGAGTTGGTTCCTGGAGGGCAAGCATGTGTTTCCATTTGAGATGTGTGACCCTTCAGACCTTGGCATCTTTGCTGATGGTGCCACTGAAGAGGCCAGCTGCATGGATGATGGATCTTGGGACCCAGATTGCACCATCATGGAATTTCATGCAGGCGATTTGCATAAGAATTGGGTGAAGCAGCAACAGTGAGTGAGGCCTGGGAAAATATAGTGCAGATAGGCAGTGCTGTGGTACCTCCCAAAAGAATTCTTTGTTTGTCCTCTTGGAGCACATGTGATTGTGGCAGAGGTTGCTGCTTCAGCCACTGATGCCCATTCCTGGCTGAGACAACTGTCCTGCAGGCTCTCTCTCTCACTTTGCTGAACTGAGTAACTATGCTAACTTAGCTTGGTTCAGCAAATTTCCTGTGAGTAGCTGGATTGACAGCCCCAGCAGGAGATAGTGTGTTTATGGTGACTGGGGAGTAGTAACTGGAGAGCTACCCCAATGCATTTCCTTTTGTAGGCAATATGGGAAGGCCAGCTCTGTGTTTATTTTTTAAAAATCTTCCTTGCAGCTTAAAACTAGCTCTCTGTTTAGAGCAGGTGTTTGCATTTGAGCCTTTGGAGTTGCTTGTGGTCAGAGGCACTAGCAGCACCTGCAAGTACACCTTAGATGATGTTTGGTCCCTTTTCAGTTTCGTGGCATCTTGGAAAGGGAGATCAAAAGATTTGGGAAAACTGATGGGGATGAATGGGTGAATTGAAAACAAAATGGTTTGGTCCAACCTGTGATTGGAGGAAGATGTGTTCCTCTGTTTTGTAGACAGAGTATTTTCAGGGCTTTGCCCTTGCTGGGTAGGATTACATGGGCCGTGTGACAATCAAGGGTATTCTCTGCTGCCGTAGACCAGTGGTGATTCGTAACTGGGTGGGTCATTTAATTTCTTGCTGTCAAATTAGGAATTTTTCCTGTAGTTTGTATCCTCTGTTGTTACTAGGCCTTCTCTGCAGAGTTAGCTTTGACTTGCCCCTGTGCAGGGATGAGATGCTTGCTGGCAACAACTGCATAGTTTGTGTGTGCAGGTTTGAGTGATTGTCCTGAAAAGTCTGGTAGAGTCAGATGGAGTTCTTAGGTTTCACTGTCTGACCAAAAGATGACAGTGATTTGTTTAAAGATATTTCTGCATGCTTAATTACATATTTTATTTTAGAGGGTTTCAGTCAGTTCGAGTGAGGAATCATAAATAGCTAAAATGTGTTCCTTTTCCAGACTTTTATACAGCTAAATGGATTGCATGACACTAGACCAACCTCTCCAGCCATTGAGATGCAGAGACTCAAGTTTGTTTTCAGAAGCTAGTGAGGGTTTTGCCTTTCACTAAGGCTCAGTTTTCTAAGTCACTTAGTGAAGTTTTATTATGTTTTCTTCTTGGTAGGGAATCCCATCACTGAGAGTTCAAATGCTTGCTCCTTTTTGTGTGAGAAATATAGTCTGTCACAGCAAGCAGTGAGTATAGACCTAAACCCGACATTGCCACTGCATTTCTGGGAAATTCCGTAACAGTGGTATAATGAGTCATTGGGGGCTACTGTGCTATTTCCTAGTAAGATTTAGCTCTAAGGTGGAGTTGTATCCATGAAATACTTTTGTTCAGATGTAATACACTGTGTCAGGGTGTTTCTTGCTTTCAAGACAGAGGAAAAGCATTGGATCTCCCAAGTGCTTCACAATGGGAAGAGAGGTCTCACTGCAAAGTACGTTAAGAGCAAAAATTTGACACAGTAAATCAGAATTTCTGGTAAACGTCTTATATCTGTCTTTGGGAGTGGCAGTCTGCAGAACTGTAGTGCTTTACTGTGTCAGTTGCACATAGCTGCGTTGTTTTTAGCTGAAATGTGCTACAATCCACCCTTCAGAAAGGTGAGCTCTGGAATCGCAGCTGAGGATGAGTAGGGCATGTTATGGCCAGTTTGAGGTTCTCCAGTGTAAAACCATCATTGATATGTACTGCAATGTATCCAGTGGGTGATTAAGGGGACAAGGAGGTTTGAGGAGAAACACAGAAGGAAATGTTTTTCTTCCATCTGGAAATGTTTCTCATCCATCTGCGAAGAGGGGAGGTTATTCAGGAGTTTTAAGGCTGCTTTTAGCTACCTTGTGAATAGGGAGGGTGTAGAACAGGTGCTGCCAAACTTTTCTTGAAGTGCATGATGAAGGAGCCAGGGGAAAAGCATACAAGTTGAAATGGTAAATTCCATGTTTTCTATCATAAGGATGGTCAGACACTGGAACTGAGACTGTGAGGGGTTGTAGACTCTTCAGTTCTGGAGGTATTTTGAAAAAAACTGCATGAGATCTGAGTGAACTGCTTGGAATAGGTGCGTAGACAAGAGACCTCAAGAGGCACTTCCAGCCTGTGTCATTCTGTGATTCTAGAGCTGTGTGAAGACTATGGCCTTGAATGGAAACTGATGAGGAGGAGCAGATGTGCTTGAGAGTAGTCAGCTCTTACGTGACTTGTGCAGCTCTTGTGTGACTCCTGGGTTGAGTTCTAGCATTGACTTTGAATGTTACAGATACAGTAAAGCAGGTGTGCAAATCCTCCTCCCATACCAGCTCATGCTCTGCTGCCCTTCTGGTTCAGAGTGTTTGCTCTAAGCTCTTGAACAATAATTTTGTGTGGATGTGGTGGAATTGTGAAGAACAGCAAAGAAATATCAGCAGATGTACAAAACAAGCAGAGTAGCTTTCTGAAGCAGACTAGGTTTTTTCCACTCCTGTATTTGTATACCCTATGCTTATTAAAAGGAGCTCCTCTATGTGATGTTCCTGACCTGGTAAAGAGTCTTTTTTAAGTGCCAGGGAAAGAGTTGTACTGCTTTTCCTGAAGAGAGAGGGCACAGTGGCCCAGATGGGTCACTGGAAAATCATAGCGAAGATGGGAAGAGGGTGGTTTTGTTTACACTTAACAATTCAGCTGCTCAACAGCCACATGGCCCATGGACAATTGATGGCCAAAACAGCTGATTCTGCACAGCAGCTATTCTCTCTAAGCGTCCAAATGTGTCCACTGATTGTAGGTTGCTTTTTTCCTCCTCTGGCTAGTCTGTGGGTGACAAATGTTTTTACCAAGATCAAGCTGCTGGCTGTTGTTATAACTAGTGCCAAGGTTAAATGTCTTCTGCCTGCTTAAGACTGACTTTTATGAGGCAGGATGTGAAGAGTGAATGAACCTGGGAGAAAAACAGGAGCAATACCAGCTTCTGGTTTGTGTCTCAGTACCATCTTGGGAATCTGCTATGGAGATGCTTAGACTAAAAAATATCTTTCTTTAATGATTGAAAACGTCTTTCAGAAGCTCTTAAGTATTTGAGATAAACAGCACCTTTCATATGTGGCTAATATCAAACTATTATTAAGATTTATTGCTTTCACAATGATCTCTTCATTCCAGTGCATTACTGTGCTTGGGCTCTCTGCCAGATCAGAGCCCTGCACAGTATCCCTTAGGAAATGAATATGACATGGGAAAATATGAACATGGTATTTGTGTGACCATCACTCTAACAGTAGAATTTCACTGACCCCTGAAATTTTATCTGGTAGGTTCTGATCAGACAAAATTAGTCAGTATAATTTCTCTGGTGCTGAAAGCTTCATGTGCACTGCAAAATAGAGTGTGAGATGATTTACCATAATGTATTTCCTGAACAAATTTCATTGCTTGTCTGTCTTGTGGAAGTGTCACAGTGATAATTCTCTAGATACATTTGCTTTCCATCTGTCTTGGTGAATGAGAAGGAAATAAAAACTTTGCTTTTGAGGTCTCACAGGCACCACTGCCCATAAGGCAGTATGTTGTTTAACAACTCAGGGACTGTTTGCTTAAACTACTGGAATTGAGGTGGGACCACTTTACTTTTCTCAGTAATAGTATATTCTTTGGGAGTAAAATGTTTCTGCTGTCCCAGTGTTATTACTACACAGTAAAGCTTGGTATGTCTTTTGCATTTGTATTTAGTAGATGAATCACACACAAAGAAACTTGAAGAAGCAAACCAAAGCCAACCAAACCAACAAGAAGAAAATGCAAACATTTGTGTTTGAGCAGTGATATTTAGTTAGTTCTCCTCTGTGGTCTCTTTCTTATCCTGCTAACATTGCTTTAGTCAGTATCAAAAATACATACCTTGTCGTTTCCTAAATATGTTTTTGGGCATTGCCCCAGACAGCAGCTGTGGTGTGTGATTTGCCTGTGTGGGAGAAGGAACTGGGAGCTTTGGGAGGTGCTTGTGTACTGGGATCTCAGCCTTCACCTCTCTGTCCTCCCTGCAGGAACAGCTGGGAGCTGTGCTGCTCCCCTTGGGTGTGTTTGGTATCTTTAAATCAGAAACTCCTCAGGAGTTCTTACAGTATTTCTGATGCAGCATGACTCAGATAAGGTCCTGATTTCATTTGTGGCTCCATGTCATATCTAGTATGAAAAAAACTGTCTGATAGCATTTTATTTTCATACTTGGTGAGTTGTTGCATACCACTAACCTTTTCTTAACAGAATGGTAAGTTTATTTCCGTTGATACTTATTATATTAAGATACTAAAAAATTATGTTCTGTTTACCATTCACAGACCATTTTTACTGGCTGTAGTATACTGTTCTTTTTGTATCATGATTCTAAATTAATTGCATTTGCATGAAATAATCCCTTATTTTTTGTATTGCTGTTTCTGGTTTGCTACTTCTTTCCTGCTCTTAATTGCTTAGTCAGGTATGGTGGCTTTGTTTTACTGCCTTTGCATTACGGGTGAGGTTTATGCAGGAAATAATGAACAATGACTGAAACTCATTGGCTTTAGGATTTGTGTTTGCTCGCACAATTAAATATGTTCTAAAATGCTGAAATACCAAGTATATTATTGCTGCCACTACAAAGCCAGACATGCTGCTTATGTGTTTAAAAGTCATTATTTAGGGCTGACTGAATGACGAGTTTCTTCCCCCATACTGGGTAAAAGTCTGAAAATATTAGTGTTTCTTACAAAAATGCCCTGTAGAACTACTGATTGCTTAGATTTACAGTCCTTTAGAATATTACTGATACCTTAATTAAACTGTGTGTCTGCACAGGTAAACATATATTCTGCTGATAAACATATTTTTAGATTTTGATGTTCTTGACTAGGACTGATAGAAATGCACCAAATATAATCCCAAGTCTGAGAGATTATTGTCCAAGGAGATAGGTAATTTTCTTTGGCCCTCTATTAATCTGATCCTCTTGGAGCCATAATCCATGAAGGCAGTTGGGTTTAAGGGTATAAATATTGTTGTAATTGAGACAATAAAACAATTCCTGTGAGAAACCTGATGGATAGTTGATGATCATTAATCATACTTTTTTTCTCACTTCTAACAGTGGAGAACAAAGCAGAGTGTCCATCAAATGATTACGAAAATTACTGTTAATCCTTCTGAAGTGCCTTCTGGTGGTAATGAAAACTGCATTAACAATTAAAAAGAACCAAAAATAAGTATTTGTCCAGATGAGAAGTCATGAGGAAGAGATAAACAAGGCAACATTAATGGGGCTGTCAGAATTGTCTTTAAGCAAAAAGAACAGAGAATAAAATCAGTCTAGATTTCAGCAGCTAATTTGGGACAGAACATCACTGAGGGCACCAAGCCTCAAACTTTATCAGTATTTAGGGTATGTTCTGACATGTCCCAGGGTATGTATTTATTTACTGGGGTTTTTTTCTTACTGAACTTGAAGATACTGTTTAGCTCATAAAGCAGAGCTTTCCCTTTTTAAATTCAGCCATGTGGAAATCTTAGTGTGTGCAGAGAGTTGTCAAGTGGAGTCTGTGGAGTTGCAGCAAAGCTAAGAAATGTTTGTGATTCTTGAAATTGGGACTTAAGTTTTCCTGTGGCATAAGAGGTGCTAGATGTAAGTGTCCTTGCTATAAAATTATTTGTGCTGTAGCAGAAACTGTGTGTGTGCTGCAAGGGAGGCTGCCTAGGCTAGGCGGCATAATTACTTGTGGCAAGATGTTCTGGACATCAGAACAGGACAAGGATGGAGGAGAACTGAACACTGATTCATCCAGAGTTACAGCTATGCCCTGCTGTCCCCACACATCAGTAAAGTATCTGCTCTGTTGTCCCCAACCTACATATGTACTTCCCTTTAAGGAGAACATCTGCCTTTCAAGGGCTGTAGAATGTGGATTTTCCCCTGAGCTGGTCTTGCTGTCAAGAAGGGCTGAAAATGTAGAATTTTGGCTAATGGTACTTCTAAAGAAGTGGGTTCCAGCAGTTTTAGTGTTAATAGCAGGCCTGTGAACTCTGCTGCAAATGACTGAGGACCAGGTGTGAGGTGTTTGTGTTAGCCATGGTGGGTAATGAGGTGTGATGTCCTACCAGCTGCTCACTGTGCTCTACCATACCCATTCTCTCAAATTAACCCTTGTGGTGCATCTTTCTGCTGAAATAATTCCTTATCAGAGGACCTGCAGTAGTTGTTTCTCTTCTGCATTTTTCCTCTATGGGCTTTTTTGTTTATATGGTTGGTTTTTCTTGCTATGATGTCTCTCTATTCCAGTCCCTTCCCACATTGTTGGTTTTTTGATCCCATTCTGTTGTTTAGTCCTGGCATTCCACAGGCTGAGAAACATAGCACATGGCTGGATGCTCCTGAAAAGAGAGGTCAAAGAGTAATAAATGATGCACAGTAGCCTAAATATGCCAGACAGCCCTGGACACACAAAGAGGACATTTATGATGTTATGATGTTTTAACCTATTGCAGGATAATTTATGTTAGTCTAAACCAGTTTATATTTTATCTGCATTTGAAAAGGAGAACACTTTCCCCTTCAAACACTGCATTGAGTTCCCCTTGGTCTTTAAATCATGGACTTGCCTGAAATTGCTGACATCACCAGACATGGTATATGCTGGCAAACAAGCATGCTTTTTTAAAAATGTGAATCAGGCCAGCCTGATAGTTACATTTAAAGGGTGGGGAGAGAAAGGCAGTGAGACATCTGTGATTTAATCCCCTTATCGCTGTTTTCATGGCAGTGGGAGCTAGATGAGAAGTCAGGTTTGCAGGGAGGGCCAGTGAAAAGTTGTGTGCATGACTGGGTTCTTGCTGGGCTTTGCTTTGCACTGCCACAGCTATTTTTACCTGTGCACATGCCACTTGGGTGTGTGTTGGCCAAGACCACCATCTCATTGAAAACCAACTCAGTTCCAAAGCTGACATCAGCAGTGACACACTCCCTTCCTGTACTGTGGAAGGAGAGCTCAGCAATATGCAGCAGATGTTGCCCACTGGATGACAGATGCATTTAAAATCAGTTGTACAACTGGATTTGGGATTTTGCAAGTTGAATTGAACAAGAATACATGCTATTCGATGCTCTGTGTACTTTAAGAGAGAGCTATGTTTTTGATAGACTGGAGTTCTGTGAAAGAATAAAAACAAGTCTTGGAGCTCTGCTCTATGAAATAGAGTTGCACTTGGGTACTAGAAAGACAGGTTTAGTCCTTGTTTTGTATATAAACTCTGTGTGGGTGATCAAATGTACCTACTTTGCTCTGTGATGCAAAGATCCCTGATGTTGTCCAAGACCCAGAAATGGGCATATAAATGGAAATGTGAAGACTATTAGGCTGTGAACAAATGCTGCACTATCGCAGCTGTAGAGCTGCTGGGATGTCAAATGTGTTTCTGGTCCTTGTGGTCAGAGTAGCCACCTTTGGATTCTGTCACGCAGGACTCTCTTCTGGTCTGTTCTGCTGCCAGAGTGACTTGATGGCAGTGAGGTAGCTGGGTACAGTTGTGGTAAGGGCTCTGAAAGCTGGGGAGCTACTTTGGCTGTGTCCCAGACCCAGCCTTTGGGTTATTATGTTGCAGTAGCTCTGGTCTGTTTTGTTTTTCTTTTGGAGGTGTATGCTGCATGTGTGGGGAGAAGGCCAGACAAACGTCAGTGTCAGTTGTTTTTGGGAATTTAGAATTGGAACAGTTTGTATGGGTACATTTTGAGGCGTTCTCTGAAATAACACCTAAACTGAAATCAAACTTCATAAAGAGCAATGTGCTGGGAAGACCATTTTAGAGTGTAAAGAGTGGCTGAAAACCAGGGCATTTGCAGTACACAATGCACTTCTCACCAAGACCTTGAGGTGGAATGGTGGTGTGGCATTCTGCCACTACCTCTGTTTATTTTATCCTTTCAAGCATCTGTTGTTCCTTTGAAATATTTTTATTGTGTCCTTTTGAAGTATCATTTTGATGATTCAACGATATGTGGAAATAAGATGCTGTAACGTATTGTGGCTGCCTGAATGGCTGAGTGGCTGTGCTGATGGGAAAATGATGGAAGGATCAAGAGATGAGTACTAAGTAGAATATCCCAGGTGTCCCAAGTACTGAGGCTATAGCATATGATAGAGGCAGAACCCCTATGTGTTGCAAAAAAGCACGGAACATAAAAGAAGTAGCACTTAAATATATAAAATATAAGATAAACACACTTCTAAGAGATGTCTTGTCTTTCTTTATATTGCTTCTCATTTGAGAAGGGGAAGGAAAGCTGTGATCAGGTTCCCAGCTCTTCAGTGATTGCTTTGAGGAATATCTGGTTTTCTCTGCTGCATTGTGTGGGTGGAGTGCCCTGCTTTGTCCTCATCTGTTGCCAACCTGATAGAGATGCCATAAAAAAGAGGGTTGAGGGGACGTTATGACCATCTCTGCCATCCTACCATTATTGTACTGCACGGAGATCTTTTCCTTTATATTGTGCTACTGTATAATACACTGAAAATTCTCACAGGAAAAAAATCCCAGCCAAAGTACTGGCATCTTTTATAGTTTCAAAACATTCCTTTGGGGTAGAGGGCATGACAGTTGTCAAACATCTCTTTCTGGTGAATTCAGTGGCCTCAAAATGAAGTGAAAAGAACAGAAGGTGTGAATAAAATGCCTTTCCCCAGAAGGCTGCTATTTGCAAAGGAAACTCCTTTAATGTACTGAACACAGAATCTCCTTTTAACACTGTTTATAACTGATATGTTTTAAGAGAAGAAAGGGAGGGACTTCCATTAGGGAAACTTGAGATCTTACAGAATAATTGCCAGGAATGGAATATAAACTAGAAAACAAAGATCTACACCTGATCCCCATAAGACTGAAATGGTTGGGAATGTTTTCAGAGTCTGTCATGTCAGGAGATAATTTAGAAAATAATCTGAAATGTCTGTGTCTGATGGACAAGTTTCAGAAATAGTGTTTTGTTATTTGTCTAGTAATATAAATTCTTCTTTCTGCAGCAGCAGGTACTAGTGAGTATCTTCATTGAATGTGACCATCTAGTATTGTTGCAGAAATTAGTTTTAATTTTATGTACTCTGATGAGGATGGCTTGAATAATACAAGCAAACATTGAAAAGCATGGGCAGCTTTCACTACCGTAATTTAGAGGAAATAAAAAAAAAAAAAATTTCTTCATGTCTCCTGAACTACTTGAACACTGTTTGCAAACAGTTTGAAATTCCAAATGTTTCAGTGTCTGGTTAAACGAAATCAAGAAACCCAGAAGGATAAAGGAGACTTGACTAAAAATTGAAAGTTTTTTTGCTGTTTTTATCTAATACATTTTTCCAAGACTTTATCTGTTTTAATCTGCAGGCAAGACATAACTGAAAAAGGGTGTGTTCCCATGGTTGTTTCATTAATCGCGATAAAATTAAATTTATCAAAACATTCATCCTCTTGTATTTGCTTAAAAGTTTTAAATGTGTCAATGGGCAGTAAGCCTATTCTGAAGAACTCAGAAGAGGTAATATTTTTATGACAGCTGCCAAGGCATCTCCATTAATTAACCATTTTCATTGCAACGGGAAAATACTGAGATATTTGATTTTCTTTTTCCCATGGCCTCTGCAAAAGTAGTATATTGTGCACTTTTTCACAAGGATACTTGTAAGCACAGATATTGTTTTTAAAATAACAATAAGCAGGATTATGCCTTTTTTGCTGGAAAACAACATTGAAAGTTATGTTAATTTCCCTTTGTAACATGCAGTTTAAGTGATCAACTTTAATTATTCTGATTATTTTTCTTTAGCTGTTGTCTAAATGTTTTATGCTGAATATAACTTGTCTTTTGGAAATTGCATATAGAATTTATAGGCTCCTCTTCCTCCCATTATAAAGCATAATTCATGTGTGTATGCTTTCCTGCAAAATTTCGTAATTTGAAAGCCTGGTTCCTTGGTATGGAACTTCTAGTTTAGTAGAAGGGCAAGACTCTGGAAACTCGTGGTGAGGTATTTGCAATGAAAGAATGAAATTCAATGACATTTTTTGTTGTGTTAAATACCTTAATAAGATAAATATCACCAGTACATTTTCTTAATTGGAAGATTGCTGCTTTAAAATTTGTAAAAGTATTATAAAGAAAAAACAAAGTCTTTTCCTTGCAAGGTGGAGAAAAGAATAGAATTATCCAAAAAATGGCAAATGGAAAGCAGATTTAACTTACGATTTTTCACAAAAGCTGCATGATTCCTACCAGCATTGCATACCACCAGAGAGCTGTTAAAAGTTTATTTGATTACAGGATTAGCCTGTCCACAAACACTTTTTCACTTCTGTTTTCCTTCAGAGGCTATTGCTCCAAGAGCGAGCTGCCTTTCTGGATGCTTTGTGCAGGGGCAAGGGGACGCTGTTGTGGCCAGAGGCTGGGCCACCTCCACTGCCTGTGGTGTTGTGCCAGAGTGGCTCTGTGCTTATCCACAGTGTGATAGAAATAAAAAACTTGGGCTTCCAGAGAGATGCAGGACAGTTTTCCCTGGCCCAAGTAACAGTGTGTTTGATAGTCATCCAAAAGTTGCTGCTGTGTGCTGGACAGTTGTGGTCTCTGCTCTTGTAAAACCCCCAAGGATTTTCCAGGCATTTGGGGAAGGAGGAGCAGAAAGGATATCTGTGGTTCTTCAGAGAAGCAGCCACTAATGTGTTTTAAATATGTCTGTGTATCCATATCTATATCTATATATTTGTATGTATGTGCTACCTCCTCAGTGGCTCATCCAAACCGGGTACATGCAAGGTAAAGATCCTTCGCACGATTTAGCAGCACATTTTAGTTTTTCCTCTTTGATTGCAGAAATCGCTTATATTTTGCTTGATTAAAGAATATGGTTTACAAGACCCAGTTCTGGGTAATTTTTCATGTGTATCTAGTCCTGTTACCCTCTTCAAAAGGCAGAGAATATTAGAAGATATATTGGTTTTTTGAGAGGTGATTAGGAATTTATATTCTGTGGTCTGTACATGCTACTGTGTTTTCAGAGATTCCTCCCCTAAAGCTAAGAAATACAAAGAATTGGTATAACCTCAGCCATTACCTTGGAAAGCAAGTGTAATTTTATCAATTTATATTCTAACCTGACAGGAAAATAGATCCTTTAATGTATTTCCTTATCCCATGTTAAGCAGGTTTTCTCTAAAGAAATGCTTGTTGTAGCAGGTTACTGAATAATTCACATGATTTCAGAGATAGGGATAGAATATGTAGGTGAGTATTTTAAGTGATGTTAGTAACCAGAACTGGTGTCCTGGACAGGTGTGAAAGGTGAAAGCAAAGCTGTCAGTTCATATCATTAGAGTTAATGCTGTATAAGATGACGTGAGTGGTATCCTTGTAAAGATAAAACACAGAAATTAATAAAACCCTGAGCAACCACTGGGAGTTTTTATTTACCCATCACTTATTCTTCAAGAAAAGGACACGTGAAAACGTTCTCTGATGGCAATGACGAGGTGTGTTCTCTTTGCTTGTCTCATTTACCTTGCTTGGTATTTTATTTATGGTCTCAGATGGGAAGTTGTGCTTTGGTTCTGTGCCTTGCCTTAAGGCAGGTGCTTTCAGAGCAAATGGGAATGACAGCACACAGGCTGTGGCCACAACCAGCTCAAGTGTGCTGAACATCTTGCTGGTTGTTGTGGTTGCCTGTAGCTCCACTCTTCTGCTGCAGTGGTGTTAGACCTGCCGTGCTATTGTGGTGGCATCTTCTTCTGTGCCTTGGGAAAGTAACTCATCTGTGCTTAACAAGATCTGTCCTCAGTGCACAAGAGACTTGCAGGTAACAGTGGGCATTGAAGCTTTCTCTAACTGGGGATATTCTGGTTTTTGATTCAGCTTTTACTAGATGTTCTCTCCTTAGGGCAGAATTATCCAGGTCTTTGGTTCAGTGACCATTACTGCTGGCATATTTGCCTTTGAGCTGGGGGCATTGCAAAGTAGACCCTAGCCCTAAAGATATCATCAACTCAGCGTGCCCTTGTTTGTAATTGTGGGTGTATTTGACTTGAGTGATCTTTGCCAATTGCTGCATGGTCGTTTGCCCTGTTGAATGGTCTTTCTTCCATGGTCAAGTACAAGAGAGTCATCTCTGAGGTATTTATAGCCATGCAGTGTTACATGAAGGGCTTTAGCACAGACATTTTGCCTCTCTGGTGCACACATCCTGTGTCTGCCTGAGGACCATGGATGGCAGGACTTTGTTGCAGTCAGCTGATGGGGAAAGCAATTTTTGTATTGCACTGTGAGTGCTTATATCTTGAGTTTTGTAGATGAGACATTGGGGCTAAGCAGAGAAGAGAAATCATGGAGTTCTTGTGCCTTATCTGTTGGATGATGATGATGGTACACCTCAACTGTTGTAGCACTTGGCTTTACATCTTGCTTGGGACTTCTGGAAGCACTAGGAAAAAAGTGCTGACAAGGACAAAAGTAGCTGGCCTTATACCAGCACACTGCTAATATTTAAGTGGTGTAGAGGAAAGGTGCTTGAGGATTGCAAGAAGATAGTGGGAAATCAGAGAAAAATGTGCAGAGCACCCTGCAGGAGAAGGGAATGCTGAGGGGGAAGTCTTGGAATAGTGTAGTTTGTCCAGGTGGATGATGGCAAGTACTTGAGCACTGACGATCCTAGCTAAAGACAGCTGATTTTAAGCACTGACGTAAGGTGGAGTAAACACCCATATCAAGGTTACCTGACAGCACATGTGCTTCCTGATGCATTCCATGTTTTTATGCAGGGGCCATAAATTCTACAGTATTCCTGGAGTCCGTGTGTCTGGGTAAGATCTCACATGTAACACATGAAGGGAGGAAGTGGGAGAAATCCTAACACTTGGACAGAAAAGCCTATATTTATTTGCTCTGTTTAGTTTTCAAACAGTTTGAGATCCTGAAGATTCTTGACTGCATGTCCTGGAGAGTGTCTGCCTCAATTAGTCTTTTCCAAAAGTGTCCAGCTCCCCAAACCACTGTGTGTCTCACTAATGTTACTCAAGAAGACTGGTCAAAGGATGATAGTAGGAACTGATTTGTCTGCTGAGAGATTGCAAAAGGCTGCACAGTAACTTGGGAATGATGAAAAGGAGGGAAAGTGTAAAACATAAAGCCAGTGTAGTGCAGATAGAAACTGAAAATTGGATGATGTGACTTACCAGTAAGAAGATAGAATTCTTTTCTGAAGACCTGCAAGCTCACTGTATATAAGAGAAGAATTAGCTTCAAGTGTAGAAGGAGGCAGTGAGACTGCAGAGTCATTAAGTCATGTTTTCTGCAGCTGCCATGATTTCTGAGCCCTATTCAGCAGACTAAGCTGCTGAAGACAGGCTGAGAAGCAGAACTGTGCCCCTGGTGCAAATGTCCAGTGTCCAGATAGTCAACAGGAGAGTTTTCAGCCCTTGTGGTGTGAGGTGTATATACCTAAATTCAGAGACTGGTATAGCTCCTAGGAGGTGATTCATGCTTGCAGTGTGCTCTTGCACCTTATTGGCTTACCATACATACCTCTGTGAACCACATGCAGGTAATTCTGCTTGTGGTTTGACATTGATGCTTCTGAGGAAATTGCAGACACTAGGCTTTGCATAGAAAGGATTTGGCATCTGAAGTCCTTTTCTTGTTGTACTGTCCTCTGCATTGCTCTGTTAATGATCTTACTGGTGCTTTTTAAAACCTGTAATTAGAGTGGGCTCTTTGATTGATGGGAACCAGCATTAAAGGATTAATGAGTAGAACTGAATATTTTGTGATCCTTGAAGTGTCAACATCAGCATGCATCGGCACATTGCTGATTAGCTTGATTTAGTCGTTGGCAGCCAGCACAAGGCTTTTTCCTGAGATAGCATGCAGTCAGCCACTGCAGAGGGACTCGGTGTCAGAGTTACTATGCTATAGGATTAAAAAAAAAAAAGAAATCCGTGGCTCCATGCCTTTCCCCTATCAATTGACACTGCGGAAGGCTCAAATCAGTGATGCTCTTAGTTTCATCTCAGTGGAAGTGGTGATTCTCATTCTGTGGCAGTCTTGTGCTTGTAGAAGCCAGCATTCAGAAAATAATCGTAGAACCTACTATAATTGAATAGAATGTTTAGTTTTTAATATATTTGCTCTTTAGATGTTTGTGTCCTGGTTAACTTTCCTTTTCCACCCGCTTTCCATTCTTATCTTCTTAAAAAAAACTAGCTTACATAGTTCCTCTGTGTGTGTATGTATATATAGACATATATGTGCAAATGCGTGCATGCATCCATCCATGCACACCCAAATACTGAGGGCCAGAACTTGTGCAGCTTATAAACAGTCTGCCCTTGTTCCTGTGGATCCTGAATATAATGACTCCACGTGGCCTCTGCCTGTGTGGTTAGGTTAACATTGCATGCTCTGTCCAGCACCTTCCCTGTCTTAGACCAACATGTTGTCTAGGATTTTGACAAGTGTATTCTAATTTATTTAATGCTGCAGCTGTACTTGCCTGCTCACAAGTGCTTTCCTTGTATCTTCTGAAAAAAACAACAACAACAAAAAAAAACAGGCTGTCAAAGGGGTTATTCCAGAACCAAGAAGTGTTATTGGAGATGTTGCATGGGATCCCTTCAGCCCCGTGCTTGGTATGTCTTGATTTTACGAGTGGTTATGTGGTAAGACCCACTGAGGTTAGCAGGGCTGTTTAAGTGGTAGAGGGACTACTTTCAAAAATTACATCATCTTGCTGTTCCTGAGCCCAGTTCCCTTTCTTTGCTCATAGAATAGTTGCCACAGCGGCCAATTTAGGGCTTTTGAAGCAGTTTTCTGAGTATCTGCTTTGGGTGACCAGTCCCTATTAAATCAAACTCTCCATTTTGAAAGCTCTTTGAACCTTTGAAAATAACTGTTTTGAGAAAAAAACCAAAAAGCTTAAGATTAATTATATATGTAGCATTTTGAAATGTACCTAGACAAGCTCTTTGCTCAGTGCCTATAATTACAGTGTTCCAGTCCTGAATAGAGGGTTTCAAAAGAAGATAACATCCAAAGCTACTCATTAATTGTGTTACTGTCAGCTTAGTGTTTTCTTTTAATAAAAGAAAAAAGTGCATTCTTCCTTCACTGAAATATAAATACAATAGAGATAATGTCACTTCCCAAGGAAAGTTTATTTAGAACTAGAGTGATGCTTGTTCCTACTAACTAAAAGTTAATAAATCTGTAAAATATGGGATTTCTAAGCCAGATTTGAATGAGTTTGCCATTGTTACTTGTAATGAAGATCTCTCTGGTACTATGCTTTTGAGTGGGTAGTGTCGTTAATGTGCTGTTTCTGTGATGCCACTTTGTTTCATATATGGTCTAAGAGGCCACCAAGGACTTTGTATTTATATATTTTATTCAGAATTTAAACACCCTATTTGCTTAAAAAGTTTTAAAATGAATTCTAAGTTCTGTACACTGCCGCATGTGTTTCTAGTATGGCTGTAGAAATAGATGCAGTGCTGGTCAGCCCTTGCAGCTCAGACAGTGCCTCTTTTGTCATGTTGCAGCACAGAATGTTACACAGATCCTTAATGCACTCGACCTCAGTCACATCAGATGATGTATCACAGACCAAAAAAAGGCTGTTAAAGGAACCTTTTAACATTGCAGAGTCAAATGGCTCGTTTCAGGAAACACTGGAAAAAAGGGTGCTTGTGCAGTCTTTGTGGCAGCCTTCTGCATACATATTACAAAGCATTCTTTAATTATAGGATCATATTATTTCTTGTTTCTGCAGAACTCCTGCCTCATTAAGTGCATGTTCCTCCATTTGGGAACAGCCACTCGGAGCTTTTGCTTTTCTCCTGTATTTCAGAATACATCTTAATTCTGTTTTCTGCAAATTCTGTAAGACTGCCCTGAAAATACTGGCTTTTCTATATCAATCATTCTTACATTTTCTTGTGTTTAGGAATTTGTATTTCTGAGCCCTGCAGTGAATGGATGGGCATTTCCACTGTAGAGATGGAAAAAATAATTTGAAATTTGAGTAACTTTACCTGTGAATATCCAGTGGAAACTGCTTGGGGTCACTGTGGAGTCATCAGCACTCTGCTCTGGCCCTGTGTGAGTAATTTGGGCATGGAAAAGGGGGTTGGTTACCAGAACCTGGCTAGAGGCTGGGAATGAAACAGTTGTCTAAACTGTGCATCAGGAAACTGGAGCTTAAATTGCTCAGAAAAATTAATTCTTTAACTTTTTCTTTTCTGGAATGGCAGAGTCTTTTTATCAAGATTCATATATCACCCTATTTGAGGATTAAAAGCTGAGGTCACAAATTGAATTGATTTGTTATCTAATTAAAATAACATTCCCCAAAGCAATCCTTCATGAACGTGACATGTAGAAACTCCAGAAAACCCCTCATTGATTTCTGATATGAATGCCTTAAATTGAACTTGATTTTTAGAAATGAGTGTCACTCTTCCCTGTATTATTGAAGCTTTGCATTTTATTCTTTGATTTGCTGTTTGTTGAAAGGAAGTTGCCTATGGTAATACTAAAAGAGGGTTTTTAACTATTAAACCTTAACTAGTGCTGCTCCTAGACTTTTCAAAGTTGTGTAGCTGCCATGAGCCTGTGTGATGAGAACTCCTAGAATCAACTGAGATTGCTTTGGATGTCATCTGACTTGAGGTCTATAAATGCTTCCAAAGATTTAATAGGGAATGTGCAATAAACAATTTCTCTGTGCCTCAGTAACCCTTCTGTAACTGGGATAGGTAATCCTTTGCTGTATGGTACTAGAATTATGGTACTAGAAGATTAAAGGCTAAAGGTGTTTGGACATTAAAATAGTAGGAGCCTGTAAAGGAGAAGGTAGACTGTTCATTTAGTAATTCCTCTTGAAAAGTTGTGATTGGCAGGGCTGAGTGTGGTGATGTGGTTGGAAAGTAGCGGTCAGTGGTGAAGCTCCGATTGACTTTGTGGGCTCAGGACCACATGTGAGAGTAACAGAAGAAATGCTTGAGGATTTTTTCAGGAATGTGTAGCTTCTCAGCAAAAGAAAGCAAAGATACTTCTCAAGCATATTTTCATCACTGTGGAGAAAAGAATAACTCTGTGGTTTCTTGGTGCAAGTGTCCAAGATGGATCCTTAACTCCTGTGAACTGGTGGCATTTCCTGGAATTTTGATAGAGCTATGCTGATCTGTCCTAGCTAGGAATCGGGCCTTTGAGTATGAAATTTGAAAAGTTTCAGGCAATTCTATTCCTCTCAGAAGGCTTCCAACCATGTTAACTCTTAAGAGTGTTGATTCCAATAAATAAAAAAATTTTAAGAGCAGATAATAAAAGGATGTGGTTTGATGTTACTTGCAGCTGGATAAACTGAATTAACTCCTGGAAATCACGATTTCTGTGAGGAAGACATTGCCTGTGAATGAGAATGGGGAGCAATTAAGAATTTGCAGTCTCATACTAACAGAAGTACCTTGTCATGAGGATAAAGGAATTACTTGAATAGGAGCAATGGTAACAACACTGATCTCTCTTGAAAGTCAGGGTTTTTCACTCGTTACATATTTTCTTGCACTGTTGGTACCCTTGCAGTGTTTTGAGTTGCACCCTTGAAAATGTGTTCAAACATTAAAAAAATGGATAACAGGATCATCTAGAAAACCAAACAGAAGCTCTGAGGCTCTTTTGCTGCAGAAATACCAGCAATGCTCAGTGTACTTTTTGTGTGAATTCCTGTCCCTGAAACTGGCAGATTAAAGTTGAAAGGGTGTGTGCTTCTGGAAAACTAGGGTTCTTGGCTTCCATTAAAAGTGTTGAATGCCTATCTCCTCCTTTTTTGCTCTGCAGGGAAGGTGCCCTAGAGATCTGTTGTGTTACTGGTGCTTCAGTTCTGAGCTACAGATCATTTCTCATGTGTAAACATTCTCAAATATTCTGGGGGTTTTAGAACTCATTAAACTTTCTATTTCACTAGTAGTGGCAAGAGAGGCTATTAAAAAGTACCATAAAAAGTACCATAGCAGATGAGGAATGGTCTTAGATCAGTTAAAGTGAGCACTGAAATTTCTGTCTTTTTAAGGAAATGGAATATTATTCTGTTCTTCCTTCAGACAATCTGCAGTGAGCAGGCTGCTGAACCAGTGGGCTTCAAATATGAACCCCATTCCAAGCTAAGTGTGCCTTCAGGGCCAAAGCCTTCAGAGTGCAGCCACAGCTCCTGCAGCTCAGCTTCATCACCTGCAGGCAGGTGAACATCCGAAATCTTGCACTGTCCATTATCTTCAGTGTGCAGATCAAAGAATGGTAAATACACAAGGCTGGAGGAAATTGCGAGAGATGCAATGCAGATCTTGATTGTGGCAGCAGGTTTCCTGACATATCTCCATCCTGTTTACCTGGTTCTTTTTGACTGTCCAGTGAAGGCAACTGACAGCTTCAGAGGGTTACTAATTTAGTTAGATTACCCTAAATCGCCTTTGCAAGTCTTTCAGACATGTTGGACAACTGCTAGCTTTATACTTTGTAGGATTATCTCCTGGGCTAAGGCATGTCTGTGTGTCAGACAACAGTTAACAGTATGAGGTTGATGGCTCTGATAGAAGAGCTCTGGAGAACCTGTTAGCCACCTCTTCAGTGGAAGCTGAATATTCAATTGTTCACCTTGCTATTACTGTGGGGTGTGACTTGCCTCCACCTAAGAGCCAGCACAGCAGAGAGGAATGTGGGCTTGCACTCTGGCTCTGGCTGAGCAGTGTCGTGTACCTGGGCTCAGCCTGTTGGGTCTCAAATAAGATGTTGGTGGATGAAACTCTATGTGGAAACATTTCCTTTTGGCTGCCTCTGCAGCAGCGCTGCTCCCGCCCTTCGGATCAGTGAGTTCCATGGCGTTGATTTTGGATGATTTTGAATGTGATTAAATACTCATAAACACTCTCAGGTCAGTGTTTTTTTCTGGCTGCTCATGCAAAACACTGCAAAGAAGTGAGCCTCAGACTCACTAACCCCAACCCCCTGAGCACACATTCAACCATCCCCCACCTCCAAAGAGTATAGGATATATGTGCTGCCCTTTTCCAGTAAATATGCTATACTGTAGCAGAAAGCTGGGTCAGACCAGTTTGTTTTGCTTGGTTCTTTACAGAAGTAGATTTGCTGATGTGGGCCATCTGTCTTTCAGATATTTATAACTAATTCACAGTTTGTTTTGGGAGTCTGAGTTAAGCTGACAGGTCTCCAATTCCCTGTGTGGTTATCCTCCTCTTTCCTTTTTTTGGTGATTGGTGGTTCTGTGCTTGCTTTTAGGCAGTGCTTCAGGTCTTCCCTCATTTCCTGTGAGTTCATATTGTCATCTATTAGTGTGTGGTTGGTTTCAGTCTGTTGGTTGGGGTTTTTTTTAAAAGATAAAACACTTCTAGTAAGATTTTATCTTCTTAAGTTGACTTTCCTGCATTAATATCTTCTTTAAACATATTTCTCTGGTTAGCACTGTAGTCAGTTGATGTCCCACCTTTGTTTTACCATAAAATAGTTTTTCTTTGTATTTTTGTTCCACCTCTAGCACTTTTCTGCACTTTTTTTGCCTCCTTTGAAGCCTTACTGACCTGTGTGGCGTTGCTTAAAATCTGTATTTTTTTTTTAGATTCACTGCCTTTAATCTGCTTTACTTGTTCCTTCCTTACATTTGGATAGTTGATGTTATCATTCCGTGATCACCATTACCTAATGTGTCTTCCACCTACAGATTTCCAAACAGTTTCTCTCTTTTAGCCAAACCAGCTCCATCTTCTAAAGTGAACCATCCCCAGGGTGTTGGAAGATGTATTGAGTTACGCCAATGATTTTTTTGGATAAGCTCAGCTATCATTACAGTACATGCCCATCTCTTGGGGCAGGTGTATACTGAAAGATGGAAAATACTGGATGACTTTATTTTCCTATTGGATGTTACTGGAAAGCAGTTAGTGAAAGACTTTGGTAACCAGAGTTGGTGTCAGTGTGACACTGTCTTCACATGAAAGCTGACAGCATTAGCAAATGCCACTGTAGTTACAGAAAAGAGATAGTTTTGTTCAGTGTAGACTTTAAAGACAGCTCCTGATTTTATCATCCAGCAAGTATTCAGAAGTCAAAATGCCAGCATGTTGGAGTGCTAATCTTGTTTTCTCTGAGTCAAGCAGTTGGCATGGTATTTTATTTGTAGTCTTTTCCAGAATATGTCCCCCTGTTCACCACAGGCTGCATGAGTCAGGGCTGTGATTTGGAAAATCTTGATGTTTTTAAAGCGGACTTAACTGAGTGTAACCGTAGCAGAAGTGTAAATAGGTGTCTTATTGGTGTTTCAAGGCCATTTTAGCAACAAGTCTGTTTCCCTTTTATTATGACCACAGATAGCAGGATGAGTCTGGAGTCCCTGAAGAGTAAATAACTGTGGACCAAGCTGTAAAAATGCTGGTAATTCTGCTTTCTGGAGGTACCAGGGTTGTCTGCTTGTCCATCATTTGTTCATCAGAACCTTGAGAAAAGGGATCCTGCTGGTACCCTTCCTCCTTGTCTTTGGTTTGGATGTGAACTGGGAGCTCCTCAGAGATTGGAGGGTGCTGAATTTGCTCAAGAGGGGAATTTTATGTATGAGTTGTTGCATGGTCTTGTTTTGCTGACCATTACTAACAGTGTCTGAGCGAGTAGCATCTTCCTAAAGAATGCCCAGTCTTTAGTGCCTGACTCTGTACCAGGGGTGGTACCTTAGACAAACATCATTTAGTAAGTCTAGCCGGCTTACAGCTGATTCTCTTCTCAGACATATGGAATTAACCAGAGATAATAAGATCCATGCCTGGCCAGTATATTGTAAGAACTGACTTTTCATTTGCTGGTGTTGAAAGGAAAGAAGAAATAGTTGAACTTGGCTTCCTTTTTTCCATTCTCCTGGTTACAGCTTCGTCTTCATCCTCAGTTATGACAGCAGTGTGCTGTACAGACTTAAGTCTTTTTCTGCTTTCTGAAAGTTGCCCCATGCTTAAAAGAAGGAGAGAAGGATGGGGTCCTTGCTTTCTGCTCATGATTCAGCCACTGCTTCCTGTTAACTTTGGCAAGACATTGAATCTGTCCTTCTGTACCTTTCTGTGAAGGTAAATGTTTTCTTCTCTAGCTTTGGTAAAGTCAGAGATGAGACTCCCATTGCTTTCAGTGACAACCCCTGTGCTTATGTGTAAAGGGAGGCATACCAAAGTTCACCAAAAGTACAAGGTGCTTTTATTCCTGCTGATATTTATCTTCTCCCTCTCTTTTCCAGTGAGTATCTTAAATAGTTTTGTCTGGCTGTGAGTTTTTTACCCACATTTTGGCAGAAGTTAATTCTGCATGTAGGGTTCATGCTGATTGAAGGTGATAGGCTGGAAAATGGTCCATTTGTTGGCTCTTGACTTGAAGCTGGGCAGGGAAATCTGTACTTCTGCCTTCTTGGGCAATTCACTGCAACTTGTAAATGCCAACAATTTGCAGTTTATAGGTGCTTCTCCCTTGCCTGCCGTTCCCAAGATTTGCAAGGCAGTAATTAGTCCTTGTTTATGCCATTGTGATGGTATTACACCCATCGTAAGATATGGTTAGTAACTGAAGCACAAGGCAGTTAGGGACATGCCCAGGGTCCTGCAGTAAAACACCTGTAGCACCAGAGAATTCTCCTCTGTGACTGCTCATCAGCACTTCCCTGTTGCAGATTTTCTGTGGTACATGGTACCATGTTACCTGATACTGAATTAATCTGTCCCATCAATCTGGTCTGCAGCTTGTAAGCACGTAATTTGTTACTATGCAGTGTAACTGTGGGATTCCTGGCGGCAAGGAAGCTTTTGGCAAATTGGGTTGTATTATCTATCTTGTTTGTTTGCTAACTCCTTGTACTTAGGACTGTTGCGGTTAGCATCTTTTCTGATTTTTGGCAAATCATGCCCAGTGAATCTAGATCCATGAAAGGTCTTCTGCCTTCAGATCATCTTGTTTCTGTAAAGAAGGAAGGGATTTAATTGTTTCTATGAAACTCTGATCCTAACAGACGCCATAATGTAGCCTGTGCTTCAGAGGAATCAGCTTTTCCATGGATATTCACTTTGTACAAAAACAGGCATTCCGAAGGCCTGGGCTCCTTGGTAAGACATGGCCTCATGCAAATCAAGGGATGTAAGCTATAATGGCAAGGGAGGTTGTAGTCACTGGAAAAGAGCATTTGGTGTAACTTTGCACATCTTACTAAAAGCAGAGAAGGAAGGCATATTTTTATTAACATGTTGCAGTTAATGAGTATTTAATTCATATAATAAAATTAAAGCTTTTCCTTTTAACACCTGCCACTAACTGAGAGCTTTTGTTTTGTTTCAGATTGTGGAAACCTGAAATAAAATATCCCGTGACTGACAAGGTGACAACAACACCACAAGGTGAGTCTTCTGTTTTTGTTGGTCTCGTATCAGTCATTCCAGAGCTCTGGAAATGCTGTGCATCTTGACTTTACTGGAATGAATTGCCTAATGAATCTCTGGGGCTTGTTCAAACAAACCCAAATAGTTTGACAGGACTCCTCCTGTGCCTGTATGTACATGAGTTATGTATTGTAATGGTGTTTCAAGTAAATAAAATATGCACATTTTCTGTGCTGCACAGTGAAGGTGTTTATGGCACAGAGGTAGAAACAAGTGAAAGTAAAAATACATTGGGGTTTTTGCCAACTTTTTTGTGTAGACCTTTTTTCTGTAGGAAATGTCCTCTTGTCATTGCGAGTTGAGCTATCCAAAAGCTGCTGCTGCTGAGCACAAGCACTGCAAGTTGAATCTGTGATGTGGCATTTTTTTTCTTTTCACACTTCAAATTTAGAGTTCACAGTTAGCAAAAAATGTTCCTTGCAATATGTGCTGATTACTTCTGTGTTAGTCACCACATGCTCACCTTGTCTGAGCATTTGTTGCTGTTTTGTTGTAATGTTTTATTGAGCTTGTTTATGGGATATGCAGATTTGCAGCACAGCCCAGACACAGAGATGCTGATCCCAGGATTTCCCACTTGCACCCCTGGTATTATCTGTTCAGAGGGGAGTTTGTGTAATTGGTGAAGACAGCTTTTAGTTATTTGAACAATTCAAGTGAAAAACAGCACAGAGAGAGCTGGTAAATACCGTTTTCACCGTATCCATTGGTCATTGGAAGAAGAATTACTTGGTCATTCCTCTTCCAAGAAAAGTTAAATTTTCAAGTACCAGGTTTATCTGGTAACACTGCACAGTGATGATGAATTTGGATTGTTTCCTTTTCTGTATTTGGTTCTTGTCTGTCTTCTTTTTTTGGGTGGAGAATGAAGTGAAAACTGGGACATGTGTCACCTGTGTCTGTGTGCTGGGGGTGGTTTCTGGTCACAACGTTGCTGCTCTTACTGCAGCCTCACATTTCTCTCTTGGAGGTCATAGTTTTTTTCCTTTGTGTGAAGGCATGAGTCTTTCTGGAGTGTGTCCACAGCCAGAGAGTGAGTGGCAGTATTTCAGTGCAGCAGTCTCTCTGCTGGGTGTTTCAGAGTGCGCTTCTTGTCACCAGCTCTGAAATACTGCTTTTAATAGCTGTGACAGGCTGCAGTGCAGATGTAGCACTTGTATTTCTCAAGATGTTTTAAAAAATTGTCAGTCATGCAAGCCTCCTCTCTTGCAGTGAGAGAATCAGGCAAGATGTGAGAGTTTCTCAGCAAGGTTCCTGTTGTCATTGTTCTTGAGTGGAAACTGCCAGGGGCCCTGCTCATGGTATTAATCCTTATCCAGTGGGGTCTAGCTTTGATTTCAGTGAGTACATGAGGTTGCTTTTATCGGCTCCTTGTCAGCCTCTGGATGTCATTGAACTTGAATCATTAGGCAAAAAGTTAAATGGTCACAGAGAGACAAGTCTTTCAAAGCTGTTGTAAGGCCAAATCAAAAAACTTTAATAGGAAGGAGAGATTGAGGATGTGAGCTAGAAGTGTAGACAAAGCTGTTTGGTGGGTGCTCTTTGCAAAGAGCTGCAGGGAAGTCGAGGAGAGTTCATTCTGCATTTCACTTCACTGGTGCTGGTCTGTGTTTCAGTAGTCTTTGTGGCAGGGTTTGAATGCTCTGTCTGATCTTACCAAAGATTTATCACAGTTCATGCCCATAACCAGGAAATTCAGAGCAGGATGGTTAACTTCTGCTGAAAGGGGTAGGTAAACTCCTGTCTGCTCATGGAATTGAGTGGTAATGCAATTCTTCCATTGCCTGCGATATTGGTACTTTCAGCTGTGTTTGAGCTGCTCACAGTTTATCAATAGAAGCTATGTTCTTGCATAAATGAGGAGCAAAAGACCTTCTTGTAATTAAATAATCAGTTGTCTAAATCTCATTTTATTAAGCCGAACACAGCACAGACTAGAGGAGCAGTCCTGCACCAAGGCTGTTTAAACACATCAAACTTTTTCAATTTTGTTAGGTTTTGTTCTTCTCTTTCTGTCTTCTCCATGTGAATCTAAGGCACATGCAGGTCATGGTCAGTTCTCTTTTTTTTTGTCTTGGTAGTCTTCCTTATAACCCTCTGTTAGGTTTATACACCCCATATAATGGCACAGAGAAGCTCTTCAGCTATTTATTGGTCTCTATTGCATCACTTTCTGAACTGCCCCAAAGCACCTTCTTTGCTCATCAGACAGCAGTGCATCTTGCACAAAGGAATGGAAGCAAGACTGTTTGTCTCAAGCTTGTCTCTGCAAGCTCAGGCATGTATTTTACATAAATACTACCTAGTTTTTCCCACTTGAAGGGTAATAAAACCCCAATCCTCAAGAGAAAATATGAAATGTAAGCAGAACTGTTGTGTTTTACTGAGAACCTGGAGAAAAAAAAAAGGCAACAAAAAGATGATTTTATTTCTTACCAGAATATTTCACAGGAACAATCTAAGTGTATGTAATGGTACCAAAGCCTGTACTTACTCATGGTGAATTTCTCTGTGGTATGAACAAAAAACAGAAGAGAATTTTATCAAAAGCCTGAAGACCTGCATTGCCTGGCCTAACATTAGGCCCTTGTATGTCATTACTGCTTGCAAGATGTGTGTTTACCCTGTTTACCTGCTGCAGAGAGCAGAGACTGTAGATGAGCATCTCAGGAAGCTGGGAAGATCATGTGTGATTGAGCCATTTTCTGAAGAACCTCTCTTTTTCCATCTAGAAGATGGAAATCTAGAAGAAAAATACAGAATATGTAGAATGAAAGAAGTGAGTGTACTGGTGACCCTTATAGGGCTTCTAACCCTTAGAAGCCCTGTAAACAGACAGAGCTAGCTAAACGTTTGCCTTTATGTTGTTTTTAAAAGATACAAGAACTGGCATCATCATTTACACTGTGGAGTCATTTGTACTTCTGTCTTTAAGTTGCTGCTATTCTGGGCTGTTTCTCTTCTACAAAAGATCTGCAGTAGCCCTGCAAATAAAAAATTGTAATCAGGCACTGATCTCTTAGAGAAATTTATTTCATTCTATTAGGCTATACTGGTTCTCTAGTTCCCAGTGTAAGATTATGTAAGATTCCCAAGTTGTTTTGGAGAGCTGCTCATCTTTACACACCATTACTAGTCTCTCCTACTCTACTGCTAGGAAAAGAAAGTGTAAAGGGATTCAGCAGTTCAAATTGGACTCTCCCACAGAAGAGGTTCCTGAGGAAAGCAATGTCACATGTGGTACAGAGGAGTGAGAACAGTCCACATGGTCAAGCAGACGGATGTTATCCTTGGGCCCTATTTCTTTCTCTGTGACAGGTTTTCTGTATGATATTCTCCTTGTGCTAAAATTGAAAAAAAAAAAAGAAAAGAGAAAGCCAGACCAACATGGTGAAGGCATTGACATTACATCCAACATCCTTTGGAGAGACTCTCTTTGAGAGAGAATCGTGTGAGGCAGAAGCTGTTTACACTAAGCCTCCACTATTCACATTGAAGTTGTAAGCAACTTGAGCTTGCCCCCAAAAGACCTACTAGCACTCCAATTGATTGGAAGTGCTCCTTGTATTGTTCCAAGTTCTCCTCTTGTAAGAAGGAGCCCTGAAGTGAGATGTGGGGCAGAGGGAGAGTTTCTCCACCAGAGTTCTCCTCTGGTGTTTGCCCCCAGCTGTGCTTTGCTGGGATGTGCAGCACCCTGTCTTGCACTCTGTGGGCAATCCTGTTAGCCCTGGGCAGTGGGAGGGCTGTGGTCCATCCTTTATGCTGCTGAGTTAGAAAAACACATGACCTGGGTTGCATCCAGCAGTTCAGGATGGAGGCCACCAAACTGTGACATCAACGAGCCCCAGCTTGTGGCTTACACAACTCTGTGATGCTCCCTGTGCTCCTAGGTGGAAAAGCAGGAAAGATGTTGATGTGTTGTCTTCTTCCTCAGAAGCTTGTGGGTAGGATGGGGACCAGGGGAGTCCTAAGTTCTCTATCAGGGAGGAAAAAAAGCGGAAGATGCTGAATGAAGGTGGTGGCTGTAGAATTTTTGCAGACAACCGAGTTGGCACCCAGATGACTCTGAACCAAGCGTGCTTGTAGTATGGAGTCTAAGGGATCAGATTTTTTGTAGGAGAAGGGAATACAGGTGACCTGGCCCCTGATAAGTAACAGTTGTGTTAATTACCCAATACAGCCTGGCCCCGATGAGTCACAGCTGTATCCAATAAAGATAAGTGTGA
>VZSR01000028.1:8957540-8986662 GCA_013398615.1 Brachypodius melanocephalos
GTCTGTGTCTGGGCTCATTTCTACCCTCTAACAAGAGGGCTGGTGCAACAATTTCTCATTGGCATGGTTCTACTGAAGTCATCACATGTATGTTGTTACTGCACAGCAGCAGAACTGGGTTGTGGGTTTAGTTCTCTTTCAGGTGCATCTGGGCATTTGGGTTACATGTCCAAACTCCACTTGCTCAAATAATCCAAAGCCTGAGATTGTGAATGTACAGAAATAGGTGTTCTTTTAAGGGCCATTTTCCTTTTCATTCTCTGAGATTACATATGACTTATAAAGATGCAGCTTTCTGAGTAATAACAAATGCCTGGCTTACCATTCTATGAAACACCAGATGTGGAACCCAGAGGCTAGCAAAGTATTTACTGAGGGAGTATCTGAGGAAGCTGTTCTTATTGATGCCAGCAGCTCCTGAGTGCTAGTTAGTTAACCAAGGAAATGTTTGTGGGGGTTTTTAAAATGGCCAATTCCATTGCCAGCAGTGTCTTCAGAAAAAAAGAAAAAAAAAAAAGAAAAATGGAAGAACAGGTGGTGCACAACTTCTTTTTTAAAAAGAAACAGCATATTGTAGAACTGCAAGCATCTGCTTCTACTTATTGCTTAGTCTTCAGACACTCTGAAATGCCACTCATTTATGTGGAATAGATTGCTATACCAGCTAGTAGGCCCTTACAATACTTTTTTTAACCTTATTTTATTCAGTGGGGCAAAACCACATTCCTTACTACCTCCTGCATATCATACCAGGAGGCTGGAAGGCAATAGGATAAACAGTTTTGATTAAATCTTTCTCCAGAGCAGAAAGTAGGAATTTTACTTTTGACTTCAATGGGAGTAGGAGCCAGACCTTTTTTGTGATGTGCAGCAGTGAAATATTCTGAGACAGTCTTGAAGAAATGTTATGCCCTTTAATTCTAACCTGAAATGTTTAAGTTAAGCAAGACAAGTCTCTTTGGAGATAGAAAACATCTTCTATGAGATTATTTGATACAGCAGGAAAAATAGATAAGTTTGCAGGTGAATGGTGAAGACCTGGATAAAAGTTTCTATTTCTGAAAGATTTTTTTGGTGTGTGTTTTTTCTCCCTGTCCCCCAGGTGTAGGAGATACTATCTTTATCTACAAGATGTGCTTCACTTACGGGCTTTGAAAATAGTGGCTGTAATGCCTTTACATCTTCAGTGTCTTTTATTATTAGTGGGGAGAGAGCATTTCGGTGTGTGTAGCACTCAGAGGTAGAAGCTTTTCTGTTGCTTAGAGCCCCAACTCATATCCTGTTCATAGATTTTTGTCTCCATTTCTAATGTCTTCACAGGTTTCTGGACACATTGACACATAACAATTGATATGTCTTCTATAAAGTCACTCAGATTTTTTTTTTTTCCCTACTGGTACCAATAATAACAGAACCAGGGTTAAAGCTATTCAATCTTATAGGGCTATATGAAGTGTCTCACTGAAGCTCTTCCTAAAGGCAATGTCATATTTTCCGGGGTGGCCAGGTCTGTAAGAGAAAAGGGTTGACATCCTGTGGAAAAAGATTACGGTCATAGGAAGAATCAGTTATTTTTCTTCCAGTTCTTAAATGCTGCAGACATAAACATGCCTCATCATTTAAAGGTAATACAGTTTTTCCTTATATGTTGTTTCTCACCTTGGAAGCATATGGTATTAATGGGAAGCCATTCACCAAATTCTTGATTTTCAGGCTTTGAAAGATGGACTGTAGAATTCACTTCATTTGTCTGAGCAATGTATCAAGATGGGAGTTACTGACTTTAAAACTTCTATGTGAAACCCAACTGGTTTTGCTTGGAACTGATTTTCCTTTTTACTACTATAATACAGTGTGTGTATCTAGATGTTAAAATATATATAAATAATATATTTTTTTTGTTATTATTATTTTGTTCTGTGAATGAAACACGTAACACCTTTAAGAATATGCAAATCATACATCCTGTATTAACATCTCTGGATATTTTTGTGTAGCTGAAATAACTTTGTCATGTTTATAATTCCTAGGCTGTTAAGACTAGTGTCTCAAATCCTGATAAAAACAAGTCAACTCTACACTTCTAGGGGACTGGATAATGTTTTGATTCTGATCAAAAAAGAGAAAAATACTTCTTTAGACATCCATGTCTCTGTTGTCCATATTTACCCACTGCTGGCACACGCATCTGCTTATGCTTTGCTGTGTTTCTCAATCACACAGGTTTGTAATCCAAATGCTGTAAAATGTGGTGCTTTACACTGCCAGACTTTGATATGAATGCACTTTTCTCACACGTTATTGTTGTGGTTGCTTTGAGCTGAGCTTCCAAAGACCCATCATCTAAATACAAGTCAATGGGAATGGTGTGGCTGAAAACATGAAAACATAAATCCTTCGTTTTTAAGTGCATTCCTAGGAGAGATTGAGTTGTGGTATAGAGCTGTAGGCAAGAGTTCAAATGATTCATGCGCTTTTGACACAGCTGTCTCATTCAGACTGCTCTTTCTAAATATTTGAATCAGAATCTCAGCGATAGGGGAAATTCAATGCATCACAATGGTGCTGCTATTGAAATCCAGGGTTTTGTAAGCTTCTGTTAACTATTTTTTTCCTTGAGTTACCTGCTGAACAAAATAATGATCTTTTTATAGAAAAGATTATGGAAATATGTGTAACGGGGTTAGGAGCCAGGTGGGTGGTAAGGCTCTGTGTGCTTGAATGTTTACATTTGAGAAAGGCTTTTGGACATGGTTTGGAAAATCACCAGTCAGGGAGTAGTGCCTGCACAAAAATTCTTGCTATGGAGGTGGGATGGGAGGTGAATGCAAAGGTCACAAATGAGTTTAAACTCATCCAAGGCTGTGGGTAGAGGGAAGCCCTGTTCTCCAGCAGTGTACAGCTCTGTGTCTTTTCTCCCTTGTGATGAGGAGGCCAAGTTTAGAAGCTAGAAAAACGCCATGTTACTCTTTTGTGCAGGTGTTTTGTTCCAGAGTTGGGGCAGTGAAGAAGGAGCAGTCTTGCTCCTGAAGTACAAAGTGTCTCCATTAGGAGACTCTGTTAGTGTTTCCAGTTTGCATCTGAGGAAATGAGGAACGTTAAGATATTAATGTTATCTGCAGGCAATGAGTAGGCAAGTCTGTGATCCAGCTGGGATCAGATTCCAATCTCCTGAACCTCATGCAGTGCTTTGTTGTTTCTTCCACCAAAGTGGCTTTTCCTGCTGTAGATCTTAATTAGCAGCTTATCCTGATCTAACAACTGAGAAATAGCTTCATAGTGCAAACAATAACAGTATGGGCTGATGTGTGTATAAAATTGTATTCTGTTTCTAATTAGAGCAGGGGTGCATGCCTCTGAAACACTTTACAATGTGCTCAGAAGGAGAAAATATGGACTCCAACCCATCAGATAGGAAACTATTGCTTAGGATGAAAAGTTGATGGTTTTTTTCAGGCAATTTCAGAGGCAAGTTTCATATGTGGGCCATGGGAGCTGAGCTAGAAAATTTGGACTTTTAAATACAATTCTGGCTGGTTGTGCCAGTGTTTTGTATTGACAATTATGCATTTTCATAATAAGCAAGAGCTGAGATAAGGATTCCTGTACTCCAGCTCTTCATGTCCAAATGCAGTTGTGCATGTTGTATGTGTGCTAGAAGGCTTGAAGCAACAGGGTAAGATGCTTTTTTATTTCTGAAATTACTTGGGTCCATTGATTTCAAAAGACTTGCACCCACATGCAGTTACACCCAGCAAAACCAGGCTCTTGAGTCTCAGAAATACATCATGAAGATACTGAACAACATCTGTAGCATAGCAACAAGAAAACCTTTTTGCCTTTCTCATTTACAACTGGTCTTGGACCTTGGCAGTAAATAGTGAGCATGTGATGGAGGGTTTGCTTTCTTTTTGGTCAAGCTAGTCAAATTGTTTGGGAGTGTGATGCTGGCTAAGTTTAAAACAGCCAGAAATGGTAGTGGTGCAAGGACTCAGCTCTGAGGAGCCTCATCTTTGGTTCAGTGCTAAGGTTTGGGAAGACATCAGCATGACTCCATGATTTCTGCTTGCTTTCCATGGCATTAATCTCTCCCCTCTGTTAAGTTTGGTCTTCCTGATTCCATTAGAAGCTATGCCAGCAGGGTCTGTTTCCTCCCAGGGCACGTTTCTTCCCAAGCAGTGCAGTTGTATGCTGTGTGAGCAGCAGAAAGCCCAGGGTTCCATCCCCTGGCAGGCCCTTTCTGGGAATGAAAAAGAAGCGGCGATTTTTGAGCAGAGAAGAAGGTGCTGGAACTGGGAGAATAGCTGGGGGCCATGAGCAGGCAATTAAGTATTCCTTGGGATCAGCATCTCTGCTTCTGATAATCAGCATTGAGACCTGAGATCAATGTGGCACCTGTGGCTGCTTTTTGTCTGCTGTCAGGTGTATCAGTCTTACGCAAATAAACCATTCAAGAAAACTAATTACTTAAATCAAGCCATTCTGGAAGGAGTATCACCAGATTCTGTACCAGCCATCCAGACATCTGAAAGATGTCCTATATTTACACAAATGTAGCAAGTTTGTTTTCTCCAGTGTCTTTTGTGGTTTCTACATTATTTGCCTTTAATTTCTTCAAGGGCAGAGTGGGGAAGTAGCATGAGTGTCGTAACTATGCCCTATAGTTATACAACCAAATGAAACAGAAAAAAGCCTTCTGGGTGTCTTCTGCATCTTGGGATTTGTTAAGTGTTCGTGTGCTGACAGAACAAGATGGGAAATTGCTTTCAGTGCTCATCTGTTACCATGTGAGATGGAAGAAGCAGGTCTCACAAAAGTACTGTAGTGCAAGAACTTGGCTTTTTTGTTTCTGCTCATCATGGGCAATTCTCTCTCTTTGTTTAAAATGGTTTTCTGGTGTCTCAGTGAATAGACAAAAGTGATTCTGTTTTCATAAGTGCAGTACTGGAGACAGCACCTTACATGTAAAAAATATTTCAGAACAAAATCTAGAGCTGAATTTGAAATGTTTAGTCTGTTCCTACAGCACTGCTAATCATTAACTAAGAACAGAATAATTTGCAGTTCAGAGAAATGCTGTAATCTATTCATGCCTGTGGGAAAATACTGCTTTCACTGTGTTCTTTGGGGCAACTGCAATCATTTGAAGGAAAAGAGGTTAGGAAAATGCATTCTGCTGCGTGTCAGCTGAAGCAGATCTCTGTTTTCTTGGCTACTGTACTGATGCAAAACCCTCCATTCATGAAGGTGACAAATCCAAATGTGCAAACAGAAGCAGCTTGCCAGTCATCTTACCCAGTTCTGTGCTTGTGCTTGATGGATGAGCTCAAACTGTCCAAGTCCCTGTGTTACTCCTGGCTGGAAAGGCCAGGGAGCAGTCAGAAGAGAAACAGGAGATGCTCACCCCCAGCTCTCTGCTGGTGGGAGACCACCCCGGCACCCCCAGAGTCAAACTGTTCTGTATCGTGTGGTTGCAGTGAAGGCAGCAGGTGTAAAGATGGGTGGGCCTTGCAGCCTCTTTGCTGAGGCAAGAAGGTTGGTATTCCAACCTTGAGCCATACATGGAGAGGCTTCTGAGTTGGAGGAACCTGTGGGTTTCATGGAGAATGGGCCATTTAGACCCTGCAGGTTGCCTGGACAAGCAGTGTGGTAGGTAATTTATTTTGAAGTAGGGTCAAAGTCTGATATTTTTTAGCTAGAAGTCAGAAGCAGGATGTCACTGGCTTCACCCACCCTTCCTCTGTGAGTTCTCATGGCTGTGGAAAGACCTGACTGGCACAAGGGGGCTGTTCTTATGTGTGGAACCATTTCATGTGAATTTTGAAGATGCAAGCGCTCCTCTTTGGGAGCAGTATTCATAGCATGGAGCATGGATGCTGGCTACTAATGTAGTTGATGCAGTCTGTTTAAACTGTAGTCTCTTCAGGCAGCTAAGGAATGCAGCTGAGGCTGAAGGTTACCCAGGTCTCTTCAGGGTTTGCAGGAGAAGCAATCTGCACCTCATCTTTAGAATTAGTGTCAATGCAGAAGAGAGTAGGCAAGCCTCAAACAACTTTATTGTGGTTATGAATCATGTGTCTGGGCACAGCAACTGTGATTTGTGGTTTCAGGGCATTTTTAAAGTGCATGAATTTGTGGATAAAACTTGCTCTTGCAAAGGAGGAAAAAAAAGAGAAGGACATTTAGATTAAGTGGAATGACTGAGACTTGGACCAGAAGTTTTTAAAAAAGCAGTGGGGTATTTTTCTATATTAAATGTCAGTTTAGAATCTCTGAGTTGGAAAGCCTAAGATTAACTTTACAGGTCTGGAAATATTGCTAGCCTGTCCACAATCCTGTGGTTTCCCTCTTGCACAGAGCCCTTTGTAGCTGGAGCAGGGGATGGCATTTTGCAGAAACTGTTATCAGTGGACATACATGACCCAGTCCTGCAGCCAGGTCAGTGCAGGCTGAGCCCTTGCTGTGAGATTAAGGGGGTGGTCAGTGCCTTCTTCTCAGTCAGGGCAGAGTAGACACTGCCTTGCCCCTGTTAGACTGTACCTGCCTTCATTAGGAAACAGGATTTGCTCCCTAATTAGCTATATACAGCAGCCAGAAGTTGGAGTTTAGGTGTAAGTTCAGTAATGGCATGTGTGGAGTCAGAAAGACATAGAGAAATGGGGTGAAAGTCTGAGATTTGTGTTTGCAGGTGCAGACATAATGAAGGGGGGATGTAAGCCCACAGAGTATTTTTCATACCAACTTTCCCAAGGGCAGCAGGTCTCAGAAGGCTGTTATCTATGCTGTGAGTCTTTGGAGCAAGGGATAAGCAAAAATGATGCGGTGTTAATGAAACAGTTTGGGACCTGGTCTGGTCACATGGCTCTGGGTATGTTTTCCAGGCAGATTGAACAAAATATTTTAGCTGTGAAATCCTGAGAAACAGCCTGTAAAATGTCAGTGGTTGCATTTCTAGAAAGGTGATTTTCTTCAGCTCTGGTTGATTTCCTCTGCAAGTATGCTACTTAGTTTTGAAGGTTTATGTGCATTCGGTGTGTCTCAATACATGTGCCAGTAGACTTTCTGCATGGGAGCTGTCATATTCTCACCTTGACTTAAATCTTGTTCTCCTCTGGAGATGTCTTCTGATTTCCCCTTGATTAACAAATATTGCTGCAGACCCTCTTCTCCACCAGTGAGCAGTGGACCAGGGTGTATTGGTGAGTTGTTGGGAAATGGGCACTGCCTTGCCCCCATACACATCTTGTGTTTCAGAGACACACAGCCTGTGCATTTTATGGGGCATTGCATCTCCCCACAGAGCCCCTGTGGTGGTGTGTCTCCTCTTAGTCTTGTGTAATGTGGTTGTGCTAGGTCGTGCTTTTAAACCACAGTATTTCTGAGTGCTGATTGCAAATTGAAAAGGAAACACTGCTTGGATTATCAGCAGGAAAACAGTAGAAGACGTGACCTTTCTTCTGCTCCTCAAGGCAAAGCAGAGATCCTTGTAGTGTTCTGCATTGAATCAAATTGGCAAATAGCAGGGATGTTTTGATCTATAACAGGTTAGCTGCTGAGGTTTTTGTAGGCTTCCTAGGTGCTGAAGGAGATGGAGTAGAAAAGACATTTCATAGATCTAAGAATATGGGAAGAAAAGTCATGTAGAGATGTAGAAATCGCCTATTCAGGCAGGAATAACAAAATCTAGGAAAGTTAGGCCAAATGAAGCGGTGCAGATGAAAATATTGCCTGAGCACAGAGAACAGACTGTGACTATTTACCATGATGAGGTTAGATTGGGGATGGTGTGAGCTGCAGGGAGTGCAGCAGCTAGGAAATAAAAATGGCCAAAAGGTCAGTGCTCAGAGCCAGGTAAATGAGCCATGCCATAGGGCAGGGGCACTGCCAGAGCTCCCTGGAGATGTGATTCCAGAGGTGACGCATTCTGGTGGTGTCCTTGACAAGGAGAACAGGGCTGACAGTGACTGGCTGTGCCTTGTGTGCTAGTTTGAATTCACAGGAAAATGGTGTGATGATGTTAGTACACTGTGGTCTGCCCATAAATGATGCCTTGAGAGGCTGCCTAGAAGAGAGGCTAGACAGTGTTAAAGGAATAAAGTAGGTGTTTATTAAAAGGTCTTCGAAGGATATGCCTTGGGTAGTACAAGAGCCTGGCCAGGGCTACACCCAAGATGGACAACAGGTCACATATTTTCACACTTTTGTAAGTTTTGGTCCATTTACATATTGGGGTTAATTGCCAATTACACCTTCAAGTTATGAAGTCCTATCCTCCCACATTGCTCTTTTTAATTTGCTGTCATTTATACCGTTCGGGACTGAAGCTGTAACAGTGTCCTTGCTTCTCAAGCTGGAAAAGGATTGTTTTGTCTAAACTGTGAGGAGAGCTTGCTAACACTTTATATGAAGTCCATTATATATAGGATATATATATATATCTCCTATATATAATGCAGTACAAATCTGGAAAATATGAAAGCTAAAACTTAAGGCATCATAAAGAGTTGATGAAAAACTTCAGGGTTCTGTCATGACCATCCTTTTCTTGCAGTTTTCATACTTCGCAGTACGCTGAAGCTCTGTATGATCCAGGAGACAACTTGTCTCCCCAGGTGAGGGGGAGTCTAGCAGACACAAGCCTTGCGGGGGTCTGGGGGAGCCCCTGACCTGCCTCTTGATGAGTAGGGTGTAAAATTGTTCTGAAGAGTCTTCAGTGAAGAGAGACACTATGTTCAGCCCCACATTTTGTAAGAGCATGTCTTCATGTAGTGTGAACAGTGTTGGTTTCAGGTATTAAATGCTACAGGTGAAAAAAGGGAGAGACAATGTCTTAAACATCTTGAACTTTAATTTGTCTAGTAAACATAACTTCCAGATCTCCTTTTCCGTTTGCTGGCTGTTGGAAGGTGGATTTCTGTTATCAAACATGAGTATGGCCTGAATATTTTTCCTGAGCTTTCAATATCGATTTCATGACAAATACTTGGGAAATACACAGTTCTACATGTTACGGGATACTTCTTTGAAATGTTTTTCTTTTAAAATAACAAGTGGAACAAGATACTTGTTAGAGTGCTATAGGAGCAGCTGTTGCATGATTGTATTATGAAGGCTCTAAACTAGGCATAAAAATTACTTTAAAGCCTAATTTCTGAATTACTGTGTTTTTTGACTATTACATAATTCTGAGAGAGAGCACCAGGAGGTGACAACACCTCCACATACCTCTACATTCAGGCAGGGCATCCAGCCAACTCACCCACACTTCCTAGACCAGGTTTAAATTTGCAGTTTCATACAACTTCTTCCCCAGGCCAGTCCTTCCTTATGGTCTAGGTTTTGGCTTTCACACCCATGTCTGCAGCCCAGCAAGCTTCTGTAACTAACGCTGGTGCAGGTCCCTCACTGTTGTGCTGGCTGCATGAGAGCCAAACTCTGCTGCAGCATCGCATTTACAGGACAGCAGTGGGAGTGTTGGGGGAGAAGGTGCTCGTTCGTGTGTATGTGGGGAGCAGAATATGGTCCTTAACCAGTACAGGAAAAAGGTGCTGGGGGTGGGGGAGTTACTGAGTTCCTAGAAAAGCTGGTGAATGGCTTTTCTGGGAATGGTAGTTTAGAGCCATGTAATGGAAGAAGCAGAACCAGCCTGAAAAATTGGCTCAGTGAGGTCGCAGAAGCTCAGCAAGTTGGAGAACGAAGTCCTAGGTTTTCTTGTTCTTTGTTAGTGTGGTATCAGGATTGATTTTAAGTTTGCTGTGTATTGTATATGTGTATCTGTGACCATGACTAGCTTTGAACACTGTGATGCAGAGCACAATGTAGTATCTCTGAATCTTGGTCCTGTGGCCAGCAGAAAGGGTGACTGGGTTTCAGGCAGGTTGTGCTCCAAGCCCAGTTCTGCTATTGATTTCCTGGGTGACCTCAAGCAGTGTAACAATACATTCAGCATGCTGCAGGACCATGCAGCAAGTCTGCTGTCCTTAGATGTGCATTAGTTGTGTTGCTGTCAGAAAACTGGCTTCATAAACAAAAACAAGCTTTCAGAGAGGAGTTGGCATAATTTGAGAGAAGCTTTATTGCATGCAGAGCACTGAGGAGTAACTAGTAAAATCTGCTTTAAGTCCTAGCCAGATGATACAGCCAAATTGTCATTATTGCACACCACAAAAGCTGTTTGGGAGGAGATTTAGCTGTTTGTTCATTCATGGCTTAGACCAACAACAACACCCTGCAATAGCAGCCGCGTTTGTGCAAACATTTCCTCATTCTGTGACGAAAGCACTCATATTGGCAGGTTAGGAAATTTTTGTATTAAAAGGCTTTGCCTGTAGCTGTGGGCCTGGTTAAGTAATATGCTATTAAGCTCAATTAGAGTGGTACAGTGAAAATAGATGTAATCCTTCTGCAAGGAAAGAGCATGTAAAGACCTGAATGAATGAGGTGTTACAAATAATGCTCTCTTACACGAGTAGAGCCATTGAAGTCAGGGGCTCTGCACCTCTGTTTCGTGGTGTTTCTGTTACTGTTTTGTCGACTTTGTTTCGATGCCTTACGTTGGCTGAAATGTTTTAATGTTTTTATTTTGAAACTCCATAATTGAAACTGGCTAAGGCAAATGAACAAAGTGGACAAAGCATCCTCTGGAATCCTTCATGCTTTGCTGGTACGGCCTGGAAAGAGACCGTCTCTCTGCTGCCTTTCTTCCCAACCATATACGATTGCAAGTTAGGTTGTCCTGTGGTAACATGCCTTTTGGAGTGAGTGTAAAACCATACTGTCCCTGCATGATCCATGTAATACGTGGGAAAAAAATTTCTATCTAGTAACTGATGAAGACAATTTCCTGTAAGCCAGTTATTGTGGTCTCTGGTCTCCTGCCAGATCTATTTTTACTGCTTTTTTTTTTTTTTCCTCTCCCTCTAGTTTATTTTTTCTTAAGAAGAAAGAAGTGTTTGTTTGGCAGGGTTACTGTCATGACTCTTACATGCAGACAGACTACAGTTGCAAAAGGCACCAACAAAGCCCTGAAGGTAATGTGTATTAAAGAATTACAGCTTTTGAGCCACATCGTAAAGTCAGCATCAGTGCATGAGAGCTGAAGAGAGTGAACATTGGCCTGTGCTGGTTATCATTGTTGAGCTAAAGCCAGGTCCAAGTAATTTTATATTACTGTAGCCAAAAGTGTTTTTTTCCTGACACTGCTAACACTTAGGTTGATGTCACATAGGGATCTAGGAGCAAATAAGTAATTGCAGTAGCAGGCCTGATAATTCACCTGACTAGTAAATAAAGCCAAGGAGACTTACACTGAGAATGCAAGAGGAGTCCAGCACTGTCCAGCCTGGTGTTAGTGAAGGAGGTCTGAATGTATGGAGAGAGTGAGCAAATTAAGTGGGATCCAAGTGAAAGTGCAGGAGGGCAGAGATGTGAGAGGGGACTAATTTAGAACAGTCATTTTCCACTAATGTAAATGGAAATCCTGGCTGCAGCTATAGAAATGTTGTGCTGCAAGTCATGTGTGTATTTAAAACCAATCTCAGTCTGTTTGAACTTTTTTCCCAAGACTTAGGAATCTGTGAATCTTTCAAAAAACAGTTAACATCAAGCCAGAGAGTGAGTTGGAGAGATGAGTCTGTGGTGATAGAAATTGGGCTTGAAAGGCATTCTGATAGCCAGGTTTTTTAGGATTGCCAAAGGAGAAAGGCAGGACAATACTATGACAGTTACTGGCTCACAGACATTTGGGATCTGAAATGCAGTTTGTAGGAGTCAGATCCAGCAACAGTTGGATTTTCCTCCCATTACATTTGTGTTTTGAATGGTTGTTGGTTATGCTTTAACCTGCCTACTCTAGGATGAGCACATCTGATCAGGGAAATGGGAAGTATTTGAAAAATTGCCTTTAGTTTTTTTTTCTGTGGTTTCTGGATACTGATCCTTAGATCAGTCACTGTGACACTTGTTAGTTTTCAGTGAACAAGTACTTTCATGTATTTTTAAGAAATAGATTATATTCAGAAAAGCACGTGCTGGAGTGGCCTTTTTGTAAAATAAGATGTTGGCAATTTTTTTTGTGATGCAATGACAAAAATCATCATTGGCAGATTCAAGAGGAGATGTGACTTCCGCCCTCTTGACAAGGTGCCACCGTTGCTTTGAAACATTGCTGGGGGGCAGGAAGAGTGGTCTTCATTGGACACAGCTGTAGCCTTCACAGCAATAGCATTGGACTGGCATTTTGTTGCAGGAAATAATCTGGTTATTGCATGTCATTCCTGACAGTTGCAGCATTACTTCAACTAATACTGTTGGGTAGACTGGCAGTGATGTTTGCTGTGAATCATCCTCAGTAATGAGCCCATTTGATAGAGAAACAATAGTTATTAGCAAGGTGACATTTCTGTTCTGAATCACTATGCCTTTTAATCTTTACTATCTTCCCATGAACTCTTTTGCAAATTACCACTGGGCTGAAGGGCCCCATTCTCTTCATTCTGGAAACAAATATGTTGGTGTAATTGGAAAATACCTTTAATAACAGGAAGGGCTCTTTCTTATTTTTGTCCTCCGAAGGTGTTTGCTTCTGTTGTGTTTTTATTCTGTTTTCATTTCACATTTAAATAATTATTAATGACTGGAAAACCTTGAGTCAATGGTGTTGGAAGTCCTGCAGGTAGACTGTTTAATGGTATTTTTGAAGTGCCTAACTAAGGAACATGTACATTAAATGATAATGTTGATAGAGTTGTCTTGGAATGCTTCTATTTCCCATCACTTTGGGAAATGATAGGCTTCTTCCCTCCAGAAAAATAATGAAATACAGTCTTAATTTTCAAGCCTATACACAGATTCTAGAGGAAAGACTATGTATATGATTGAAGTTATTCACTTACATAAGAGCCTTTTTCTAGGCTGTGGCCTGAAGCCTGAGATATGAATATTGCTGTTTGTCTGTCTGCTTAAACATCCTTTTTCTCTTGGCTCTTGGTTGTGCAGAAGAGATGTTAGTGAACTCAGCTCCTGTCCTAAGAAGATAAGCCTCATGGTCAGTGAAACTGCTGAGTGAATGGAACAAAATGTGCGAAAAATTATTTAAAATAGAGATGATCTATTACATTGTCTGGAGTCCACTGTAGCTGAGGATGGGGTACAAGATTGGAGGAAACACTGGTCATTCCACCATGGTGATGCTTACATCCCAAATATCATCCACATGGTGCATTGAGACCATAAGGAACTATGTTACTTTTAGGAAACATCGCTTTCATGTAACCCAGATTGCATCTCTCTAGAGAAAAAGCATGTTTTACACCATAAGAAAATGAAGTTTACAGCTGTGTAGCAACACATCAGATAAAAGAGACAGTTCCTTTCCAGTTGCGGGTGCAACATGCTTGGGGCTTGTGTACACATTCGTCTGTGCAACTTTTGTTTTTCCTTGCAAAATTGAACTGCACACTATTATCCCCATCTTTGGAAACACACTGATTCCTTGTTTGACTTTAGAATGATTTGAGCTGTGGAATTCTGCCCTGCTCCCTACTCTGATTTTAAATGTTCTCGATGAGGCAGAGGAATGAATGCTCTAGGTGAAGCACATAGGATCAGTCCAGATGTCTATGGATGCAGGTGTGGACCAGGCAGTAAAAGCAGATTCTTTAGAAACTCGAGAATTAGCAGAGGACATAAAGAGGTTATGTGCTTCTGAAGGTGAAAACAAATTTTGCCAGTACTTCCAGGACTATCCTAGTGGTGGTTTAGCTCGTGAGGAAACATCAAAGGCCTTGAGTAATTGCATTCTCCAAAGCTCCTTTCGAAAGCAGAAAACCATTATGGAAGTAAAGCCACAAAGGCTCACGCAAATGGGTGGTTTTATCTACACAGTTTCTGGCCTTTAGGCAGCTGTCCTTCCAGTTTAATAATACTGAGTCATACCTTTTGTTTCTACCCTTCAAGTCATCAAGGTATCTCTCTTGTCCTCTTGTCATGCAAAGCAAGAAAGGATTGGTGACGCTTTCCACACAGGAGAGCAGGGAAAGTTTTAGCAGCAAGGGACCACCCCAGCTGGTGCTCAGTCTCAGAGCAAGGAACCAGTGATGAGATCTGTGTGAGGAGGTGAGTTTCTCAGCAGCAATGTGAGTCACATCCCTGCTTTCCCAGCATGTGTGGAGCACTTGGCAAAGGGGTGGCTTTGCTGGCCATTTATTTGCTGGAGACTTTTCTGCTAAAGCAGGTGCTCTATTGAGAGCTTTATCTCTGGATTTCTAAAAATCACAATCCTATGTCCTTTTTATTTCATTATCTGCTATTCATCTTAGACTTAATCTTGTATCCTTTTCCATTTTTTTTCTATTTCCTTTCAGTTTCTTTTTCTCCCAATCCCTTTAATGGAATGGGTATGTGCATTGGTGTAAGTTTTAGCAGTACTTCAGAAAACAGGTAGGTTTGCATTCGTATGGGAGACTTACCTCCCTTTTTTGTGGCATTCTTGTATTAGGACAACAAGTATGGTTTAATAAATAGGACATGAAATACCCATGTTTTGCTCAGCCTTTAATGACATGCAGTGTTTTATACCAGCTATGACACTTGATACTGCCTCTTTCATTTAGAAGGCTGTGTGCACTTTCTTTCTTTGATGTAATTCAGTTGACAGGAATGGGGTTGTTCCTGACTTACACTTAGAGAAATGAATAGGCAGTCAAGAGCAGCACAAGTTCACACACAGTGTATGTTGGCTCATTTGCTCATTGTCTTCTGTGTAGCAGAAAATGCATTTAGGGTACCCCTGAGGAATGTATCCAAGTAGAGCCAAGTTTGAGATGCGGTATAAGTTTAGCTGAGGTATGTGCAAAGCCAGGGATTATCATACGATTTGTAATGAAGGTGAAAATCAGTGTTTTCATGTGGGAAAGGACTAACATCCACTGACCTGACCAATTAACATGCAGGACTGTGGGGTTTTTAATTGCATTTCTAATTAAACTGAACCAAAGGGTTGTTTTAGCTGTCTTCTGGACAAGGAGTTGCTGCTATGACCACATGCAACCCTGCTTGTGCACAGGGGTTGAACGGGGCAAATCTCCAGAGGCCTCTGCCAACCTCAACTAGTTGATTGTTCTGTTCTGGGAATGGACAAGGATTTATGCTTTTATTGCAGTAGCTTGCTTTTTGCTCTCTTTAGTTTTCTAACTGTGTGTTTCATTTGGGACATCTCCAGTCTATGAGGTTACCTCATCTCAAATTCCTCCTTGCCTTCTCCTTTCTGCTGCTAGGCCCTGGTCTCAGATGTTGATGTTTCATCACTATGGTCTAGGAATCTATTGCCTTTTTATGGTAGTATACCTCTCTTGGCTCTGATTGATTTTGTAATGTGAAATAAGATGCTGGGTCTAGCACATCAGGCCCACTGTATCATGCCAGAGCTTGGCTTTATATCTGGATCAAAACATCTGAAGTGTGCTTAGGTGCAGCCATCTTCTTCAGTCTGCTGGTGGGCAGTCAGTAGCTTGTCCATGTCAAAGCTGTCTAGATCCCGTTAATAGTCTGAGCCTGTGGCTAAGATGCTGAACATTACTAATCTCCTCTTCTGGAGAGCTTGGGGTGAAGCATCCTCTCATCATCAGCTAGGGACTTAGAGTATGGATGATGGGTAAATCCAATCTTCACAGCAGGCTCCTAAATGATGGTATAGCTGTGTGCTCAGTGTCTTCTCTGAAGACAGCTTGGTGCTACCTCCATGTCCTTCTGGCTCGATTTTCTCTTCAGCCAATGCTCTTTTGTGTCCTAGTTAGCTTTTTCTTCTGTGTACACAGAAACTGTGTGGCTCTGAAAGAGAAACGTCTTGCTCTCCTGTGTACAGCATGTCTAAGTTAATAAGCAGAGATGGTGCCATTGCTCATCTAGGGGAAGAAGTAGCACTAAAACTGGTGAAATAAGTTATTGTTTAGGGCTGTAATTAAACTCCAGACTTAGTCAATAGAGGGTCAATATACCAAAGGTTTGTGCCTGGGAATTCAGAGCCCTTTTTTTTTTTCCTTTTCATTAAGGATTATTTTGTTTGATGATTAGATGAATGGGACTAGAAGTAACTGAATCAGCCAGCAAACCTGCCAATGACTGGTGGGTTTGTTATGAAAACTGTCAAATAGTTGACACACAGCTCAGATTGCATAGAGTGCTCAATGCCAAAGTAAATCATATAGTCTGCTAACCTTGGGACCTGGAGAGGGTAAAATACAGAGCCTTGCTGCTCGGAGCGCCTGTAATAGCTTAGCATGTGGAGGTATATGTGTGGAGGAGGCTTCTAAATAAGTGCCAAATTGGTTGAAGACAACCTAAGGGAGAGGGGTAAGTATCTTATAACTTTAGATGTGTTGCCATGGTGACATGAGCCAATAAACTAGAGCAAGCCCGGGGGTAATATATAATTGAGAAGTATAGGAGAGGCAAAGTACCATTGCTGTTTGTAGAGATTCAGGTGAACCTGATGCTACATTCATTGTGCTCAGTCCTGCCCTCATTCTGAAGAATACTTACAGTTTACTTACTGCTGGTGTTCAAAGGCTCCCTGTCACTTGAAACACATACATTTGTTTCAGTTAGCAGCAAGTTGTTGACCCCTGCCAGCAGCTGATCCCAATCAGGGCTTTTTCTGTACTGCACAAATAGGATATACATGCTGCATCTGGTGACCATACTGTAAAAGCAAACCAGATTTTGGTCTGTAACTTGTGGAACTGCTGGTTCTGTATTTTCATGGTTGCACTGTGGAAGCTGGATAGTCCTGTAGAGGCATAACACTAAAGCCTCGAGTCAGCGATGCCACCAAGCGCATGATTTAGTCTAAGTGCTTAAGTGCTCTAAGTGAGGATGGATAGCCCAAGTGCCTAAAGTTATACAGATGCTTAAATGCTTTGTAAACTCAGTGTTTAAGGACTTTATCCCAAAGGATGCTGTAGAAACCTCCACTGAAGTGAGTATGAAGGAGTCCTCATGCAGTGTCAGCAGCTACAAGAATTGTATGAAAGAAAGAAAGCATGTTATTGCTTTATGTTCTTCCATACTTTACTGTGAAAAAAAAAATCACTAGAATTACTTCTGGGTTTGGTTTGGATTTTGGGCTTTTTTAGAGGGGTACATGGCAGAAGAGGAGTGTGTAATATGATAATTATTTGGATAATTTTATCAGCATTAAAACTTAGTTTAATTATAAAACCAGTATAGGTGGAAGGTGGAACAGAATTCCACAAACAGTCCCTTCTTTTGAGGTCATGAATAGCCCATCTCATTTACATAGGGTTTTAGAAAACAAATTAAAATAGGAAGTAAGTATTTTCATTCAAAATCATGTTTATGATCCATTGTTTACAACAGTTTTCAAAGTGCTGTTAAATACACTGGGGTACTTGTCTTTTAACATTACTTACAAATGTTAATGGAATTGAGCACTTTGATTTACTTTTGCTTTAAACGTGAGAGATCCTTTACAACAAACAAAACATTCCTGGTAGAAAATGTTGACTATCCACCACATCTAGGGTTTTACTCTCTAGCCCCAGTTGTTTAAAATAATAACTAAAAAATATGATGCTTTCATCAGAAGGTGCAGTATTTAGAGTAGTAGTCTCTGTCTAGAGAAACTGTGTATTTACACCATGTAAATGAAGAACTTTGTTGGTTTCCTCCCCCTTTGAAGGGAGAACACACAATCATTTAATGATGACTGAGATAGCAGACTCGTTGGGACAGGGATTTTCCACTGTCTTTCAGTAATACTTGCATTTTCAGAATCTTTTTTTTTTCTCCTACGAAAGGTTTCCCAGGAAATGAAAATAAGTGCGTGTAGCTTCAGGCAAAACAGCATTTTTACCCCACTACAAAAGAGTCCTCGAGTTGCTAGAAAATCTGTTTGTGATACGCTTTTACTGCTCATTTTTCACAAAAACATCAATCCTGTTTAACACCTATGTATCTGTATAAACATTCTTGCTGTGTTTCTGTACAGCACCTGGTAGAAGGCAGACCCATTCTCAGCTGTTTCCTAAACACTGCTGTGATCAAAATAAGCAGCATTGAGGTTTGACTTAATAGGTTGTAACCTGTCACAAAGGGTTGCTGGGGAGAAGCCTGGTCCTGGCAAGAATAGTAGAAGCTGTAATTGTACAGGGACTATAAAGAACATAAAATTCTAAGATGCAGCCACTTCTGCAGAGCAATTGAGCACCAGTATGAGTTTGTTTGTGGTTGTATAGCTGGGTTTTTAGTACTGCTGGTGAGACATGCAAACTGTGCCAAGCCTTGATGTGTAGAACGCAAATCGAGTCATTCCTCATTGTGCAAATCATAACTCCACACTCCCTACAAGAATGTTTTTCACGTTGGTCTGACTGGTTCAATGTGAGACATTTCAGGGAAGAAAAATTTTGTGAATGAGCAAAATGTTTCAGCTTCATTGCAATTTCTCTTTGATTTGGGGGAAGGAGTGGCAAAACCCGAATAAATCCCATAAACAGTCAAAAGAAAGAGCTGAAGGTTTGTGGAAGCTTTTGCCGTTGAGATACTGTGTATCCCTTGAATTGAAGTATTTATGCCAATAAATTTCTAGGGGGGATTTCTAAGGCTCAGAGTTGTATGCAAGTGAAGGAAAAAGGCCATGCAGTTTCTTTCCCTCCCTCCTGCCCATCCCTTCTGTACTCTGCTCAATTATTTCCTGTGTTCATACAAATAAAAAAGATAATTGTTTTCCTCCTGACCTTACTTGAAAGCAGCCCTCATTAAACTCCTTGGTGGAAGAAGGGTTGGGTAGGATGCCAGTGTGTTAAAGGGCTTCTCTGTCTGGCTTGGGAAGTGCCTTATGTAAGGAGCAGTGACACCGCAGCAGAGCCCCGGGAACGGGGACAGACGGCACCTTTGAACGTGACCGTGGCTGGGATCCCTGATGGAGATCTTGCAGCGACTGTGGTGGCCCTGGGAAAACAAAGTGCTGGTTCATCCCCACCATCCAAAAAAAATCTGTGCTCTCCCAGTTTGGAGAGATGTGTTGGTGTGGCTTTTCTGCTGCCTGCTGGGGTAGCATTGGCACAGAGCTGCCTCCAGCCCTTTTACTACAGACAGGCAATGGCAAGGGAGACAGGACTGTTGTCTAATAGCACCCCGCTGCTTGAAGAAATGGCACATATAGTGTTTTCTGATGTTCTCCTAGCTGCTTTTTCTCACCAAAAAACCCAGATAGTGCCTAGAAGATGTCCATGGGGTTGCTTCTGAATTAAAACTTCCTGCAGTGTTCATAAAGTGGTGCATTGCACATCTTGCAAAGTGGAAGGTTATCATCCACCAGACGTGCTCTGTGCTGCCACTGGAAGCAGGAAGGAATGTAGCAGGACAAAATGATAGTGTATTAAATTAAAAATCACAGCAGTGGAGGGGAGAAGCAGCCATGTTGGGAGCTGCCAAAATTGCAAATAAAATTATTTGGCTGGGTTAAGGAAGCTGGTTAGCCAGAAGTTAAAGCTTGTTCCCAAGTCCCTTTGCTGTAGTTTAGAGATGCAGTGTGCAGAGTGGTGCTACTGTTGCTTAACTTTTGACTCACTGTCCTTACAGATAGAAAGTTCCTCCAATACTATTTAGATTTTTAATGCTTTAATGACCTGTTTTTCATGTCCACTGTTTGTGTTCTCTGTTGTGCACAGTAATCTTGTGAGTATTTGAATATGGTACTTCAATCTCTGCTATTGTCTGAACTTCTGTTAATTGAGTCTTTCTGCATAGGTCTTGCTTTATTGAAGTAGAGTTATTTTTATTGCTGCAGCAAACTGGATAGCCAAAGGGAATGAACTCCAAATAATCCTCCCAGAGAAGTGGCTGTTGGTCTGTGATGGTCTTGAAAGGGCTGCACTGGCCTTGGCAGCTGTGCTGAGCAGAGCTGCAGCTGTGTGACACAGGTGAGGAGGGGGAATGCTGCCGAAGCACAAATGAAATCAAGATGTCTGGTAATGCTCTCAAGTCCCATCCTCAGCTGTGTTTTGTTCACTGGCTCATCAATTGATTGCTTAAATCCAAGGGGTTTTTCTGTCCTGTCAGCTTTATTCTTGGCCACATCAAGTACTCTGAGCAAGTTGCCTTGGAGAATTCAGCTTTTGGGTGCTTCTGATTCAGAAAACGGATGTCTTTGGATTTCCCTGTGGTTCTGTCAAACTGAAGTTCTTATTTTTCAGCTTAGAGAGACAGTGAAAGGTGGAAGAGTTGAAAGAGGGAAGAGCTGTATTCAGTTCAGGAAGAAATGTGGTACTTCGCACCATCCCAGAGTGCTGTGAGCAGTGGCGATCCTGCTGCTTGTCCTGCAGCCTGATGCAGGTTTTGGTGGGCATGGAAATGAAGGAGCAGTTCTTTATACCATGGAGAAGCTTGTCTTTCTCTTAACAGGACTACAGGCCTTCCGCAGTATAGCAAAAGAGCCTGGACTTGGGCATTAGGAGTTTTGCACCAGGCTGCAATCCTTCTGATATTTATGGTTTGTTTATATTGATAGACCTATCTCACTCTACTAGAGAGGTACAGGATCAGGATTTAACAGGAAGTTTGCTATGCGGCAAAGTAGCTACTACTCAAGCAAACACGCTACTTTACACTCTGGAGGAGTTTACATTTTGTATGTGAATTTCACACAATGTTCTCATGGTCCTATGCAGGGCTCTGGGGAGACAGCAGAGGGGATCACAGGGCCACCTCACTCTGCTTCTTATGGTGGTGATTTTTATGGGCTGAAGGCTGCTGGGGCGTGTGTGTATGGCTGTGGCTGCATCACTGTGAGCTTGTGACAGTCTGGGCTTTGAGAGCAAACCCTATCTTCTGTAAGCGAAAGGAAGCCTGTGTGTCCTGGGTGAGCAAGCTGGGGGGGCTGTTGTGTGGTGGTGCTGTCACACCTAAGTGTAAAGTGAAAGAGGCTGCTGCAACAAAGTGATTCACATTTATTTAGCAAGTGCTCCTGAGTAATTTGGTGGGCTGACACCAGATCGTGGCAATACACATTGAAGGGTTACTGGTATCATCAATCAGCTTGTGTTTGGCTGCTGCTCTGTTGTGGCTTCTCTTGCCCTATTTCTTCTTGAAGAGCTGTGCAGCTGTAGTTATTTTAAGTTTTATCTTTATCCTAACCACAGGAGATAAATGCAATATGGTCAATATTATGACACCAGATTCCCTTGGTCCATTTACTGGCTTCTCATTTGGTTTAATAGTGGATATAGATCTAACAGTTCTTGCTTCCACACAGAGCATACACCTGTGTTGTCTGTCATCAATGGCTAGAAGAAAACAGATAGGTGAGGCTAAGATGTGAAAGAGCAATTTATAAATGGCTGGTTATCAGAGCTGCTTTTCTGTCATGAATTTATGATGGTGTAAGAGTGACAAAATTTTTGGTCCATAAAACATTAGAATAGAGCAAATTTGGACGTGTAGCCTTGTAAAGCACATAATGCCATCTCGGAAATAATGCTGGTTTCTTAAAATGTGCATAACAGATGCTTCTGAAGCAGCTATTTGAACAGGGTGTTTAAAAAAACTGTTTTGGGTATCTTCCTCAGTAAGTTTAGTTCATGTTCCTTACCCCTAAGTTACAGTGCTCTCATCTGCTAAAGTCTTAGTTAAGTAAGGGCAATTTTCATTAAAATTAATTTTGCATTTGAAGTTATGGGTATGTTGATGCTCTTCTTGAAGAAGGAGGTTTTTTTTTAGTAATCCAGTGTGTTATGAAATACTCTTTTAGGCAGCGATGTAAACAGCCATTAGCTTTCAGTAGTAGTTAGAAAGAGAGGTAACAGACGTCTTTGCAAACTAGGGCAGGCACAGATGAGTATGTTAAATTGAATGTTGGTTTATATGAAATGATGGGTGGAGAGTGCTGGTGTCCCATGCAGACTGGGTCGAAGGTGTACCAGGACAAGCAGCTGTAGAGACTCTCCATCATTTGGGATGACAGGAGTCCTGTGCTTTGACGCCAAGGACTTGGAGTCCTGATTTTCTACCGGCATGCGAATGAAACATCCACAGTAATTCTATTAATCTGAATATTTGTTAAGTTGATGCACAGCATTGGCGTCAGGCTGTTGGACTAAAAGATGTTTGACTCTAGACACACTTTGTACTCCTGAGAGTGCAGAGGTGCAAATGTGATTGTGCAAATGGGACGTTGATGTGTCTGGGTGAAGCGTAAATGTACAGCTTATCTCTAGGCTTCTGAAAAAAACTTAACTTGCAGAAATGAAAGAATCTGGTCCTGGGGTTCACCCACGAGAAGCATCCAACTGCTTTTCAATAACATGATGAAGACCAAGCATTTGGCATAACAGCCTGGTGTGAGGAGATGCTGCCTCAGGGTGTGTGGTAGGTCTCTCAGCAGTGGCACAGGACTCTCTGTGGCTACAAGCTTTGGAGAGAAGGAATAAAGAGCCAGAGTCACATGTCAGTGTTTTGAGGGTCCCTTTAGGTAAAGTTTATTTAGCTTTCTAGGAAGCTGCAGTATTGAATCTGACCTGAAGCAGCAAACAGATGGAGGGATGTATTCTGTCAGAGAAGAGAGCTGTATTTTTGGCTTTCACTTCAAGCAGGAGATTTGTAGGTGGCTTGCTTAGTGTTCTATGAATTTGATGCTCTATATATTGTTAAACTGAGCCTGTCTTTTGTAAGCAACATAATTTTGCAGCTTTCTTATGCTTAAACTACTTCTTTGCCCAGGAGTTAAAAACAGGTTCCTTCCAAATTTGATTCCCTGTTAGACCATGTGTTCTGCTGCTGCAGGGAGCAAGTCATTCATGTCAGCCAGTCAACCCTTGGCTTTACTGGGAGTTACTTATATCCTCCAGTGGAACTGTGTATTTCACTTTACAGATGAACCAGTGTATTCTGGTTTTGTGTTTACATATCTGAAAGGCAGGATTCTTTCAGGATTCATTTCTTTATAAGGCTTTTAACTGAACAGAGGCCCTTTCCTGTTAGATGGAACTCAACTTTCACTAGTGCATATGTGTGTAAGCTTCCCCCTCCCCCTGAGACCATGCCCAGTTAAAGAGGAGGAGAAAAGTGAGCATTCTTGGGAAGGTTTGTTCTCATCATATCATAGCCTCTTATAAAATAGAAACAAAACTAAAATTGTTGCAATGCTGCTTACGTAAATAACAGTCTGAGTTGGGGCTTGAAAATAGTTGGTTCTCCCTTTTTTTTCCAGGGTAAGCTATTCAGCATTCCAACTGGCTTGTGCTCGGAGCAGACATCACCAGCAAGGTATTTCCTGTCTCCTTTTGCCAAATGCTAATAATAATAATAACAACAACAGTAAAGATTTAAAAAAATATACTCAAATCAGAACTATGCCACACATGACTTCGTTTGGCAGCACAGGGCTTGCTCTATGTCTTCTTTTTTTTACTTATATCCCTGCCAAGAGCTTCTGAATTAATTTGGCTGCTTCTCACTCCCTGTCTTCCCCCTGCTGAAGGAAAGGCACAGTGTATCCCACTGAGCCAGAGGAACATATGGGATGGGGGAGCTCCACCTGACCAGTTGGAGGGCTCGGCTGTCATCTGAGGGCAGTGACTTGGTCACTGAAGCTGAGCTGTGTCTCCCCTTGAGCTCTATTTCAGGCATGCTGCCTCTCCCCAGTGCTACTGCTTCTTGAAGGTTTAATTTCTTACTGGCTTTTGCTAGTGGTTATGTCTCAGCTTGGGCTTCCTTCCCAGTTGAGTTTGGCCACATTGACCATAAGAAATAGGTGCCCACTTCTTCTTCCTGACCTCATCTGAAGAAGGAAGAGTAGAAACCGGGGTTTTTGTGGAGCACAAGGTCTCTATTCCTTTACATGGGTGCCTAATCCATGACAGATTCTAGTCATGCTCTAAAATGTTTTAGATCCCTTGATCTATGGTTACATCAGGAAAAATGAAATAAAATCTCTGGTACTGATGAAGAGAAAAGGGAGTTTTCCTGTAAAGAGTAGAAACCTGATATGCAAGAGAGCAGAGCCTTGCCAACAAATTTCACTGTCACAGGGAAAACCATGAGAACATTTCTGAAGTTTCAGTCCTGCAGAGAGTAACCAGGAAGGAATGAGTGGGAATTTCTTTTTCATTGAGGGCAAAAGAAATATGTGAGAGTATTTTAAGTGTGATACTCTGAGCTGCCTCTGCTTGTGAAATGGTGGTACCCTGAAGAGGCTGGCTTAGATTTGTGGCACATTAAAATGAAGTAACAGTTTCATGGTAGTTGATAGTAGTTTATGACACATCAGTTCCAGTTTCTGCTTTGTTAAACATTTTTAAAGCTGCTTCAGTGCACCCAGCTTCTACTGGGAACTCTGTGAACCCCTGGTTTGTTTGGAGATGCTGTGTAGGTCCCAGCATCCCATTTTGCCTAGGCAGCAACTGTATTTTCTGAGGTAAAATGTAATATACAAATATGAACATTTCTGGAATCAGTTAGAAACTACATCCACGTGATTCTCTGTGTATGTGTGAATTGTTTTTCTTTGTGTTGTTAAATTCATTATAGAAGAAAAAGCTTCTGGTGGAGCCCAGTTCTGATGAGCCTGTACAAGTTAAAAGGAAAGAAGTAGTTACTGTCCAGAAATCACTTTATTTTGGCACGTGTTTCCTCTAGTCCTTTGTGATCTCACCTGAAGGCTTTTATCTGAAATTGGTTTTGGATTGAGTCTGCATTGCTGATGGTGCATTTGGCTGTAAAGATGAGGTTTAATTGATTTTCAAGGGTAGGAGAAAACAGTGTCCTTGATAACCATTGCAATTTCAGGTAATGCATGCTAACACTGATGTGTGAGCTGCTCAGAGCAATAACTGGCTGACCTGACCTGCCTTGGCTGTGAAATGGCTAGTAAAACTTGCTGATTTAATAATCAACATATAAACAAATCAGGTTGCTCCAATTATTTCTCCTGCTAAAACTTTAACCTTGCTTTTTCAGCCCTTTAGGGTGGAGGGGCTCTCAGGAGTGGTTGAAAAAGCTGTATACCTTCCCAGTTTGTACCAGAGGACCAAAAAAAACGTACAGACCCTTCTCTGTCCATTTCCTGGGGCTGCACATGGTTTGTGTGTCTCCATGACATTTTGTGGCAGCTCAGGGTAACAGCGCTACATGACTGATTAATAGATACCTTGGTACTTTTGACAGGGAAAACTGGGCGTCTCATGGCTACTTCAGAAGGGCAGCAGCAGGCTGGAAAAAGTGCAGTGTGCTAACTCTCTCCTGACCTGCTATTCCTGCAAAGTTCCCACCAAAGAACCCTCAAAGAAACTGAGTTTTATTTCAGAACAACAAAGAAAAATATGGAAGAGTTTGGAAATGTCAGTGCTGGAAGTGGGGCTTGCCAGAAGTAGTAACAGACCAAACTTGTAAGGCAAACAATGCTGCACCACGGACTGACAATATCCCCCCATAATCTGTATTAAAAATAGATTTTGCAGGCTCCAGTTTTAGCATGATCCATTCAGTAATTCATATGGCATTCCCATATGTTAGGGTGAGAGGAAGGTGGAAATAGTGGGAGTCAGGGAAAAAGACACTGACTGATCCTTATGCCATTTCAGTTCAGTTAATTGCATGCGGTTAAAATGTTGTAACGTGAGCAGATGGGGTGTTTCACAGTTATGTGCTCTGCGTCTGGGTATATATACACACACACACAAAGATATGTATGAAGCTCTCCAGCTCTTGATTCCACAGAGCTGTGCTGAGGCTTCACCAACCACAGTGGGTCAGAGGGTGGCATCGGTAGTGGGATGGGATGAGCGATCTAATATTGGTGTCTCCAAAACCACATGAGATGTGCACGTGTTCAGTGAGCAGTCCCAAGCTTGTGGCGATGTTCCATTTGGTGACAACCTCAAGACACCCTCTCAAAGATTGTCATGTCTTCTTTGAAGCCACAGAGTTCTGAAATCAGTAAACAAATTTTTTCAGGAATCTGGGCTTCAAATGGACTTGGTACTTTAATATCAGGGTAGTTTCAGTCTGGGAATAACTTCTAGAAGGAGGAGAACTGTCCCTGGAAGCAGTGGTTGCGTATCCTGCAAAGTTGCAGGAATGTAGGTTCCCTCCTCTTGCTAAGGTTGCTGGAGCAGCCTGGCTGCCCAGGGCTGTGTGCCAGTGGGCACCATCCAGCTTGGGCAGCACTCAGGTTACAGCTGGGATGATGGGTGTTCTTCTGACCAGGGTGAAATCCCACTTCAGTCCTGACTCTGCAGTCTCCTTGCTCCCTTTTGCTGGCACCGTCAGTGCTGAGCCAAGTCACCTGGCTGCTTTCCTCAGCTATTTTCTGGTCTCGTTCCCTCAGTTCTGTCCCTCTTGCCTGCCCTGCACCCTGTCCCGTTCCACACAGGTGCTTTTGGGGAGGGGGCAGCCTCCTCTCTGCACAGAGCAGCCTGTTGTTCCCATGCTCTTCAGCAGGAGTGTGGCAAACGGGCTGTTTCCCTCCTTGCTGCAACAGCCCTTGAAGGAGAGAGGAAGGCAGATGGCACCGTGCTTAATGAACAGCCAGCAATTGAGTGAGCCTTTGTCAGCTTGGGCTTTGCTCTGTGTGTCAGTCCCATGTTTGCCAAAGCTGGGCTCTTCAACTGGAGCCTCTGCTCCTGCTGGGATCTCACCGGGAGGATGAGGGGCCCCTCCCCTCTCTCCCCAAACTCTGGTCCCTAAGGTCAGCCTTTGCTCAGATCAGCTCTTCCCTGAGAGCAGCCAGGCTTTCAGCAGGACCTGTGTGTATGGCTGGGCTTCACTTGGTGTGATGTAATTCCTCTGAATCTTCAGGTAAGACAAATCTTTTATTGAAGATCCATTTTTCTTATCTTAGTGAATTGTTTGGGGTAGTCCTTAGCTTTTAAGAGCTTGAAGACATCTGGCTGAACCCAGGGGTTTTGTTTGCTTTCACTTTGGGAGACTGGTAGAGACATTCTTGGTCAATGTCAGCCTGAGCTGTAAGTGATTCAGACCCAACTGCTCTTTGCTTATAGGGATTTCGTTTCCTTGGGGTTTTTTGTGTGTATTAGTTCTAGGACCAGTCAGTCCATGCAGCATTTGCTCTCAATTTTCAAGCCACATCCTCTTTGCATTCTTTCCTGTTCCCTCTCCACATGGATTGGGAGGTGTGAGGAGGGATCTTGTGGCAGCCAAACCACTGTGCTGTTCTCAGAAGATTCCTGTGTCATGCAATACCAGCTGAAAGTGCCTCAACAGCTGAGACATCACCTCACCTGCAGCTGGCAGGTGCTGTTCGTCTCTATTTACACATGCCAACAGTAAGCTGGTACAAGGGAATGCAGGACCTCATACTCTTCTGGGGCTGATTTGGAACTGAGGTCTCAAGCTGCTGCTGTGTAGACAAAATGGAAATAATACAATAATCTTGCCCTGCTATTGGGTAAGAAGGGCCAAATGTGTAGTAAAGCTGGGTTGAAGAAATACTTTCTCACCCAGTTTCTGGAGGTCAGGGCAGAGATGCAGGAGCTGGGCTGAGCTGTTGCCTCTGGTTCCAGTGAGCTCCTTACAGCTCCTTTCCTCCTCCCACACATGGTTTTGTCTCATGCATTAATTTCTTAGCAGGTGCCCTCACACTGGGAAAGCTTTCAGTACTGAAGAGTCTTTGTGGGCTTCAGAAGGAAAATAAGAATAATTGACTGGGCAGTACAGGCAAGGATCAGCTGTCACTACCCTTGGTATACCCAGGGGAAATAAGGAAATTCAGTCCAGTGCTTTTCAAGAATGAAAGATTAGTTCAGGATGAGAGAATCTTTTGGTCTTTTAAAGGGGCAAAACCTTGAGCCACAGAAATGATATAGCAACATGTAAAGTGGTAGCTGAATAAAAATAAAATGAAAGCACAAAAAAAAGCCTTAAGCACTTTAGTTTATCTTACTCTCCAAGTTCTTTATCAGATGGCAAGCACCTGGATGTTAGGGGCATGTGGTCAGGAGACTTTTTATCTTCAGCTGCCTTTACACTCTGCCTTCTGTTTGTCTGCTGATCACATGCTGCAGGGTAGAAAGCATTTTCTGGTCACAGTGACTTATTTTTCAAGTTACTGAAGTGTAAAATCATTTCTATCAAGGCATTACAAAATATAATAGTTTCCAGTTATTTCTGTCTTGGCTGTATGTTGGAATCAATCTGAACCAATGTGTGTGTTTATACTTATTAATAAAATATAGCTTTATATAGAGAATGTTCCCACACTTATTTCTCCCTTGTTCAAGGGAATGAAAAGAGACAAGGGGGAAAAAAAAGGCTTTAAGGTACGCTAAGAGATGGATGAAAGCCAAAGTCAGAGAATTTCATAAATTTCAGGAAACAGGTTGAACAAGGGAAAAAAGATGGAAAAGATGGAGTGTTAGTAAGGTGACTGTGTATTACACATTTATCTAATTTTAAATTTACTTACGTTTGCTCCTATATTTATAGCACAGAAACATTTCAGAGTTATCCAGATCTCTCAGGAGAAGACAGTATTTTCTTACCTGAAAGCACGAGCTGTGGCCCCTAGAAATGGCCTCTAGAAGCAGACATCAGAGGATAAGCTAAGCTCATGCCTTTTTCTTTTTTCTTCCCCAAAAGGTTTTAATGCTTTTAAATGTTCGTAGTCTTTAGCTGTGTTTAATGGTTGATAGATCCTGTTAAGCTCTAGAGTAACAGAGTGTTTTGGATTTTGGGAAAGGTGAGTGTTGTGGTTTGACACTGGCCCAATGCCAGGCACCCATGGAAGTTGCTCCCTCACCCTCCCCTGCCGCATCTGGGCAGAGGAGAGAAAAGAAATTAACTAAGTGTTCATGAGTTAAGGATTGAGAGATAACACTCCAAGGGCAAAACAGGCTCAACTTAAAGTTGCAAAGTGAATTTGTTACTAACAGAGTCAGAGGAGCATAATGAGAAGTAAAATAAGCCTTTAAAACACCTTTTTCTCCCAACTCCTCCCTCTTTCCCACTGACAGTGCAGGGAGACAGGGCATGGGGGTTTTGGTCAGTTCATCATCGGAGATTTTCTTCTGCTGCTCTGGGAGAGGAGTCCATCCTCTGTGAAATTGTGGGGTCCCTTCCCATGGGAGACAGTTCCCTGTGAACTTCT
>VZSR01000028.1:8986762-9139476 GCA_013398615.1 Brachypodius melanocephalos
GGCTCTGCCAGACGTGGTGGAAGCTTCCAGCAGCTTCTCACACAAGTCACCTCTGTGGCCAAAAATCAGGCTGTGCAAAACCAACAGAGTGGGGAACAGCTGGTCTGTTTGACAGTCAGTATATGGGATATGTGCAGAGATGTCTTTTTACTGATAAGATGCTCTTAAGGCTCTCCAAAGCTGTAAGGAAAAGAAAAGCCCTCTGCTCCAGCCTGTGTCTTTCACTAAACCTTGGCATGTGCTCTTTGAGTGACTTGCCTCTTTAATGTTGAACCCTGCCCTCACGAGAGGCTGAAAAGGAGATTGGAGTAGAGATCTATGCATGTAAGATTGGGGAACAATGGCAGAAGAAAATCTGAGAAAGCTGGTTTCATCAGGGCCCCCTCATACTGGACTAAGCAGGGGCAGCAGCTGGAAGCTAGCAAGGATGACCAAATACAATCTATTGGGGGAATAAAAAGGACTGAAAGCAAAGTGTATTGTCCAGCACTGCTGTGGTTAGAGCTCAGCACTCAGATGTAATCAGTGGATGGTCTTTGAGAAACACATAGCATGAATTTTAATAGAGTTCTTATAGCTTAACAGATGACATCTTGTAGCAAAGAACTGAAATATCCTGGAGGAATATCACAGGTTAATAAAAGATCAGGCAGCTTTACCAGATGTAAATTTTCTGGCTCTTGACCTGCAGCTCTGTGCAGCAGGTAAAGGTTTTGCACCAGCTGGTGAAGGCTAGTTATTTTGGTATGGCCTTGTGTATTTTTATTAGTAAAGCTGTTGAGTTATTAATGACTTTTCATGGTTCCTTTTATTAAGAAATACATTAAATATTTCTTTCTCTGTTGTCCAAAATTTTGTCTTTGAATATGAAGGAATAAGAGATTAAGTCAAAGAGAGGATTGGTAGTTTCCAAATCAACACACAGGCTCTTAAAAACCTCACATATGCGATGAACAGAGTATAAGTTCTATAACAAAAACCTATTTCTTTTTCACTAATCTCTTGTCCTATGAAAGATCTGTCAGGCAGAAGATTTATATCTGAGTGTAAGCAATGAAATGTTGAGGGCTGATTTTGCCAGTTGCAAGTTCAGAAGTTGGTGGTTTGCATTGACCAGACAGCAAAAAACAATTAATGACAGTAGTACAAAATATTAGGAGATTGCTGCTCCTGCTGTTGAGAGAGTTGCATCCCAAGTTTGTTGTATTTGAGTTGATTTGGGGTTTGCTGTATAATCTGAAGTCAGTTTGTAGGACGTAACTGTGTGTTTTTGGGAGGGACTTGCTGCACTGTTGTTGGTGGGAGGAATGGCCCTTGGAGCTTCCTTTCTGCTCACTAAAATGCTGCTGAGCCATAGGCAACGTGCGAATTCTGCAAAGGGTGAATCAAGGAAATAGCGCAGTACCCAAAACTCAGGGCTTGCAAACGTGAGAGTAACACTTTATGAGGAAAACATCTCTAACAAAATCCCCAGCAGCTAAAAAATAATCCCAAAAAACCCCAGTTTCCTCATAAACTGGATTCTGTTGATTGGGCTCTTGTGGCTCCGTGTGTGTACCTGCAGCCAGACTACAGCCAAGAATGGGATCGTGGGATCCATTTGGTCACCCTCACCTGGGTGAGTGGCTCTTACAGCTCCAGCCATCCTGGTAATGGCAGTGGGGATGTTCAGGGGATGGTGGAAAATGACTGGAGCAAAGCCAGCAGAACAGACAATTTTGGTGTGGAGCTGGGAAGAAGTCACGCTAAGAAGGGTTGCAGGGGGAGGCCCTCCTGTTCATGGCTTCTGTTCTGGTGGGGCTGCAGACAGGTTGAGCCATGCTCTGTTGCATTTTCTGTCATACCTTCTTGCAGAAAAGTGGGCTAGGTGCTTCTCGTTGACTTAGCTGTGTTGGGTGATGATGTTACAGTATAAATCTGAAAAGGCCTTTGTGATTTGCACTTCCACAAGCCATGCTGGGATTTGGGAATGTTTGCAAGGATAGCTTTAGGGGATCAGTAGTTAATTTGGGGTTGGTTACCCTAACAATGTGAGCTTTTGGTTTATGGTAGGATCCTAGTAGTCCTTTCTGTAGAGGATGCAGAATTGTGCATTGGTTTTATGGAGTTTTGGTTGTTTGATTTTGTTTTTTTTTGTTTCTTTGTTTTTGACTTTTCATCCTCTTACAAAATTTATCTAGTCTGAACTCTTTCTGTTTTTGAAATTCTGTAGTTTTTTATTCTTTTTGAGGAAAACAATGCATTTCAGTCTTATTGAGTTTCATTAACATCCTTCCCCTCAAACATGGCAGCAAGCCAGTAAAATTAATGTGCTGTTTGTCTTAGTACAGTTTGTTTGCTCAGAAATTGTCTTGTGCAAAACTCCAGGCCTTGGACCAGAGGCTGACGTGAATGTGCCTGACTCCGCTGCTGATGGGCCTTTAAAAGGTGTCTGGAAATTCCTCTGTACAAGGTTCAGCTCCTAAGAAGGGATAACCTCCTGTGTTTTGCTACTGATGTTGGTCCTGACTTGGTCTGCAGGGCCAGCTTCCAAAGGCAGTGAAAGCTCAAGCTCCCATCAACTCTGTGCAGAGAATCGTGAGTTAAGAAAGGCACAGAAAACTGGGTGCTTGTTAATAGTCATCCTTAAATGATGTACGAGGCTAAAAAGAATAAACAAGTGACACTTTATATTTTGTTACAGCAGTCTCCTATCCTTGTTTACTATTGTTAGTGGGGAGCTTGAATCCAGAAGGGTGTTTGGTGACACCATCAGCTGAATAAGGTCTTTCAGTCATGTCTGTCTGCATTAGTAATGAGAATGCTTGCTCTTGTCTTACAAAGGAACCATTTCTTTAAAATATAACCTCCTTCTTCCCAGTCCCTCCGCAAATGATTCCATCATCGGAATTCTCATTACAGCTGTCTTTCATCCCTTTAACATTGGATGAAAATCTCTTTGTCTTCAAGTTCCTTCAATTATTAATGATTCAGTTGTATTCTTTTTGCCAATTGGTGCAGAGAGAACCTTGGAGCAAATGGGTATTAGTTATTTCATTTATTCTCTCCTCTTCATTCCTTCCGCAGTTTTTCTTAATAGTGCAGCTCTCCTGGTTTCTCACTCACAGGTTCTGCGTCATTGCATGGGGTTTTTTTCTTCAAATAAAGGAGTCATTGTGGCCCAAAGACTAACTTCATTTTTGAAACCTTCTAAAAAGAGGCAGGGAGCCTTCTTGCAAATGCTGCGACCATCTTTATTTTTCAGTCTTTACGGTGGTGTTAATAAGTGGTCAGACACCTTTATCTGAGCCAGGTGGAAGTCTGGGGGATGGCAGGTCACAGACCCAGTAAAGTTGTTGGCTCCAGATCCTAAAGTACAATCTCAATGGCATTGTGGAAAGGCAGGGGCCAGCCTTGGTGCCCTCTCCACCCCACTGAGATCCTCCAGCAGCAACGAGGAAAGGAATAGGTGGAAGAGCTACAGGCCTTGTTCTCTGAGAGACTGAGCTGATCCCTGCAGGAGCTCCCCTTCCCCAGCCCCAGTGTCCCTGAAGCTGTAGACTTTGCAGCTCTCTGGACCTTACTGGCAGATTGGGGCTGAGATTCCCAGCACTCCAGCTGGCCCAGGTTAGAAAGGTGTGGAGGGAGCAGTGCTGTACTCTGCACCAGCAATTCTCATGAGGCTTGGGAAGGATGGAGAGAAGGCAGGGTAAGTTAATCCTGTGGCCAGGTGAGTTTTGCAGGAGGCTGTACCAGTTGCCCAGTTAGAGAAACTGGATGCCTGCAGAACAACAGGATCCTTACTCTCTTCGAGGAGGATGCCAGCCTGTCTAGGCCCTGCTCTTGGTGCTCTTTGTATAAAAATAAATAGTTTAGCCTTCCTCAGTAGCATGGATTTTGGTAACCACACACAGAGATTTGCTTTTAATTAGCCCAGTGAATTACTCTTTCATTCCCCCCTCCTTGATCACCCTCACCCATCCCCCCACTGATTTAGAATGTAATTGCTTTCTTCCTTTGTCTTTAAAAATTATATTATCTGAAAGATTTTTATTACTGCTTGGGTTTTCTGTACTTTGGAGAAACCTATGTGAAAACATGTGCTTTACAAGGAATGATTAGAAGAATGTTTTCCCAAACTCTCGCTTTTTCTTATCTGGACTCTCCCCAGTTTGTCTGTATCTATCTCTACGGTGCAAACCCCACATTTTGGCATTTCTCCAGCTGAGACACCACCACCAAAGAAAATGGAATAATTATCCCAGTGTTTTAGGGATATCATCCCCGTTAAGATAAATAAAACTGTGATTTGCCTTTTTTTTTCCCCCACAGTAAGCCTTTTCCTGTCAAACTGCTGCCAAGCTATTTACTCCTGATTTGTCTAGTTATGTGTTTGAGGCCTTGTCTATCAATACGCTGTTCAGTCCTTTTTTTGTTGATTTCCTGCTTTTAGATCTTGGAGCTGGTGTGCAGTACGCTGCAATGATCTTGATTTTGGGAGATGCTTTCCTGTGGCAAACTCATCCTAACTTGGGGTGAAACTCAAATTTTATAGAAGCAAAGTCAGGAGTGGTGAGATGAGTTTGTTGGCATTTGTTACTGATGGACTGATACTGCCAGAAGTATTTTTTAAGTAATGCGCTTGCCCTCTAGGTATTTAGGTACTTGTAAACTACTTGGTTTATTTTTTTCCAAAATCTTTGCAAAGATGGCATTTAACTGATTGGTTTGTAGTTGTTCACAGCTTCAAGAGACCTATCAAGAGAGAGTATGGTGTTTGGGAAGACATTTGTGAAGATAAAGCAGACTCTTGTCTGGTTTGTTATGAAGTCTGAAATGCCCTTCTTGAGTCAGGGAGGATCCACACAACTTTCTAAGCTGCATCTGCCTTGTTTTGAGTGTTTCTTAAGTTGCTCTTTCCTATTCTAACCTGAAGTTCTGCTTATTTTTAAAACAATCATACGCAGAATTTGCTCACTGTTGGTCTTGTGAAAATTGAACAAGTTGAGTTGTAGCCTTCTATGCATCACCTTGTTATGCCTCTCTGCTGAGCCATGACTTGTCCTGTCTGCATTTCAGATCATACAGGTTATTTTTTGTTGCCTTTTATGTTCCTGGCTAATCACAATTCAGTTTGTTCCTTAGCTTTTCTGATTATATTCCCATAGTTTTGCTTTTCCATATTTATATGGGATTTATCTCTGTTTTCTGCATGATTTTTGTTTGAATGTTCAGGCTCTTAAAAAGCTTAGTGTATTCTTCCTGTGTAGTTATAGAGTTTGTTTTTAAAACTGCTAAACTCTCTTAATTTTGCCTTTCCTTTCTAGTTGTGTATCTCTAGAACCTTGCACAGAGCATAAACCCTTATCTTTTTGAGCTGTCAATGCTTTTGTTCCCTGCCAAACTGAATGGGAGTCTTCCAAAGGAACTCAGGTAGGATGGTAGAGGAGCCAAGACTGGCAACTCCCCTCAATCCTCCCCTCTACCTTTCCCTGTTTTAAATCCAGGTAATTTTGTTCTTGTTCCTCTAGAGTTGCTGTGGGATCACTTCTCTGCTAAACAGTACCATCCTTTGAAACCAGTGTAAACCAGTGTCTGGTTGGCTTATAGTAGCAAGGAGTCCTGTGGCAGTCATTGAAACAGCAGAAGTTTCCTGACTTACTGGCCATACTCCTGTTTGGGCTTGTCATCTAAAAAGCCATTGATCAAAGTATTACTTCATCCAAAAGAGGGTCACATCCCTTGAGGTATATGAGATAAGGTCCTAGGTCTTTCATTTATCCAAAAATCCTTTTTTTCTTGTGACTTTCATGTTTTCCACCCCATTCTGATAAACTAGATTTAACTGTAATCACATCATTCTTCCCAAAAATCTCCCTGGTGATGGTGGTTGGACGTGGAACCCTTCTCTTTGTACCCTGAACTCATGGACAGTGTGAGTGCTGCAAAATAGCTACTGCCTTTCACCCTTGGGGCAACTACCTGGTTCAGATGAGAGAGGTAATCTACATGTACAAACAACTTAAAAATAATTGTGGACAGTACTGTGAGACCAGGGTGAATGAAGGCTATGTTTAAATTATCTAATCCGAGTCTCCAGTCATTAAATGCATTTTAGTCTTGATGTGGTGAGTGCTGTGGATACAGTGGAGCAGTGGCTGACTTAAATGTGTGTCAGCAAACAGGGAATTGGAATCATTGGGTTAACCACAGGAAATCTGCTTTTATGATGATGAAAACAGGAATCAATCGTAAGTAGCTAATGAATTAGCCTACAATATCTGCTATGTTCATTTCACAGTAAATGTGATTGTCAGAATCCATTGAGAAACCCTTGCAGTGGTGTCCTCTGCAAAGAGAGTATCTGTAACGTGCAGTGCACACTGCCAGCCCTCCTTACCTTTATCTGAAATGCTACAAGAGCGTGCATAAACACAGATTCTGATCCAGGTGTGCTGGAGTCAAGGAGGGGCTTCTGGTGGTTTTGGCAGGGCTTTGTCTGAGAGGTCAGAGTTGCTGTTAGCTGTGGGTGGTTTTACTGGAAATCTGCAGCCTGTGAAGGGCAGGTACTGGACAGGCTCAGCCTGGCTGCCCATGTGAAGAGGGGATAAGCTGTTACGTCATGCTGGCAGTGTCACATCTGAACCCATGTGGGTCAGGCTGGCAGCCAAGCAGTGTTCTCATAAGGCTGCTTTTGTTGTCTCTCCTCTGAGGTGAGGAGAGAGCTGCTTCCCCTCCACACGGCTCAGCTGCCAGGAACTCTTCCATGGGTTTCTGCCTGACTGCCTTCCTTACGTAAAGTGTTCCGGAGTGAGAAGCTGTTGAAACCAATTGTGCTACATGTTACTACATGTTTCTGCAATTTCTAGTGCCTGTCTGGTTGGTTTTGCTGTCGAGGAACAGCAGTTAGCTGAGCTAACCATGTTTAAAAAAAAAATCTTGAAGGAAAGTATGGACATAAGAGAAAATAATCACCTGGCAGCTTTTAGGAAGGCAGTACTTAACCTGCTAGAGAACGTATTTCTGAGAAAAGAATGATCTTTAGCTAAAAGGAGCAAGTACCTTTTCACTGAGAGGAGTTACAGATACCAACCTTTCAGGCAAACCTCTGTTTTCAGTACTGCATTAACTATATACCAACATCCTATTAACTGAAAAAAACACGTTTTCCTAAATATAAGTGGTATTTGAATTGAAATACTGTTCAAAACCTATGATTAGACAAACAGATAGATCTGTGTATTTTGCATGGCAGTTACTGCTTTATATGTCTTTAAGACCATGCCAGCTTTGTTTATATTTTAATTGCATCTTTTTCAAAATCTGCTTCAACAAATGATTCATTAATTTAGAATATTTTATCTATAAATTTAATATAGAATAATAACTAAGGCCTCTGTTAAAATTTACAACATGACACTTGATTTAAAAGCATTAGGTTACCTGATTAAGTGAAGTACAAACTGATACAATAAATTCTTTTACAGTAAGCAAGTTTTTGTCTTGACTTATCACCCCACTGGTAGGCCAGGAGAGGGAAAAGGTGAGAACAAGTGGTACAAATTCTATCTGCAGTATTTTCTTAGTCATAAACCGTGTGATAGGGTGGAGAAACATTTGGTGTTTCTCTTAGATGCACAGCTTGTCACATGGACACCCATCCGGACAAGGGCTGTGTGTTCACTCATACAATCTTTGAGCCTCCCACTAATGCAGTGTTGCCTGCACAGGGTGCAGCCTTCCAAGCCATTGTGTTCCTTGATGTGTGCAGTGATCTGGTTTGGTGGAAGGTCACGGCACTCTCAGGTGGCATTGGTTTCTGCAGGAGGGTTGGTGCTATCCATTGCTTCTGATACTGTGGACACGGGGAATCGACTGAAAATATAGATGGCCTTCCAGGAGCAGCGCAGTCACAAGGAACTTTGAGACTGTACCAGTTAGGACACATCAGATGTCTTTATAATGTTCCACTGATTCTCTGAGATGGAGGTTTGCTTCTGCTGTGCCAAAATTTGGGGTGTGATTGCTCACCTATCTCTTTGCTTTTCCTTTGTGGATGGAATTTGAGGTTGGGGTGTTTGTTTTTGCCCAGTTGTCAGTGACACTAACACCCCAGAAACAGCAGGCTGAACAAGCAGTGAGACCAAGCTGTTCCCCTCCACATGCAGTGCCCAGGGCAGAGGGGATGGTTTATTTTGGGTAACTGTACAAAAGCTTGCATTGCAGCTGTTATTAGTATCTCTGCCACCTACATACGAGATTTAAGGACTAGTAAACACATTTCATGCATTTTGCCTTCTTATTCTTTTGTTCTCTAAGCTAGAAACAAAGGATTTCCTCAGAAAGCCAAAGAATTTGGTAGCTTCAAAGGGTGAAGTGCGGTGTTGGTTGTTCTGACAAACAGACTTGGGAGTATTTGAATATTCTACATCTTCCAGCTTGATTTTAGTGACATGGTGGCACAGAGAGAAATACAGAATCTTTTTCTGGATATTCCACATATTAATTATTTAGTTGAGGGGAGTCAGCTGGGATTCACGAAAGAGAGATCATACCTGAAAGTATAAAACAAATAAGCTGAAGTAGGGGAAAGAGAGGCCGTAATATGCCTGGGATTTGAAGACTTGTTTATATAATCATGCTGCACAGAACCCCGTGTTGTATCAGCTGGTGTGTCAGTGGGTGCAGGAGAGCTGGCCATGATAGTTGGTGTGAGGGGATGATTTTGGATGAGTGCTGGGAAAGGGTAACATCCCCAGTCCTGGCCTGTTTTATTGGTAGCCTGGGAGGAAGGACAGATGAGTCCTGTAAAGATATTGGGATCTGCTGTGGTTACAAAGCTGGTGGCACTGTTGGTGTAAAGGAAAGAATATGGTTGAAAGGACTCTGGACTGGCTGCATGAGGTGGGCACTTCAGCTCCTGCATGCTTGTACTTTGAGGCGAAGACTAAAAACAAAACCAGAGTCCCCCTGCATCCTGAAACTTTATAGCCTGCCTTGAAATCCTTGTTACACATAGAGGCTGCTTACTTGGCTGTGGCTTTTCATAACTGCTCCACATCCATCCTCTCTTTTGTCAGTAACCCCTGTGAGGAAGACAGTGACTCCAGCCTTATAGCCTTCCTCACTACATGGCCCTGGTGAAAGAGCTAGTGTGCTAAACTGCATGTGTTTTTCTAGAATTAATTAATGCTCTTCAATTCTGTTTTCCCCCTGCCTTGAGAAGAAAAAAAAAAGGCAAGTTTTTCTCTCAAATGGATCGTAAACTAAATAGTCTGATGTTTATTACTACTGCAGAGGATCAGACAATATTTAGAGAGTCTGGTGAAGCATTTATCTCCTCTCAAGCTCTCCAGAAGGCAGTCATCCCTGTTTCAAGTGCTAAGACAATAGGAAATAAAAAGAAAATTCCCCGTTCCAGGGCTATTTTTACCCGAGTGGTGCAGTTCCTGTTCAGTAGACCTATGCCTCTTAATCTACATCACTGATGATATTGGAAGCTATTTTAAGCATTGCGTAAAATGTTCATCCAGTCTTTGCTAAAAAAGAAGCAACCAACCCACAAGTCCTTTGTTAAACACTGGTTGCAAGGCTTCAGCAGAGATTGGGGTAGAAAGATCATAGGCTGAGGTTGTGGAAGCATCTTGCTTTGTTTGGGAACAGAGGTTGTGTGTGACCTTGGGAAAGCACAAACTGGCGATTGTTCTTCCCTCCCCCCAGCCTCTCATTATCCTGGAAATAAGGAGAACACTACCATAATCTCTTTAGGCTTTTCCCTCCTCTGATTTATAATGGCAGTTGTGTTCTGTTTTGCCCAGCATCTTGCACAGGGGGACCCAGTATGCAGCTGGACAGTAACGAAATTGAGTTCATTAGTTTGTGTGAATGTGATAATGAAATAAAATCCACCTGAACCAGCAAAATCTTTTGGAGTTGAGATCAGGTCTCAGTCACAGTCTCAGCACCTTCTTTACTGAGGTTGTAAATGTCTTTACTCATCTTTGAGAAGTACAGGGCTGAAAATGTAATTTAATAATTTCCAGGATTTTGACTTGTCAACTTCCTTACGTATTTGTATTTGCACTGTGTTGGGATGCATTGATTTTATGTGATGAGTTTCCTACGTCTGTGAGTAAGCCAGGTAAACATGAGGTTAAATCTCAGACAGGGCTGAGTGTTCTCTGTGTTCCAGCATCTATCTGGATTTAGGCCCTTCCTCCCTGTTTCCTCCTATGCTTTTTGTCTTGTCAGAAGTATTTTTAAAGGTATGAAAACGTATATCACAGGGCAGCCAGAACAAACTTGATGATTAAGATGGTTTTTATTTGCCCTGGGCTGTTTCAGCAGGTTGTGTCTCTGGAAATGCTTGCATGGGCAGACTGAGGGTGATTTGGGTAGCTGATTGAAGATTCATCCCTAGGCTCCAGGGTGTGGGACACAGCCTGGCAATATGTATCCATTCCAGATGAGTTCTGTCAAGAACCTCTCAGACAAATTACAGGACAGTTTTCAGAACTTGCTAGTCTTCCACCATCCCAGCTCCATGGTGTGTTTGCTGTGACCTCCCAGAGCTCCTGGTTACTTTGGCTGGTGAAGGGGAGCTGTAGAAGTGAGGGAGAGATCATAACAAGGCTGTGAACAAGCACCAACTGGTAAATGGTGGAGCTGAGGAAGAGGGGGCAGGATTAGGGTTTCCTTGGTTTCTGCAGAAGATGATCTCTGCAGTGGGAGGTTTGGCAGCAGCAGGCACCCCTTCCCATGAGTCACGGGAGGCTTTCTCAGAGGAAAGGTCTAAGAATTGCGCTAGCGCCACTCTCGCTTGTTTTTTTCGGTTCCTTCCCAAAGGCCTCTTTGCCGCCACGTGGAACTTGCTCTGCTGTCATCCTTGTCCCATCCAGCCTACCTTCCTCTATTTCCCCATCCTCATCACTGCCGTGGTGGTTTAGAGAGTGGGGAAAAACTGTCAGCTCAGGACAGATGCTCTTAAGTTCCTAAGATCTGTTTATAGCAGTGAGGGTGGAATTTCTGTTTGATGCAACGGTTGATGGATGTGTGAAGTCATTCTGTGGTTGTAGGGGAAGACAGAAGGGAGTTGATTCCCTTTGCAGCCCTCTACCCCCAAAATTTTGGGAGACAACCCCTGGAAATTAATGGGAAATTCGTTACTCCTTCTTGTAAGCCTCCTGGCCCACCAAAAGGTAAATGGGCTTTGTTGGCCCTCTCCCAGATTTTGTGGCAGAGAGGTGTTTAGTTTTCCTATTGATAGCCTTCCCTGTCGAATGCTCTGCTGTCACAGGGACTGAGAAAAACACCAGCTTACTGCTGGGAAGTGAATCTAATTGACTTCTGTGTCCTGAGTGCAGGGAAATTTGAGCTTGTCTTCAGTCCTTAAGAGTGTGCTGGGCTCATTGGTTACTCCTAACTGACTGCTTCTTTGCTGTGTATGCTGTTTTATTACAAACTTAAAATGCTTGAAAACAAACCAGTTCATCTTTTAATTTTTCTCATACTCATTTAAAAAGTTCATTTATGTTTCTCTACCCCTTCTTTACTATCCCTCCCCAGCTGAGCTGTTTAGCACCCACCTCCTCACAGAACACAAAATGATTTCCAAATTCACAGGTTCCTTTTCCTACTGAGATTGTCTTGAAGAAAGCCTTGGAATAAGGAGATGAGATCAAAGCAAACACAACAACTGAATAGTGACAGTAAAACTGAAGTCCTCACTTAAGAAAGGACTTATTTCTGAGCTGAACTGTGCAGTAAGCCCTGTTATACTCTTGTATTAGTCCTGAAGGGTCCTCAGTTGCTCCTACAGTCCTGCAGCACTTCTGCATTTTCCCTGGTTTTATTTTCCCTTGGTGTGATATAAGCAAATGCAAGGCTCAAATAGCATAGTTAAGCTGGTTCCAGCACGTGAACAGCACTAGACAGAAAAATAAAAGGGGAGAGTGAATTGCCTTCTTGATCTGTAAAGCAGAAAATACTGAATCCCTCCAGACCTCCTTTTTATCGTGCACCATCCATAAACCCTGCTTGGGGTTTGGATCAGCAGCACGGCAGAACTGGGCGCGCTGCTGCCTGTGTGCAGTGCAGGCTTGTGTGTGCCTGGCAGCAGCACAAAAGAGCCCAGCCGATGATATTCATCGGATTAAAGGCCCAATTCCCGGGGACACACTCGGTTGGATGCAATTAAAATGCCTGTCAGGCATTTGATACCGGCAAGCCCTTGACAAACTGCTTCAGCAGCCGCGAGGTGCAGCATCCTATTGTAAGTGGATGATGGCGGAGCTGGCTGGCTCGTCGTCGTTCTCGAAATTTCTGTGGCCAGTGAACTCCCTCTTCCTCTCCCACTCACCCTCTTTTCCTTTTCACCACTGCGGGGACTTCTCCTAATTTGCAGTTTTCCTTTTCCTGACGTGCACATGGTAGATCCAAGCTGGTGGCTTGCAGACTGCGTCTGGCTGGAGATAGGCAGCGAGCCGATGGATAACAACACTCCGGGAGAATGATTATGCAGCAGTTATTTAAGGATAGGCTTTTGTGGTATGGCAGCATATTATGAGCTGGTAATGATTTTATTTTAAAAATGTCAGCTTTGTTTGCTTGTTGAGAATTGGAGAGAGTTTATACCTTTGTGCTGAAGCTTTTTTGGATTTTGTCTGCTGTAGGTTAAAAATGTGTAGCAGTGCACACTGGATGAATTAAAATGAATAGGTAATAAACTTCTGTGGATTTGTTTATAAATACATTGATGCATGATGGTGTGTGTTATATGCAGACACACCTTCATACTCAGATGACTGTATGGCTATGTTTATGCATTTTTTGTCTTTGTATGCTAGAAGAAATACTTTTCTCACAGCTAAAGACTGTTTTTCAGCAAAAATTAAGTGTTTTCAGGGTCTTTTTTCCCCTCCCTTTGTTTTGTATTAGCAGATTCTTCAGTGTGTAGTCTTGGACGCAGCGTGCTGATTGGAATCTTCTTGTTCAAAAATCGGAAAGGTAGGATTCCTCTCTTTGAATGTGGAATGAATGTGGTGCAGGGTGCGGGCTGCTCTTTGTTATTTTGTTTTTCCTTTTTGATTTAAACATTTTTTTCTGTCTGGTTTTTTTTTGGTGGGGTTTTTTTTGTGGATTTTTTTGTTTTTCTTTTGGTCAGCTTTGCAGAGATTTTCAAATTGTTGTGCTAGGCACTGTGGAGTTATTTTTGATGTGTAAGCATATGCTCTAGGTATCTAATTAGTCCTTTTGGCTGCAGCTACCAAAGGGTGAGACACAAACCCGAATGCTTGTCTATTGGCTTGTGTTAAGTATAGCAAGGGTGCAAGCTACCTCCTGTCATAGCACATTTGGGGTTGTCCTCGTACTGATTTTAGCATCAGCAAGGACAGGGTTAAACTCACAAGCTTGTTCCAAGCAGGTACAATCTCTCACAGGAAGGCAGCTCAAGCAGCTCCTGGTTCCAGCAGCCTGTGAGTGCTGGCTGAGCATCTGTCTGATGGCTTTTTGACATACCACTGGCTCTTCAGAAATTACGTCTGTGTATCAAAAGGAGGAAAACAAGCTGGGGTTTTTTTTGGCATTGTCATTGCTCATTCTCAGGAGTAGCAGTTTATTGTCCTCTTCCCCTAGTACCTTTTGGTTGTTGTGGTTACTTTAAGCCCTTGCCCCTGAGAAGGAAGGAGGGAGATAAATTGTTGCAGAATAAAATCTCTAAGTTATTTTTTATTGGACTTTCAGGTGTGTCAGGTAGCTAAGGAATACAGATTTCATTGATTTGCAGTGAGGACTGTGCTCAAAAAAAAAATCTAGACAAGATTGAAAATCTGCTCCCTTCACCTTGATGGAGAGAGGAAAAGATATATCCCATCTTGAATTAACTTCTCAGGTGCCAGTCCTCACCCAACACCTACCAAACCAGTTTATGATGTTCTTCTCTGTTGTGGTGCACTACAGGTGATCACACTTCTGAGGTCAGCATTTAGACCTGGAGGGAATGTGTGCAGTCACAGTATACATGTGTCTTTAGTCTGAAGTTTTAAGAGGCCTTTTAAAAACCTGAAAAAAACCCACAGATTTTTTTCTGGAAGGGTGGTTATGTTTTGCTCTCTGAGAAAGCCTGGACTCCTGAAATGGCCATTGTGGCTCCCCAGACAGGCAGGAATCTCAAGCCAGAACCTGGGCCCTGGCAGAGGTGTGGACCACTGCTAACAGCAAAGCATGCCTCAGAAAGGTGATGAATAATCAATATAATTGAAATTAATTTCTATGACTGATTGATGGATGCTGTTTCCTGAGGGAAAGCATTGTGAATTTTTCCAGATATTCTCTCTCCTGTTTTCTTACATACAGTTCTCTCCTTTGTTTTCCTCTTCTACACATCTTTCCATTCTCTTGGCCCTTGTAGCTTTTCTGTCTTTGGCAGAAGGCTTTTTACATAATAGATTTTCCTGGCTGAGTAAAATTTTTGAAAGGAATTCCTTACTTGCTAGTTTATCTTAGCTGCTTTTAATACAGTTTCCTCCTGGTTTCAGTTACCACTAGACTCATTGAAATAGAAAAGCCTTTAGTAAATAGTGTTTAAAATGGTTGAATTTGTGAAAAATGCATTCAGCGATTTGATTTTAGCTAAGAGCAGGTCTTTTCTCTTGCCTCTACTTTTAATTTCACTTCCATTGTCCAAGGCAGCAAGCCAAACTGCAGTCTCATTCTGATTTCATTAATGTTTTGCAAACTCTGTCTCAAGGACTAATATTCCTTGCTGGGCTTGATGTCAGAATCCAAGGTTTTGCTGCAGCACTGGAGAAGGGGAAAGGAAGGATCTTTCACAGATAGAAATTACAGCATTGTTAGCAGACTAATAGAACTGCCTAGTTTTTATAATATTGGTGGATAAAGAGTCCAATTTTTTGACAATGTGCTCCCTTCAGATCCCAGCAGGTTTTCATCTGCTGTGGAAATGTCTCTCATCTCCTGTGCACAGCATCTTATCAGTCCTCTGTGGTATCCTGAAAACAAATAAAGGGCATCAGCTATTTGTTATTAAATCAGAGTTGGTGGACATTGGATTTTCTTAGTACATATAAAAATACATATACATTTCTTGTACTTCTGATTTAGCAGTCATTTTGGCCTCCTCTTTTTATCTGGGTTTTTAAGATTCATGTTACAAATCATTCCTCCAGGCTACAGAGAAGAAAATGAGATGTTATACTGGCAAAAATGGAAATGATTTCAAACAGTATAACTTTCTTGACTAAGAGGTTAAGGGGCACTTAGGCTGTAAGAAGAGAATTAATTCTAGATTGACAGGACTCAAAAATCCTCTGGTCACAGGGGAGCATAAGTTAGCTTGGAATATCAAAAGAAAAACATTTTGTTAGCTGATACAAGAAGGTAAAAGAAGCCAGCATGTGCAGTGGCAATGAGGTGTGCTGGATTACAGTTTGTGGGCTCCAAGGCATTCACCCAGGGTGACGTCCTGGTTGGCACTCACCTTCAGTTAAACACATGACATGGTGACCCAATGCAGCAAAGGCATCCAGCAGGAAAAAGTGGTGTCAGTTCACCCCCAGCTCCTGCAGGGAGCAGCTTCAGGAGTGGGCTTGGGCCTCCGTATCTGTCCCCACCTGAGGTTGTCAGCTGTTTGTTAACCCCACTGGTTATGACCCTCACAGAGGAGGTAAGGAGGCCATTTGCTTTATGGCTGTTCTAGGCTGGGTGTCAACATCCTTGGCTTGTTTGCTGGGATTAGGGTTAGATCACCAGGATTAATGTTGTCTTGTCCTATGATTACATGAAACAAGTAGTGGTTTGAGCATTGGAATGAATGGTGCTGACTTTGATTTATGTCTTATGCTTGATGAACAATTCTCAGTGATGATTTTCCTGCTGTTCTACTGATTAAAAAGACTCTGTCCTAGGCAAATAGTTGGCTGGCAAATAATGTTCCTATATTATGACTTTTCCTTCAGCTGCAATGTGAGCAGGGTCCCTTGCAGGGTTTGCTTTCTCTACTTAAATATTGATTTTCATGGGACCTGTAGGAAGGTTGTAACAAAACAGGCTGAAAATGGTCAAGGGACTCAAAAGGTACTAGCTGCAGAGACCATAACCTACATAAAACTTGCAGTGACTAAGACTGGAGCTAATGTATCCTGATGAAAGTTCTGCCATATGCATTTGCGTCTTGTGTTCTCTCCTCATGTGCCAGAGTTTCCCCTATTCCAGTTTCTGTGTGGCCATGTGCTGCCAGCTGGGCAGGTCAGAGGCAGCGAGTGGTGAGGTTATTGGCAGTGCTTTCTTCGTTTAAAGGAAGAATTCAGTTTAATTTTTTTTTTTCATTCCTAGGAAGAGAAGTTTCTGTCCTTAATTCTCTGTCAAGCCACATTTAAATATTAAAAGCTAGGGATAGATAGACAGTAGAAGTTTGGTTTAGTAGTGTTAGAAAGGACCCTGTGTAACCTGTCAAGAATCCAGTGGAGGCTGAACTGGACCAGGAGCTGGGCTGACACGGCCTCAACTGGAAGAAGAAGGTGCACCTGATTAGGTGCAGGCCTGTGGTTCCTGTGAATGGCTGTAAACTGCCAGGTTAATTCCTGAAAGTTTGTGTCCTTTTTCTCTTCCTTGTTTTCTTTGTCTCTAAAACAGATAAAGAAAGGCCAATGTATTTCTCAGGAGAATTATTCATCAGCTTTGCGAAACGGTTGAGATCTTCTGTTACAGGAAGCTGTGAAACTTGATCATGAGATGGTGCGTTTTGTCTTGGCTGCAGTGACAAAGGTGTTTGTGTTATTTCTGCAGTAGCGGTAACAGTAAAAAGGTTAAAATAGATGTATTAATACTTGATTTCTCCCAGCTTCACCCATCAACTTAACTCTTTCTTCTTCTTTGCTGTATTGAATTATGTTGTGATCATAGAGCTCAGTGATGACATTTAAGATGTTAATGAATACATAGTAATCAATTAATCTGTCCCATTTCAGACAAAAGAATGGCTGTTTCCTGATGGACACTTAGCTGGCATACCAAAGCTGTGAAATGCAGAGTCTGTGTTGCCAGTAGCATGCTAGGAAAAAAACCTCTACAGCAGCAGTGCTGCTGACTCATGCTTTACAACCCTGGAACATTCCCTGAAAGGCTGGAGATGCAGATTAACTTCCTTTCCCAGTCCTGGTCAGGGGACAATTCATTCCATTATTTGCCACCAAGTGAAGCCTCTAGATAGTCATGCACTGCTGCTGTTTTCACTGACCTTTTATGGAGTACATTAGCATGGAGCTTGTGAGGAATCATGGGCAATTTATTTTAATACCTTGGGTGTCAGTCGGTGCTAAATCACAGAAGCTATTTACGTTTATTTTCTGAGTCATCCCGGTTCTTGTGATAAGGTGATTTTTTCAATATGGTTAGTAAACTGCATTTATCTCTACTTTTTCTTATTTGGTGTGTGTATTTTGCTTAAAAATGTAAATGTATGCATTAATTGGTTAAAAGAAAATCAATGACATGTAAGGAGGTGCCTTCTTTGCCTTTCCAATGTCAAGGGGAAAGCGTTCATGACTGCTGGGAACAGGAATAGAGAGCTGTGGGGGGAAGATCAGAGGTGTGTATTAAGTGGCATGATCAAAGTCCCTGTATCAGCCTCTGTCTTGGTGGTTCCCAAGCTGCTTCCTTCCACATGCCCAAAGGGACTTGAGCACTCTGCTGCTCCTCAGCATGGTAGCATTTGATACTGAGAAGCTTGATCTTATGGTGGAATTCATAGCCCTGAATTTGGCTGAGGAGAAAAAGATACATGAGAACAGCTCTGGGGACTTGCACAGCCTCAAACATCTATTTCAGAGCAGGAAGAACTTGAAGCTTTCTCCAGAGCAAAAATGAGACACAGAACAGCAGAATCTCCTCTCTGCTGTACTACTTCGTGCTTGGACTGTGCTGCCGTGTACTTGCAGCTGGCAGTGATTTGTCAAGGAACTGCTCACAGAGATGTCGCCTTGTTTCCACATCTGTACCTCCAGCTTGCCTTTGTCTTTGCCTGCAACCAGAGATATAAAAACCCTGTCTGCAGTCATAGTCTACCTGAAGTTGTCTCTGGCAGGGGTTAGAGAAGGGACAAATCCACTAGCATTTCATAATTTAGGACAGAACTATCTGCTTTAGGATTTCCATAGTTGCAACACTTTAACTGAAATCTATTTAAGGATGGATTTACTTGTATTGATCCAAACCCCTTCTCAGCACTTTTTAGTGGGATTATGGTGGCCTGGTGGATGACTTGGCATTAGACTCCTCTGTGCTGGCAATGGGGCGTAAACCAAGTTTATGATGAATCAAGATGGCAGATACCTGTATTGATAAATGCATATTCAATGTGGGCTTAGTTGTTGCTGCATTTTGAGTGTATGCCAACAAGTCTGTGTTGCCAGGCCTCATCCTGGAGCTACAGGTGTAATCCTGGGCCACTCACAGAGGTGCTCAGCCACTCTCATGATCAGCTCTGCAGTGAGGACAGATCCCTGACCCAATGACATTCTGCTCCAGGGGCTTCCCCAGGCTTCTGGCAAAGTCGAGTGTAGTCTGATTGTTGATCCTGTGTCTTTTTAAAATTTACAGGAAATTTGGAACACACATACTTGACTTTTAAGTGAAGCAAGGTGCAGTTGAATGTGCAGTGAGCTCCTCACTCATAATACATGCTCTGCTAGAGCCAGTGTGCCGCTTCTACATGTATGGCTGAATCTCTAAATGACAAGACACCATTTGAGTAATCTTCTCTTGAGTTTAGCAAAATGATGATAAAGCTGAAGGAACATTAGAAGCCAAAGAATGAGTCAAGATGGCACTGATTTTTTTTAATACATGTAACAGGATAGAAACTAAAGCTGCAAATTGAGAACCTCAGTAATGTGCTGAATGCCCTCAGAAAAAATAGAAAGCTAAGATTTAAAATCCTGTGATCCTCTCCATACCCCACAGTCCTGTGCATATACAAAAAGGACCAACCTCTTTTTCCAGAACCCATTGGGGTCCACAGAGATTTGTGCTCAGCACCTGTTGCTGTGGGCTCACTGTGCTCAGAGCTGCTCTTGATGTCCCCCTGAGCAGAAGCTTGTTTTCTTCTTGGGTGGATGTGCAGTGCCTGGGAGAACTGAGTCTTCTTCTTGGAAAATTGCCATGAAGTACGGCTGCAGTGCAGCTAAGCATATTAACAATCAGTAAAGTAAGAATTGGTGCCATTATTTGTAGTGGTGGTGTTACATAATGACTAATAAGAACAGCAATACTTGTGAGGACAGAGTGAGGCATAGGCAGAGCTGCTCACTTCAACAACCTTCCCTGAAACGAATGCCCTTGAGGGTCTAAATGATTGAGCTCACTCTTAGGTTCCTGGTGTTTAGTGTCCATTAGTAAATGTGTCTTTCAGCAAACACTTGTGGAAGTAATTATGGAAAGGTAAATTCAAGACTAATGTATGCAACTACTAAAAGTGGTTTTACAATTGTATGCTAGCTAGTGTGTGTAAAAACTTTAAATATCAATGTGTGCGTTACAAGGGGGAAACTTGAGCACTTTAGTGATTAATTATAGAACAAAAGAGATAGAAACCGTGCTCCATGACACAAGTAAGGCATCCATGCAGCTCATAGTTTGCAAACCATAAATAACTCCCTGAAAGGACTCACTAAAGAATGAAAATCCCCAAAGAAACAAAATCAGAAGAAAACAAACAAACAGAACAAAGGCAGAATTCTCTGTGGCTGCCTGGTGCTATCATTCTGAACTGATGCACATCTCTTGGTTCCCATTAATTCTGTTGTGTCTCCTAAGTGTTGTGTTTTGCAAGTCTTGGAGTGGGTGGGTAGGTGTAAGAGCAGAGTAGTCAGAGATTTTGATCTTCATAAACCTGTTAGTTCAATGTGGTGGGATGGCCCTTAGTACATGGAACTGGCTAGGTTGGATTCCAGTGTTTGAGTGGGCATATTGTTATTGTGGTGAAGTCCTCTTATTTTCAGTGTTGTTGTCCTGTAACTTTTACCTCAGAATGATACAGATTGACCAAAGCCTACACCCTACCTCTTTTTTGTGTGCTACCATTTCTCATTTTGTGTGTCTGTAGGAAATGTAACACGTTTAATCTTACTTTGCATATTGAATGAAGGGAACAAGAGCAGAAGGATGTGTTGAATCAAAGAGTTCCTGCTCCTGGACGTTGGTGCTTGGCAGGTCAGAACCCTCAAGGCAGAAGGCTCTGCACAGCTGTATTGCTGTGGTTTGCCTGCGTGAGTTGGACGTGGATGTCTTTAGGCAGCAGGTTCTGCACATGACCAGATAAATGCCTCCTGATTGTGCTGTGTCTGTGCTGGTGGTGTTGTTCTCCACCACATGTGAAGGCCACCTCTCCTGCTGTCAGCTGTGTCACGCTGGTGCTGGGACTCCAGCTCTCCTGCACAAGCAGGAGGGACACATCTGTGCCTTTTGCTGAAGGTCATGTTAATTTTTTCTTCTCTCAGTTGTAAAGAGATCTGTGCAGGAAAAATTCCTCTAACTTCTGCTGCTACATTTGAAAAAGGGCTCACAGAAGCTCAGGGCTATTGCGTTATTCTTTATAGGCAATTTGGCAGATGACTGTGGTACTGCTTCAGAGATGTCTCGAGCACCAAAGCCTCTTCAGCTACCTTTTGGATTGTGATTTGATGCCGCTGTGACTGTGCTACAAAATACCTCTTGGCTGTGCAACCTACAGCTTTTTTGTTGTTATTGTTCTTCATATGTTAAAGGTAAATCTGAGCCCAGTGGGCTGAACGTAAATATTCAGTCATGGTGGATGGCTTTGAAAAATATTTGTGGTTTTCTCCCTAAAATATCAGTCTATCATTAGCAGTGGAGAAAAGTAGTGAGATGTACAAAAGGGGATACAGTCAAATCATTGCATCTGTGTCCATGTGTTTACCTACATTTTGTAAGTGTTTGTATTTTCCAGAACTCTCCTTATTACAAATAGCCCCTGTAATATCACTGTTGTGACCTATAAAATTCCTTTCTGCAGTATTCAAATGGGCGTGAGAAATACCAAAACAAACTCTTCTATCTAATATCAATGAAGAAGTGCTAGAGCTAGAAATATTTTTATGAGATCTGTTGCAGTAAAGAACTGTGGACAGATTAATTCCTGAAACAAATAAGCTGCTTCTTGTAACCAAATATGAGTCTATCCTGTGTATATATATGTGCAAAATCAAATATAATATAGAAATATATATAAAACCGTGGTGTCAGGAGGGGAAGAAAATAATGTATCTTCTTTCACTCACCCAGAATTTCACTCAGTTTATAAGACCCCAGTGTTTGGGATGTTTTAGGGTACTTTTTTTTTTAAACTTTCTACATCTGTCAGAGGGGAGGTGATTGTTTCTATCTTGTCAGGTAGAAAGTTTATTTAGGTGTTCTGAAATACTGCTGCCAAGCTAAAATTGATAATTTAAGAAATACTCTTACTGGGCCTAGTGCAGCAGCTATGGAATTGAAAATGCAGCAGCTATGTTGACTTAAAAAACCTTAGACAAGCTTGCAGTGAAGGATAATCCTAGATGTGGGCATCTCCTTTCCACATATATTTCTGTTTGAATAGTTTACTAAATATAATGAAAGGCCCAAATTGTTTGTGTGTATTCTGTCAAAAATATGTTACCACCTGTTATGAACAAGTTTAAAGCCAGAAGAGCAAAGAAAGCTAAGTCTCTGTGTAAAAAAATGGAAAGAGCTTTGGAGGTTCAAAATACTCCCAGAATCGAGATTAAAACCAAACAAGATTAAATGTTGATGCCAAAAATGTTGATATATTTTTATTTAATAGTAAGAGAGGCAAAGGGAAAGAAAAAGTAGAGAAAAGTTAGAAAGAACCCAAGGTTTCTTTAAAAAGCATTGGCTCTAGGTCATCACCCCACTGTACTACCTTCGGTGCTGCTGAGATGGGGTGGGGGGAGCAGAATAGTTTTTGCCTTTTTTTTTTTTTTTTTTTTTTTTTTTCCCTGCTGTTTGAAGTATTCTCTACCTTTCCTGATCTCTGGAGCAGTTTGGCTTTGATGCAGCAGCCCATCCTCTGAGATGCAGGCTTTTTTATGGGCCACGGTCCATACTGCATGTAGTTTTCAGCTTTGAAGAATGATTATGATTAGATAACAGACGTAATGATGCCCTTTTTGAAGCCCTTCAGGTGTTAAGCAGTCACAATGACAAGGCACTTTTTGAAGCCTTTCTCTTGTTATTAGGCTCTTACACCACCTTTGGATTCATGTTATGGTGCTAATATGCTTTCTTGCAGTTTTGCTCCTTCCTTCTTAAATCAAGAGGAAGAAATATTTGTATAATAAACCGTGTTGTGAGAAAGTCATAAAAAGCTTTTGAGGATTTACAGCCGAGAGTGTTTATGAGAACTGGACTCATTTTCATTTCCCAGCAATCCTGTTTGCAGAGATCATTGGGAGTTGGGCATCTATAAAGATGAAGTAGTGCAAGATGTCAGGGAGGTGGGAAGCAGGGACCCCCGGCTCCTGCAGGAAGCTGCTGGCCATGCCTGAAGTGCTGACTGCTAGGGCTGTGGCTGATGGGCTGCCTGGCAGCACAAAGACAGTGACACTGTCTCTGCAGGTTTGCTGTAGGAGGGTTAAGCCTATGGATTGAGGTAATCCTTACAATATTAAAAGCCCCAGTCTTGCAGTGTCTGTAGGGGAAGGGCCTGTCAGCCATCACAGAAGCTTGCTGAGATGTCTCTGAGTTTCTCAGGAGCACCTTCAGTGTGTCCCCTCCAGCTTTTTCGTTGGTTTGTCAGGCTGATGAGCAGCTTTTGCTTTTGATAAAATGCTCCCCCCATCCGAAATTTGCCTTGGATCTGAGCCTCTTTGCTGCTTAGTGGAATTAAGTCTCTCACTGCTCCTTGTCACCCAATATTCACTGCAGCCCACTGGCTCTGGCTACCCCAGCTGACATTGGTTTTCTTGTCCTTTTTTGCCCTGTACCTGTCACTGATTCTGTCTTTTTTTTTTTTTTTTTTTTTGGGCCCTCTGCAGTCCATGGCAGCTTGTCTCAGAACCCCAATGAAAGGCTGGGCTTGCCAGGCTGCCTGCCACATTTCCAACACAGTGTGCCCCTGACTTTCTCAGAGCTGTTCTGTTTTGTCCCTGGGTCTGAAGCATGTGTTTGCAAGGCACAGAGGCGTAGCTTATCACTGCTGGGCAGGAGCATCTGTCCCAGGCTCTGCTTGTGTTGTGCTTGATGGAGAGAATGGGTGAATTGCTAAATGAAAGCATGGAAGGAAACCCCATGACCTCTGCACCTGTTTTAGGTTAGAGGGCTCCCTGGGACAAGAGCCAGCCTTTGAATCAGCACGTCTAGAGCTGGGCTGGGCGTAGGAAAACTACTTATCTGTTTAAATAGACTTGATGGCTATTGTGTGGCTGCCATCTGTCCTATTTCACACACGGTAACTTTGTTTTATTATCATCTTTAACCATGTCTTACTAGGTCTCTAAACTGCTGGTCAGTCTGCATTCATTATTGAATAAAGAGGCTGCCACTTTTTTTAACAGAAATTAATGTTACTACAATAGTGGTAAATGAGCCTCTCCCCCCTGTTTTGGCTTGAGTGCCTTTCTGCACAAGAAATGTGATTGATAGCAGGGACCTTACTGCAGCATTTATCATCCTGATTAATCACAGCATTTTGATAGGGCACTTTGCATTGAACAGAAGACAGTGGCCATCTAAACAATAGCTAGAGCATTAAGCATTGAAAGCCAAAATGCATGTTATGATTTTTTAATATTAAAAGGAGAAAAAAGAAAAAGCAGGATTTCAAGGAGAGCAAGTGTTGGGTGTGGAGGGTGCTTCAGGGAACTCTGTAAAAAGTTTGTTAGCAAGAGTGAAGAGATTTGAAGGAGTTTTCAAGTGGGATAACAGCAATAAAAATGTAATGGCAAGTGTGTAATGCACTGTAGACATTGTTTATTGTGCCAGTTTATATCCCAGTCAGTCAGCTTACCTGCTCTCAGGAGATGGTAGTGATTCATGTGCTGATGGTTGGTTCCACTGTCTGCATGGCAGTAGGGAGCAGACTGAAGGTCTTGGTATCTCTGCACCACCTCTGGATCCAGTTACATGCAGCACTGCATGTGAGTGGGAATAGGAGGCACTCTGCAGTTCACGGTTCATCGATCTGTTCTTTGCAAGTGTTCTCAGCAGTGAAGACTTTTTAAAAGGTTGCAAGCATTGAAGTGCCCAAGTGGCATTCTTCCCTTCGGCAACCTGTCGTTAGAGTTTTAATACCTGCAAGAAAGCAGGAATTTTCTGGAAAATTTGTTTGTTGTCCTCAGACAGAGTTTAAGCCCAGGCAAGTCCAGGGTTCCCACGTTGCTGTTGGAAGTGTCCTCTTACTGTTGTGTTCCTGAGGGCTGCAGGGAGCCCTGTGGTTGTGCAGAGATGATGGAATTGTCTTTGGGTGCTTAACACAGTCACTTGCCAGTGCACATCTGTGAACCAAAAATTGAATGGAGTCTTAGCTCTTTCTGCAGCAAAATCCTACACAGGTTTCTGTGCTGACAGGGTGAGAGGGAGGGGCAATTCCTCCAGGGTGTGAAATATGACAGCATTCTCAGGACCTTGCTTCCTTCACCAGAGGTGAAAGTTGGGAGGTGGTTGGTACATGAGTGAGTTAATAGACAATTGAATTTTAAGGTCTTTGCAGAAATACATTGGTCTCCTTTTGCCCATTTCTAGTCTTTGTCCCATTGACATTTGTTGAGCTTCTACAAAAATTTCGAAGTGGATGAGTAAGCACTTCATGAATCCATTCTTAATATATCCTAAAGAGATTATTGTTATGGAGTGCTGCGCCTGGACTGTTGAGTCAGTGGTGGTGGTAGTTGACAATATCAGCAAGGGAATGACCAAGAGAATATTTCCTTTTGGGTGCTTGTAGTCACAGCTACTCCATGTCAGGAGTCCCTTGCTGCTTGGAGGGGAAACATTTGTCTGCAAAACTTAAGCCAAAACTTGAAAAAAAAACCCCAATCAAGCAAAAAGAAAAGTGGCAGAGTAGGAAGAGGAATAGAAAGATCCTATTCTGTTTTGAATTCTAGTTGAGACTGGCCACCTGTGTGGCTTTGGTATTGTTCTGTTGCAGTGAGTAACAATTTGTAGAAAATGAACCACCCTGAGCACTGTTTGTATTTAGGATGGGAGGAGGGAGGACTGTGGGGTTGCTGCATTGTCACTTAAGCAAAACTGAGGAGCAAATACAGGGTGTTTGGGCCATTGTAAAAGGAAATGTGAGAAACTGTAGATGGGTAGATACACTGAATAAAACAATTTGAGAGTTGGGAAACTGGTGTGGGGACACTGACACACAATGCAGTTGCACTTATGAAAATGTATTGCTTCACTTGCTGTGATTTTTAAGTGCAAAACAATGGAACAATTGCTGCCTTTAAAGGGTAAAAGAATAGATTGGAGCAAATAAGCACAGGTTAAAGCCTTGACCCTCCAGCACATTGTACTGTATATGTAAAAGGTACAGGTTGGGAAGACAGCTGTTCCCAGAGCTTGCTGCATGTTTGTGTCAGTCCTGCTGTGGGAGCCTGCTGCCGTATCTCCTTGGCGGCTGCAGAAATATTTGCATGTTTGCTGACTAGTCACTGGGTTGGCTTGCCTATAGGATTCTCCCCACTTTAGTGTTTCAGTTTTGGTTTTTGTCATTTTAGGCTCCAGTTGTGCAGCTGGTGATCCTCGCTTACCTGGTATCAGTTGCTGTTTCTGGCAAGGGGGAGAGGAGAAGGTTGGAGATGAAGAGGCAGTCCATAAACTTTCAGTAGTTTATGTGAAGGGGCAGCTCTACAGTGCTTGAGTTCTCTAGAAACCGTTAGAGAAAATTGCTTGCATGAAGACAGTTTTCTCCTAGATCTTCCATTGATTTCTCTGTAATTTGGGATGAATAATTTAATTCCTGCCCTCACACCAGACTACATTACTTTTTCTTACCTAGGAAACACATGGAAAACGTGTTTCTGGAGGCCATGAGGTAGAATACCTAAACTATAGGAATTTGTATAGTTGTCTAAAGGCTGTACATATCTCCTGTTCACTTGAAACTGGAGTGACTAGGTCAGTCTCTTGTCAGGAGTGGACCTAGATCATGCAAAAGGATTCACAAGTTGAAGGCACTGCTGTTAGAATGTGCTGTGGGCGGGGTGAGTGCAGAGTTAAGTGACAGTGCTTTGATTTTTGCAGCAAACAAAACCCTGTGGTCTGCAGCATGGCAGGGCACTAGCCTAGCATTTGCTTATACAGGCAGAGATGGCAAATGCTTTTATTTTGGTATTTAAATCACCAGAAATTAACATTTTAACTGCTTAGAAGTCATCATATGTGAAACTTGCTGTTACAGCTTAAGGTTCACTGTACAGCATATGTTATATGAAACTCCTGTGGGTACCTGAATTCTGTTTGATTATGCCAAGACAGAGCTATCAGAAAACCTGGGTTTAGTTGTTTCCTGGCCTAGTAAAGACCCAGTTGTTGATGCTGAAGGCCACAAAAAGAGAAATGCTCCTGGACTCAGGGCGATGAACTTCCTATCACTTTTCTCTACACTCCGTCAGAAAGCTGAGACCTAATAATTGATCTTTTAAATATATTAATATATTTAATATAATAATTTCACCTTCCCCTTTCCTGAATCATCTAATCTTGCCATAAAGTTGTGTGTGTTTGTGTGCAGTCAGCTCTTAAAGGCTTGTCTACATGCAAAACCTGTACTACTTGACCCACAGGTGTATTAAGGGGCTGTGGATAATTAAACAAGTGTGTGCTTTCTTTGTTCTGTGTCCAAGAAAGACTGAAGTTTTCTTCACTCTGGGACCACATCCCTTCTCAGTCAATCTGGCTCTTAGATCTGTAGAGATTTTGATGGCATGTGACACTTATGTGGTATCATATCACTTGGATATGATTTTATTGTGGTTTCAGGTTTGATGTAAGAGTTCCCTTTTGGGAGAGAGCTCACTCCCTGGCAGAGGGGTAGGCATTGGGGGTGGTGTTCACAGTGGCAAATGCTGAGCTACAGCTGCCTCTGCATGACAGCATCCAGGATGGAAAGCAGATGCTTTCTGTGAGGACACATCTCACCTTGCCACTGTGCCTCTTCAGCTGGTAGCTGTCATTGCACTGTGCACCACAGCTGTGAGCCAGCTTGGGATGGACTTCAGAAACCACCTCTCGGGTCCTAAACACTCCTGATGTAACAGAATGATCCTTCTGACCACCCTTTTCTTAAGGGCAGGGGAACACAGGATTGCATAAAACACATTTCCCCCCTTTTCTCTCCATGTTACTTGTGAGAGGTGTGTGATATTGTCAAGAGAATGTGGTTCAAAGCCTTCTGAAACTCAGGTGAAAACTTTCATCAGCTTCAGTGGATTTTGGATTGGTCCCCTAAGGACCTGCTTTGATCAGTGAAGAGAGTGCACTGAGCAAATTTAGATACTGTCATGAAAAGGGCTGCCCTTGCTCATGGGGGTCTTTTCTACTGAGGTTTGCAGGTGAAGACAATGGCTCTTAGTGTTCCCTCCCACTGCTGAGGGAAGGAGAAGCAAGGCTGTCTGCAGGGCACAAGGCAGCTGGGGAGGAAGGCATGTCAGATGCCAGCTCAAACAACATGCAGAGTGACTTGAGCAAAGCGGAGCTTAGATGGCATGACCTACTTGACTTAGAACACCACTCCACCTCAACTGCAGTCAGGCTTGTTCAGGGAGGAGATGGAGTAAACATGCATTTTTTAACAGGTGACAGGTGAGATAAAGATGAGGAACATTAATTGGAATTGTCACTGCAGAGTCTTCTGCCAGAGGCTGACATTATGCTGAAAAGTGCTGACATTAATAATGTTTGCGGGATGGGGCAATCTATTGTTTAATATTAACGACTGAAATTCACCTTCCAATTATTCATTTAAATTGAGGTGACAGAGCTTTGGCTTGCTTTAGTTTCCAAACTGGCATTTCCTCAAAAGTGCTCCTGACTGCCACAGACAGGACTGTAATACAACCCTTACATCTGAAAAGCTCTCAGCATTTTGCTGGGGATGTCTGTTCCTTGGTGGATCACCTTCAGTGGAGTAAAGTACTATAATGATCCATACATTATTGATCAGCTAAGGTCTAGCTGAGGTGCAATTGGGTGTGAATGTAGAGGTGTTTGAGTGTGTGCTCTATATATACAAATTAAGGTGCTTTAATTCACATATTTACATCATTATGAGGAATACTTAGACAGTAACTGTGATGAATGTTAAGGGTAAGAATGGTGGGGAAAAATACCAAAAAGGCCCTTTGATATAAATTGTTACTTAAAAGTGGTTTAATAGCAACACGTGGCTGTGTGGGCTCAAACTTAAAACTTAAATTTACACTGAAATGCTTTCATTTTTCTATTCAAACAGATTTGTATGGTTTTATTGACTGGTTGCAAATAGTACATTAAAGCATATGCAGTCAAAATGGTGTAGACTTTGGGGGTGGCTTTTAGCTTCCTTGTGTGTGCTTCAGTATTTTGTAACATGTTAGAAATGATTATTTGCTATTTAGGCACCTTTTCAGCTGTTGGAGGAAGGCTAAAAATTGGGTGCAAGTTTTGGGCTCATGGCATTTGCAGGGCTGGCCACAGTGAATATCTCCCCTCTCGCTTCCTTGTGAACTTCTTTAGCTGTTGCCAGTTGAGGATGCTTTCCTGTTAAATTGCCTGTGTCACTTTTGGAGATTATTTTCCATGAGTTGGTACTTTTAATGATCCATGGGAAAGAGTTATTAAAAAGACTTCTAGTAGGGATGCATGTCTCATTTTCAGAGGTGAGGCCATGGGTGGTCTTTAAAGGTAGTTACTGTTCGTGTACACGTGTACTGCAGTAGGAAATATGTGCCCTGGTGGCTCTTAGTTTATCACCTCTGGAAGCCAAAACACATGCTAGCCCTCATCCTGCAAGATTTTGCCTCTTGTATAGTGCAGTTCAGTTTTTAGTTTCAGTAGTAAAATATCTTTTGCAAGTTGGTTTGGTTTTTTTTTTTTTTTTTCTGTAACTAGCAAGTTTAGGATGGATTGTTTGTTTATTTTAACTAGTTACCTTAATTTTCTTAGGAATAACAAGATTGGAACAAGTAATTCACAACAGGCAGTTTATCCAAAAAGAACAGGTTGCCTCTTTAACCCCTCAAGGCATCTAAGCACCCGTTAGTCTCTTAGCATTGAATGCCTTGCGGGGTAGTGTTAGTGGGACTGCTTATTCATTGGCTGTTAACAACTGAAAAGAGCTGAAGCAAATTTATTACAAGTGCACATATAAATACAGTAAATTGTTTTATAGTATTGTTTTCTTGCTTTAAACAGTTAGCTTCATACCAAGAACGTGCTCGGTCTTTATTTTGGCATTTCTTCGTTTCACATTTTTTGAGGTTTGAGCTAATGGTTAAATCCTCTTGATCCTTTCAAGCTGTTACTGGTGAAGTGATGAGCAAAGTGTACCATCTCATGTATCCATCTGAATTGAAAATACCCTGGCTAACTTTACAGAGTGAGCCATTGAGATACTGGAATATGGCAAAATTTTATGCACTAGTTACTGATACGTCAGGGGTTATTTTCACCCAACTGCGCAGTTGCCAAGCAGAGGTTGTGTGACCGCAGGAGGATACAGCCTAATTGAGGCAAATCGATTATTTATTTTGTGACATTGAGCACATATACTGGGTTACAGGGGATTAGTTCTGTCTCTGGTTTCACAGACTTTATGGCCCCACTGTCACACGTGTTCAGGATGAGTTGTGTCCGTATTTACTCCTGGTGGAGCCTGTTGCTGGGACACCGTGTGTCTCTGCAGAATTCAGACACACATTTTAGGTAATGTTACATTGGTGGCAGCATCTCCTATCAAATGCCTTTTTTTTTTTTTTCCCCTGAGTGAAGAGCACCACGTTGTAGTTCTGCCTTTGTAAGTCAGACTACGCTTAATCCTTGGTAGGAGGCCTTTGAACGTCCCTGGCTCAATCTTAATTCTTGTCTCCCAATATCCCTGTCATTAAACTGGGATGTGGCAGAACTTGGAGAAAATGCCTGTGGGCTCTTTAGCCAAAAGAGAGAAGACTGTGGCTTCCCTCAAGCAATTCCGGGTTAATGTCACCATGACTGAGGTCTTGCATAAGAGACCCTGACAGGCAATAAGAAGAGCAAAATACTGCTTTAAAAAAATATGCTCAGCCAAGAGGCAATTAATTTCAAAAACTGTAAAACTGCTTTAATTAGTTTGTAGGGATGAGCTCCTTCACATGGCATATGTTTTCTGGGAAATGGTCCAGCTCAGTATTAAGAGGCTAAAGAAAAATGTCACTAAATATGTGGATGCAAGGGTCTTGAAGGAATGAAACCTTAATAAAGGCCAGTACTGTCTGATTTGCTTCAAGGAGGCTCAGTTCAGGTGTCTTCTAGTTTCCAGGAGAACGGACAGTTCTATTGCCTTAAACAAGTATTGTACTGGTGATCAAATTTTGAGTTCTACCTAAACTATCTCACGCTTTAAGGCCACACTCTCATCTGATTGAGTCTAGAGTTGTGCCATTTAGGTCACTGTGCTTGTTTTGAGCCAAGCCAGGTCTAGTAGCAATAAACCTCTTTAGGAAGAGATAGAACACTGGCCAGGTGAGCATAGAGAAGTGCAAGTGATAGGTGTAGTTGTATTAATAGGGTACATTTGTATTCTTCTATATCCAGTGATGTCATCACTGGACAGGGAATCATCCTTTCTTTGGAAGATCAAACCCAGTCCTGTTCCCATACTCTTAGAGCTTCTTCCCCAGAACACACTTAGAACTGAGGAGACCATCTCTCAAAGGAGGGAGTAAATGTACAGGATGTATGTCACCTAACATTCTCCCTCCTTACCCATTTGGGTCCTCATCCAGCAGGAAAGGGAAAACACACCATGGCCAGTCCGATGAGGCAGGAGGCGTACTTTTGTTTTGGTGGAGAAGGTGCTGTTCAGCGAAATTCTCTAGTGTGTGCTCAGAAGGAAAGGTGGAATGAGGAGTGTCCATTTGTAATAGGTAACTGAGCAAGATTTTCATTCTTTCCACACCTCTAGTTTGGCTGTTACCTCCTTTAATCTCCAGTCAATGTTTTCTGGTCAATGTGGATGTAAGAGTGTCCTTCAGCATCTGAAAAGAGAAGTGGAAGGAGGCAGACAAAGCTCCCTGCCACTCCATTGCTCATTGCTCATTTCCTGTTTTTATGTATTTCCCCAATTCTCACAAAACCCAGAGAAATCTGTCTCTTAATGCATTAGAATAAGAAGCAGCACAGCAGTGGGATTTCTTAGTTTGCATCCAAAATACCATGTCTTCTAATCATCTCAGAGAGCAGACATGAAAGCTCCTTCCAGAGAGATGTCACAAAGGTCACACGTTTTCCTTTGAATAATGAGCAGTGCTTTTAAAGGAGCTTAAGATAAACTTCAGGCCTATGGCCCATATGATCTATTTACTTCATATAAAGACTGCAGCCTTTAGCTAAGCAGGAGCAATGATTCCGTCACTTGGATTGAACCTCTAAAAATCTTGCATGTGATTTCCTGATGTACCATAGAGCCTGTGCACATTATCAGGCAAGGCATTTTATGTTACTAAGCCTCAATTCATAATCTTTCAGAAAAAAATGGGCACAATAGCACAATACAACACTGTTCTTAACTATTTTTGAAAGTGATTCCTCATAAAATCCTCAAAAATCAGGGGCAGGGAGCAGGAAATAGTGGAACAGCTGGGGAATGGGAATCAGGTTATGGAAGAACAACCATAAATAACTTCCATTTTGTATAACTTGCTTCTGAGCGTATTCTGCAGTGATGCTGAAGGACAGGTTGTTTGGTTATTACAGAGAGACTCTGCATCATAAAGTCAGGTACATAGGAACAATTGGGGTTTCCTTTTCTCCCTTCTGTTAGCCTATTTTGGGATATTAACTGTTCCAGGATCAATGCCTTTTCTCAGTCTGGGCGCTGCCTACTTTTAAGGGGTCCTGCTGTCAGCCACAGCCTGCATGTGTTAAGGGTGTACTTGGCATTTGGGTATAAACTAGAAATAAGTATCAGATCCTACAGGGTTGATGGTGCTTGCTCTGCTGATTAGAACCATAGAATCACAGAACTATTTGGGTTGGAAAGGACCTTAAAGACTATGAAGTTCCAACCCCCTCTGCCATGGGCAGGGACACCTGCTAGAACAGATTGCTTCTAGTCCTGTCCAACCTGGCCTTGAACTCTTCCAGGGATGGGGCATCAACAGCTTCTCTGGACAACTTGTTCCAGTGCCTCACCACCCTCCCAGTAAAGAATTCTTTCCTAATATCCAATCTAAACCTTCTCTCTGTCAGTGTGAAGCCATTTGCCCCTTTCTGTCACTTGATGCTGTAATAGATAGTCTTTCTCGTTGGCTCCCTTCAGGTACTGCACTTGGGTCATCCCAAAGCCTTCTCCTTTTGAGGCTGAACAATCCCAATTCTTTCAGCCTTTCCTCACAGGAGAGATGCTCCAGCCCTCTAGATCAACTTGGTGTCCCTCCTCTGGATGTGCTCCAACATTTTAGAGCTGATTGAGCTGTGGGCTACAGACCTCAAAGGCAGTCTGCTGAAAAAATGAAGTCTTTCAGGCCCTGTGGTTGAAAGAAAAACCTTCTTCTCAGAGATTGGGTGCCTCAGGCCCTGGTTAGAAAAAGACAGGTAGGAACAAGTGAGTTGGTTTCGCCCCATAAGGTTCACCACGGGGCTGATCCCGTAAGTGAGATGGGGCTCAGCCTGAGCTCAGTCTGCATAGGGCTGTATGAACTGACTCCAGCAGTGGTTCTCCAACACTGTATGTCTCTGTGCTCTCAACAAAGGGATTCCTTGGCTGTAATATCTGGCAGGCACTGTCTGGCTAATTTGTAGCTGGAATCTGGTGGTACCTTTCAGATGTACAGGAAAAGCTTCCTCCTTCAGCTCTGGGAGCATATGGAGCTTTCTGCCTTTGCACAACAGCCATGGAAATTTGCTGTTCCTCTTGGCTCAGAAGGTTTTGCTGCATCACACACCTTGCTTACGTTTCTCTAGCACAGAACTTTGCCCTCAGCAGAGCTCATTGCCTGAGAAGTGCTCACCCAGGATCAATCCCTGAACTTTGGACTGAGAGCTGCACGTGTTGTCACATCCTCCTGCATGTGATGTAAAAGGCACAACAGTTCTGGAGTTGAAAGTAAAGCTTTTACTTCTGGCATCATGTTAAGCAGTGTGATCATACTCTTCTTTTAAGGAGATCTATTATGTGTTTACATTTATGGAAATAATTTTTGAGCTATAGGGTGGGATTATAAATTGTAATAGCCTCAAAATAGAAAGCACGAATTTTGTTGGCAAATGCATCAGTGCAGAATTTGAGATTCTCCTTATTGTGTTTTTTGTTGCTGTCCACAGATGTTTTTTAAACAGCTTTTTATTTTAAACAGCTCTGTAATGTTGTCTCCAGATCTTGGAAACCATTTTCAAATGTGTGAATTGAAAGTGTGGAGTTGGATTGTGAAAAAGTATCTTCCAGGAGGGCAGAAATGCTGTTCTCTATATAACTGAGCTTTCTTTAAGTCTTCCCACTATGTGTGACTCATCATTGTGCTTAAGTATCCCAAATACTTTGTTACAGAAGGCTGCAGCTCTTGTGCTGAAATGGGAAATGGGTCAGTAATCTTTGATTTCAGGCACTTTCCTTAATCTTTATTAAGGTGTTTCTGTGACAGAGCGTAGTGTTTTAAGGAAGCTCTTACGTGCTTCTGAGTAATAGCCTTCTGCTTTGAAAGATCCACAAGTTTTGCATGCTAGCTCTGAAAAAGAGGCAAGTTTGCTATGTGAATTAGGGAATAGAATACTTATTTTAAAAATTGTTCCAATTTTTAGGTGTTAGGTGTTAATGGCTTTGCTGTGATGCATAAAGTCCATAATCTTAAGGTCAAAACACTATTTTTGACTCGTTCTGTCTTCATAAAAGTGTTGCAATCAGGGTTGGCTTTTGTTGGAGAAAGCATGGCACTATGAGTAACTGATGCAGCCTGGTACTTGCGTAGTCTCCAGTAAGTGAAGCACAGCTTTTCACACTGCAAATCATTTCCCAAGATTGGTCCACTTAGGGTAAAGCATTGTTATTTTAATGAGTTTTGATACAATCAGGAGCATGTGGTGCTGAGTGAGAATAGTAATTTTCTTTAGGGGATTTAATTTCAAGACGTTAGGAATCTCTATTCAGCTTTTCTTCTTGGCTTCTACTTACTAGGTGTTTTCAGTTGCACCATACAGTTCTTTTGGGGGAACAAATAAAGCATCTTAATGCTTTCTATTGTGTAACCCCATGTTTTCTCATCTCTTCTGCATTGCCTGCTCGCTTAATCAAAAGCAAATTAAAGTGTAGTAGTGGAAAACACTTTAGAACTGCTAATAAATGAAGGGAATTATTAGAGAGAGGGTGATAGAAAATTAGGAAGAGGAGCATTTTGTGAGCATTTTGGATGGCAATATAATCTGTGCCTCCTGCAGTGCTGGCAGTTAGTGTTCCTGGTGAGTCTGTCTGATTTTGTCCAGGCACTGACACCAGGATTTTCAAAGGAAAAGGGATATTACATTGGGGATTTAAGAGTGTACCAGGACCCTTTCAGCTTCCTCTGGTTTTTATTTCACTGCTCCATCTTGCCCTAGTCTTGTGTCACAATGTTATCAGGTGTTAATTAATGCTGTGTTGGGAATTGTCAGTATGAAACATGACCTGAGGCAGACCTTGCTGAATCCCCATGGCACAGATACCCACCTGCCCAAAGCCTGGGGGGAGGTGCAGGGTCTCACTCTGGAAACAGTGAAACCTCAACAGATCAGCATTCACTGGCCCATGTCAAACTTCCTGCTGGAACCAAGGCCTTTCACGTTAGCTGAATGACACCTGATGCTCAAAGCCTTTGTAGTTTGCAAAAAGTTGCCTTTAGATTTGCAGATCTAAAAGCTGAGTACTCTGTGAGGTCATTGCTGGATGGTGGACAGCCATGGTGGTTCCTGCTTTGTCTGATGTGTGTTACCTGCAGTGACCAGGAAGCTCTGACTTCACCCAGAATTTCCCACTGGAGCCTGGTGAAGGTGACACTTCCTTTGCAGCTTCAGACTCAGCTGCCACAGTGTCTTGGTTTGGAAAGAGAGGTGTCTGCTAAGGAAGGCAGGAGCTTCCCTTGGAATGGAGAATGTAAATAAAAATGTAGTAGTACAAAAAAATCAAACCAAACAAAAACAAAACAAAAAACCCCACAAACAAACAAAAAAACCCCAACAAAACACTGACAGAGCCAGAATGCAATCTGACACCCTTGTGTTGGTAGCAGTCCAGTCAAGTCCTCCTGAAGTGACAGATGTGGTTCTGTTGGAGCAATGATCCTGTAAAAGGGTGTAGTTTTCCTCCAAAGGTCCAGTGGTGGTGAGATGGGTCTAGTCTTCCTCTGGGAATCCAGTGCCAACAGGCTGCTCTGGTGGGCTGTATCCCAGGTTTTATCCAGGTAGGAATGCTGGGCTCCTCCCATGGGTGGAGCATCTCCCAATGGGATGATGTAATTTTATCAGTCATGCAGTGAGTCTCGATGGCCCATTAACAGCAGATATTCCCCTGGAGGGAGGATGGGACTCCATGGGTCATGGAAGAGATAAAGAACACTGCCTCACCTGGTTTTAACAGCTGGGGATAGAATACATTTTGCTGGTTACACCTTGCATGGCAGCCTAAGACACACAGGCACAGCTGAACTGAGTACTTCACTGTGAAAGAGGTGGTGGGACTGGTTTCTGTAGGATGTTTGAGCCCTCGAGCTGCTGCAGGAACCTCCACACAGCTTCTGGCTTGTAACAAAAGTAGTTAGGAGTTTGTGTTATTTTTTATGTATGTGGGGGGAAAAAAGCACAACAGTTCCTCCTGAACTCACAATATAGTGGTTTTCCACTTCTGGCAGCTTCTGGTTATTTTAAACTTTGTGAAAGATGTGGGGTATTTTATTAAAGTAAACAAAGCTATCTGAAATGAGTGCTCTAAAAGGAAAGCATTCCTATTTTTACTAAACCCCAGACTTCAGTAAAGGACGCAGATGTGTGTATTCTTTATGGGAACTCTGGCCTCAGCTTGACTTCAGCTAGCCCTATTTCTTAGTAACATACATTCTGCTGAATTGGGCTTCTATGAGTTACAGCTTGATATTAAATATAGAACATTTTGTTTGCCAGGAACTACGTATCTTTCAAATAAACAAGTGTTTTGAATATATACATTACTGGGGAGAGATTCCTCACAGCAAACTCATCTCCCAGATGAAAGCTAGTCAGTTCATTCTGTCTTGTCTCTGGAGGAAGTCAGAAAGGCCTTGTTTCCCAGAATTAGGTTTGGAGTTGATACTGAAGTAGAAAGTTGAGCTTAATGGAGTCTATCTACTCAACAGGTTTTTTTAACAGAAAAAAAAAAAAAATCTATGTGTGAAATGCTAACTGTTTCCTGGGGAAAGGATTAGTTTCGAAAACTTCCTGTTCCTGAAAATTCCTTCCCATTTTTCTAATTTTAAAATGCATTTTTTAGACATTTTGAAAATGGAAGAAAAAATTCCTTCAGTTTGGAATAGCTCAAATTTCTGAAGGGAAACTTGAAGAAAAAAACCAAGTAAAACATAGCTGAAACATTTCGTTTGACCTAGTCTGAAATGCTTTTTTCAAATGACCTATGTACCCAGCACGTGGACAAGGCCAGCCCATGGGTTTTTTTAGAAGTAAAAAAATAATATAGTTAATAAAAAACATGACAGGAGAAAAAAAAAAAATTAGCAGTCAAGTGGTTACAGGAAGACTTGTGTCTTCAGCTGTGTTTGTGAGCACATTATTTTGTTCCAGTCCTGCTGCCTGCATCCTATGTGGAAACAGCCCTGAAAAATGAAATAGGATTTCTGGTGGGAGCAGATGGGCAGAATGGATTAATGACACTTGCAAGTGGCCACGAGCCCCAAACCCAGCTGCTCCAAGGGACGAGGCTGGCCCTGTGTTCCCGTGTGTTCTAGACATGGAATGTTAGTGCTGGCAGGCGCTGAGGGTGTGGGCCATTGGCAGGAGCCTTTGCAGGGTGAGCTGGGCAATGCATGGTCATGGGGCCCCAGGAGAATGGAGATTGAAGATTCCTGTGTGAGCTGGGCTCCAGACTCCTTATGAATTACATAAATGGAGGGTGACATACTTGCTGAATATAATGGTGTAAGCTTTGTGACTAGAAATTGTTTACAGATCTGTTTTGGAGAGAAGGTTTGAGCCTGGCCTTTACAGCCTCTCAAGGAGCACCCACAGTCTGTTTTGGACCCTCTACCCCAGCTTGGAGTTCTCTTTCATGGCATCCCTCTGCCCAATCCAAACATTCTATTTACAAATTTATTACCTGCATGTAGTAAGATATCTGTGTCTGAATACTTATCAGCAGAACCCACCTGCACTCTACTGAAAGTAGAGAAGGGCTTTAATGAAACTGGGACAGCAGGCAAAGAGGTTTTGCCACTGTTTTCCTCATTTCTTTATTAGATACAAAAGTCAGAGCTTGGGGATTTTTATAGGGAATCCAGGGTCTGGAGAACTATCACACTGTAGCCTATTTAGACAATTTTCCTACTGTCACACCTCTGTGGCTGACATTACTGTGGCACTTGTGTGACCCATGTCCCGTAAGCATCAATCACCTTTAAATGAAATTGGTATTTCTTACCAAATGCTTGAGGCAAATGTCACGTGAGTTTGCTGCTCTTAATTGTTGAGCAAGGATGAGAGAGAAGACACGTGGAATGAAGGGAAAATACTGAAGGGGGCAAGGCTGGATGTGGATGTGCTGGTGGCAGCCATCCTGTGTTCTGTGGGGTGATAATGTGACTGCTGATGGGTCCTGTTTCACAGTGGAAACATCTCTTCCTGGCTGATTCTGGTATCAGATTGTCTCTGGCATAGAGCATTGCTTATTTGCATAAGTCATCAGCAGGTTACTAGTTTTTCCACAAAGCAGGATGCATGCTAAGAAGAATTTTATGGCAGGTGTAGTTGCTTCAGCAGTCCCTGGCCTGGGAGAGACACACTGTTTTTGTAAGCATTGACTTTGGTCGAGCAGAAAATCAAGTGATGCTGTAATTCAGATTTAGCTTGCATGAGCTGTGAGTGGTGGTGGCCATTTCTAGGGACTCTCAAAGTGCAGACCTTCAGGCAGGCCTGGAGGAAGTGATGGCAGGGCATGTCCAGAAAACCTCCAATAAAAGCAAAAAGCTTGCTGTTTTCAACTGCTGAAAGACTCTGCTTTACTTAATTCCCCTTCACACTGTGACAGGTAACTTGTGCATTCCAGATTGCTAATGGAGATAAGTGGTTTAGAGGTGACTTAAGAAATAACAGATTTAAAGCCTCTGGGACATTTTCCTCAGCAGTTGTATTGTGTATAGGAAGTGCATGTATTACAGGAATGGGTGTGAAATGGGCTTCTCAGTAGGGCCCTGAGCAAAGCTCATATGTTCCTGTGGTTCTTTCCAAAACAATGCCAGTAAAACTTCCAGAATGTGCCATGGGATGGGGTCAGTACTGCGACAGAACTGCTTGATTGTAATGCTATAAACTGGGGAGAGAGAAGAAGCAGAAATCCAAAGTATGGTAAAAAAAATTCTTTAAAAAGGTGGGGAACACTGGCTAACATGTACTGCATCCCCTGTCATATTTGCTCCCAGGTGGAGGTCTTCAGGCAATGTTTTCATGCCATTTGTGTTTATCTTGAATGTCTCTGGTGGCACATAAGCCTTTGAGGTGGTGCTCTAGCAAATGTCTTCTGTGTCTTCCTTACTTATTATGGTGCTGTGGGCCTTCTGATCTCACAGGCATCCATATCAGTGCAAAAATCCCCAGCTTAAGCTCAATTTTCAGGGTTGCCCAGCACAGCTTGCCCAGCTTGCTCTTGACTCCTCAAAGTTAACTTCAGTGCAGGTGAAATTAGAGATAACACAGAGCCAGCTGATGACAGAAACCCATGTAGGAGCCATAGGCTAATGTGGCTTCCCCCTGCAGTCCCAGAGCAGCTGTGCATACTGAACTGTTGCTGTTCTCTTGCCATCATTTTAACTGGCTTGCTGGTAAAAGGCTGATTTGGTTGCTGCAGGATTACAGAGCTGCACACCGTTGTTAGATCATGGCTATGCTGGGAGTGGGTGTTCAACCTTATCATTAGATGGAGGAGCTGAGAGACATTGGTTTTGGTCCTGTTTCAGACAGTAACCTGCTTCCCACAGAAAGTCTCTCAGTCTGCAATCCTGTCAAAGGAGGTTTTTACTTTTTTGAGAGAATCACTCGAAGTTTTATTGAGACCCTTAAATTGTATAATATCACATGGATGATAAGAAAAACACTCATCCCAAGAAAAAAAAAGTGATATATTTTATTGTGTCTTATTTTGTATTTCCATCACATTTCTGATATACCAAGTTAACTCTTGGATTATATGATGTACTGAGGAAATTTTCTATCTGCCTGGTATATCACAGGAAAATCTTCAGGATAAACAGAACTGGTGTAACAGAAAAGAATACTCAAGCAAGAGGATGGACCCTAAGTAGTGCAGCAGTTCTTGCTTTCTAACCCTGTCTCATAAACTCATATGTCCTTAATTTCTTACTGGCAAAAGACTTACCTCAGCCCTATCAGCAACACAAAAGGCTCCTGTGCTGTCCTTTGGAAGGTGATTGTTTCATCTGCCTTGTCTATTCACCTCCACCCCATGCATGGACTATATCTGTGTTGCAGTCCCGGATGCTTTAATTTTGGACAAGAGAGCCTGGAAGCCAAACAACAATGAGCTTAGCATGGAGCAGCATATGCTGTTTTCCTTCTGTAGTGTGTCCTAGAGCTCCGGGAGGACAGGGCTCAACAGCAGCAGCTGAGAAATTGCCCTCACTGCTGCTGAGTTGGTGTGTCCCTGGAGTGGGGCAGCATGGACCTGAGGCCAGTCTCTAGTGTGTGCTCATGCCAGGCTTGTCCAGATGTGCAGCATCCTTAAATCCTTGCTTAGCAAAGCTGGAGTGGCTCTGGCCAGCTGTCAGTCTCATTGTGGTGCTTTATCCTGACACTTCATCTCAGCTCCTCAGGCCCTCTTCTTCCATCCTCTCCTCCCTGCCTTTTTCCTCTCTGAATTACTGTGATGACTGAGGGAAAGACTCTTACACTTGTTGGTTTGCAACACCTTGGCTGTCAAGGCGTTTGTAAGGAGATGAAAGGCAATGGCTGATTTTCTCTGTTGATTGTGTCTGTCACTCAAGAGTGAAAGCCCTTGGTGCATCCTGGCTTTATTCCTTGCAAGAGCTCTGCCTGGGAACAGCCTGATTACACACACTTGGATTTGCATCCATAGGCTAACTCAAGGCTAGGGGTTGTTTTAGAAAGTCGTATTAGTCCAAATACAGATTAAAAGCAGAGTTTAATAAGATACATATAGTACAATACCTGTATTCTGAAGTAGGTTATTCTTTTTTTTCGCTGTTCACTGAAAAAAAAAAAAAAAAAGAAATAGTAATACCTTCTTAAAACTTCTTAGTAGTGTTTTTCATTGTCTTTGCTCTGAGATGTAGAGGGAATGTAAAGTAATGTCCCAAATGGAAAAGTCTCCAGCTTCCAATGGGAGCTCTTATTGTGATGCTGGACCAAAGTATGGATCAAACACATCATCTATGTGTGTGATACTGATAGGTGTGTCCCTAATAGATGGAAGATTTCTCAGTCCCAGATATTAAATAAATATTTTCTTCTGGATACCACCTTGTAGGGTTGGTGCTTTCTGTTTCACTAAATGACTATTAGACAGTCCCTGTCCAGAATCCCTAGTGATCTTTTCCTCTCCAGCATGTGAAGATACAGCTTGTGCCCATACCACCATTCCATGGGTGTCTGAAATAGCTGGGGCCTCCTGAAGTGGATGCAAAGACTGTAGTACATTGCTATGCCAGCATCTTCATTAGCAGTGAGAGTCTCATGACAGCCTTTCTTCTACAGGTAAGATCCCTCAGTGGAGGGAGACAGCCTGAGCTGTGGCCAAAGTGGGTGACAAGAGGAGCTCGGTGACACTCTCTGCTTTGCTGACCAACTGAGAAAAAAGTAGTCCAGCAATCCATCTTGCAAGTCTCTTAAGCTATCATAAGAATTTATAGGAACTCATTATACAATAAATTATAGATACAAAATAGCGGGTGGTACATCTTTCAAGTAGTATGTGTTAAAATTCAACTTGACAAGACCAGGAAAACAGCCCCCAGACCTATCTTCAATGAGTAGCTGCAGGGAAGTAAGATGTGGTAAAGAGAAGTGGAGTGTTAATGACAGGTCTGTGCAGTAAACACAACAAAATGCCTCAGTGGTAATTGTCATCAGAACGATTTTCTTCCCTGCTAGTTACAAAATCAGATAAACTATTAGAAACACCATTTGTAAAACCCAGACACCGTATATTTCCATCAAATGTAGCAGTTGTCTCTGTCTCTGAGGTTCCTGAAACAAACCCCCTTGGGGTTCTAGCTGGGCTGCTGAATACAAGCTGTAAAGATATCAACGTGCTCATTTTTTCCTTTGCTTTCATTGTTCTTCTCTGTTTCCATTCTTTAATCCTTACTTAGTGGCTGCCACTAATGTAGCCAAGCTACTTCTGTGTCAAGAGGATCAGGAAACTGTTTCCTCTCAGGCCAAATGTGCTGACACTGCTAACCTTGGTTTCTATAAATGATTGAACAGTGTCTCCTGTGTGCTGTGTATTTCAGGCTTCACTTAGCCAAGATTCTTGGATGCTGAGACAGCTTTTCATCTTCCCCATCTCCTCCTCACAATCATAACCAAGCCAGGCTTTGTCTCCTCTGCCTTTGTGACTGTGAGCAGCTTAGACTGGCAGTAGCAACCCCAAGATGCTTTTCCCCATGAACAGACCTTTCTCAGTTTGCAGGGGTTTAAAAATTTCTTTTAACCTATTGAAAGATTTGGTGGGGGTGTTTTGATGAAAACAGGTCACCAGACAAGCAATGGGAGTTAAGAAGTGTTGGGAGTAGTCCAGTCATTTTAACGCAGATGCAGTGCAGTAGTTTTTGGAATAAATAATTCTGTGATGGTACAATCAGTACTGCTTGTTTTTGCATCATTAAAACCTTTCTAAATCAGCTTGGTCAAAAGGGAACATATCCATATTGCTAAGCTGGCTTTCAGAGGCAACATGTTCCAGGAGTGAGAGAAGTACTGAGTTATGTGCTGCCTAAAGCCAGCTCAGACTGCTGGTGAAAATCTCAGTACAGGTTTTTCTCAGTCAGTGTGGCTCTGCAGTCTTGATTCACAAGCTGAGGCAACATCTACTGCAGTCCTTTCTGCATGTTGGGGCCACACCTACAAGCTGCTGACTTCTGCTGATGGTTGGTAATTTACAGCACCACAACCTGGCCTCTGGTTTGCCTCCTTTAGCTGGAGTGGTTTAAAGACATTTGCTCTCTGCATCAACCGTAGATGAAATTCCAATATATTTGACCTTCATTCCCTAGCACTTTGGAAACGGAATAATAATAAATGTGTAGTGAATTCTGCCCTGCAGATAACCAGAATATGGGTTTTTTGCATCCCTTTGAAAAAATGTCTGTTATTTTAAGCCTCTGCTGCCAAGGGAAAAGCATGGGGTACATGGAAAGTAGGAAGGAGGAGGAGAGTGTAGAGTAAAAGGAAGAAGCTGTGGGGAAAGGTTTGGTGCTAATAGATTGGATCTATTTGCAGCACTGTTGGGCAAAGCACTAAAAGCTGGAAAGTAATTTGTGGCAATTATCATAGTGTGTATGTTGCTCTTGAGGTATATATAGCAAAAGGCAAGCTCCCAGACTGAAGAGTTTATAACCTTAAATGTGCATTTCTGCACGCAGTTGGGTGAAGCTAATAGATATTTGCAAGGCAGAGTCAGGGCCTCAGGTGGATGGGCTGACCCATCAGGATAACAGCACAGCTCCTTTCTCAGGAGAACAAGTAGAACAGCTTAGGAAAAGAATGCACTTAGTCCTTAAAATTTTAATTACAGGTGACTCTGCAGAACAGATGTGTTGTTGGGCAGGTCATACAGAAGTATTGGAACACACCCAAACCCTCCAATGAGAAAGTAAAGCAGCTCCTGAAAAAAGCAGATATATTTTTTAAAATTAGTACAATGTATAAAATTATCAATCCTGTTGGGTTTGAGAGTTCTATAAGAGAAGTAGGAGTAAGTGTGCATTGATGAAGAATAGTTACCAAATACCTTGTGCATGGAATAGAACCTCAGTCCTCTGTTGTGCATGTATATGTATATGCACACTGGGGTTTTTTTTTCCATCAGTTCTCACAAGTAGAAGTCAAAATGTTTACTAAAAAGAAGAAAAGGCAATCCCTAATGGATACAGCAGAGAGAGTGGTATGCTTGATCCACAGACAAATGGCAGAGCCAGAATGAATAGGTTTCCTTGGCTGTTGATGCTAGGTCACACTGCATCCAGCCTAGAGCTGTCCAGCCCTTTGTTAGTCTGCATCAACAGAGAATCTGTCTGATGTCCTTCAGTGGAAGAAAATGTGCTGAATGCCCTTACCAGGCTGTATTTGTGGACAAGACTTCCAAGTTTTCTTAATTGTGATAAGCTTGTGCATCCTGACACAAGTTTTCCATATCCAAGATGGAAGATGTTAATCACAGCTTCCCATGAGGAGTGAAAAAGCCAGCTCATCTATTTTGTGCCCTGTCTCTTGTGGAAGGTGTCACATGGAGCAGCCAAAGTGCCATCCCCTGCCATCCTGGCTCTGGGGCATCAATGAGCCAGCATGTCCATCAATGAGCCATCAATGAGCCAGCAAAGAGCACAAAGCTTTTCTAAAGACACTGCCAGTTTCAAGTAATTCCCTCTTGGAACAGGTTCTCCTGGATTTCTGTCTGATTCTGCATTGTGAGTATCAGAAGATGCTTTCACAAAGTGGAAAACCCCACTGATATATGTGGTGCCACATTCTGATCAAGGACTTAAATGTTAACTTACTGCTTTTTGTTTAAATGCCTTGAACATGAATTTGTGGGCATCTCTGTGTGGGTGGATGTCTCTTCTGTTCTCTAGCAGAAGAACCTTTGAATCATCTCATTTGCTTCCCTGTCAGCAAGAGGTAGAAATGATGATAACAGCTTGAATCCAGCAAATTCATGGGGCAGCAAAAAAGCTGCCCACTTCTGGCATATGTATTTTGATTGGTAATTTTGCTATTCTGCTAGTGGCTAAAATCACTATTGCAGTCAACCTTCAGCAGAGAGGTGAGTGAGGTTTCAGTTCAGTCTACTGGGGCATGTGTTTAGTGGTGGTAGAATAGGTAATGAAAGTGCAAAGCCAAGTTTGTTTTTGGTAAAAATGCCATCTCACCATCTGGCATACATGTAGCAGGTGTCTCCATCCTTCTGTTAATGTCCCTGTCGAATGCTGCCTCTGTCCCCTGTGCTGGCCCCTCCCAAGAGGGGTGTGCCACCTCCTCTGGTTCTGACTACGTGGCCTTCTGTTGCAGTGGTGACACATCAGAGAGCTGTTGGGATGCCACGTGCTGAACACTCTGCTGTCAAGAGCATTGATCTTTCTGCTGAGCCAGAGAAAATTTAATTAGCTTATTTTAACATTCATCTTTGTCCTGTGGGTTGGTAGAGTTGATGCTGGCTGGAGCCTCATTTCCACATAGCTCATTTACTGTAACTAATTATTGCGTGTAAGGTGGAATTCACTCCATTTCAAATTTTTAATTTATTTGCTGTCAGAACCATATGAAACCTTTCCCCTTCAGGGCAGCAAAATCTTTCTGTTCTTGTTAGTTGTTAACTGAGCAAACTGATGGAAAGCTGTAGTTTGCACAACCCCATGCCAGTGATGTGGTACAGACAAGGTGACTAATTCAGTGACCAAGGATGACAGTCCAGGAAATAAAAAACACCTGAACTGCTCTCTGGCATAAGGTTAGTTGCCTTTGTGACTCTGATTTCCTACTTACATCTTACTTTTTGTCATTACTTTCTATCCTTCTTTTTAATTTGGTTTAGTTATGTGTTTCTTACTACTCTAGTTCCTGGGAATGCCTCGCCTGTTCTTGCTGAAGCTTTAAAATAGTGAACTCTCAAACAAAAGCATTAACTTGAGTCAGATACTCCATACAGGGAATTAATTTCTGAACAAGTAAAGTCAGAAAAGTCACAAATGTCTTGGCCATGAGAAGCTCAAATATAGGTGTTAGTACTAGCTGGTTCCATAATACTTGGGAATACTCAAGGACATGTGGTAAGGAGACCCCTTTCTCCTTGATTGGAGCCCCTTGGGTGTCTGCTGCTGGCAGCTGTGATGTTTTCCCCAGTGTCCTCTGGTCAAAGACTTAGAGAAGGGAGAGAGGATGTATGCCTGCAGAGGCTATTTGAGCAAAATAACCACATTTACTGCCCAGGCATTTCTCTCTGGTTGAAGAGGGTCACAGAAAGCGCACTGACATCTGTGGTAACCTTTGTAACTTATCCCAGCTAAACTTAAGACCCTCTGCTACATCTTGGGCAAGAAAAACAGTTTAAAGAAGAAATTTTTGAAAAGTCATACTGGGAAGTCAGTGAGGGACTCTTGCTCTTCTTCCATTACCTTCTGTGCATCTTAGCAACCACTTTCCTCATTCCTGCTTGGGATTGCCCTGCGGTACAATCTCTGCATATAGCAGCTCTGACCGTTCTCCCAGTGGAGAGAGTCTGCCTGGAATTGTGCTATGCTCCTTTTGTCTTCTCTGATGGACAGGTTTTTGGAGCCAGTGCCAACTTTTTTTAGGGCTGGCCTAGGGAGTAAGCAGCTCCTTGGTGGTCCCAAAGCAGGCTGGACATAGCAGGGAATCTGAATTAATGAGTCTTGGGAAATAAAGTTGAGAGAAAAAGGCTCAGACAGAAATGTACACATTAGATGTCAGGACATTTTATAGTGCCTTACAGTGTTGAATTTGCAGCATAGAGACTAAATAGTCAGAATATTTTTCTATTTCTTTGTAGGAACAGAGGTTTCCCTTCTTTAGCAACTAAATGCAGCATCCTATCATCTGCCTACTCAAGTATGACCTTTTAACTTGTTAGCATAGTTTAACAAGCAGGCTGCTTCAACAAACCTTTCTTGGTTGAAAACTTCTCTAGGTCCTGGAATTGGGGCTACTTCCTGTTTTTGCAATACTCCTACTTTTAAAAATTAGGAGTATTTTAAGTAGGTTTATTTTAAAAGCCTCCTGCATTTGATGGGAGCCACAGTATCCATTGTCATAGCAGCTGTCTTGCTTTTGGCTTAGCAAGAACCTGCTTACAGCCCTGGGTGGAAAGGGCCTAAGATGGTGATGGTACAAAGGCAGAGCATCTGAGAGAGGTGACAGTGCTCCTGCACTCTGCTCTGGTTTGTCATATCCAGCTGCTGCACTGAGTTGTACCGCAGAAAAGATGGGAATGATTTGGCAGAGTAATCACAAGCACAATGCTTCCAGATCTCCAGAATCAAAAATGATTGGATTGCATCAAAGAAATGCATTTTGGATCAAAGAATGCAGAAAATTTTCTGCTTTTGGGAAAGAGAAAACATTCAGGAGACTCCTGTCCCAGAAGAATAAAAACAAGCATTAAGGAAAACCTCTGTGATGTAGAGGAGCAGATACTTGTTTTGTCAGTATTTCTGTATGCACATGTATTCACTTCGGTTTGATTTTCAAGTGGACATAGTTGCTTTTTTTACAAGCATGAGTTTAAAATGCGTAAGACAGAATACTGTACTCCAGCAGATGAGAAGAGAGTTTGATTGAAAAGCTACATCTGAAGTGTAAGGAAGGAATGCAGTGTGAGCAGGGTGGCAAAGTGCCCAAGCTTCTTCTGCTGGTGGAAGTTAACTTGGGCAGGGCAGAGGGAAATACTGGCATTATTTTTGGGGAGAAGTGGTGTGTTTGCTCTGGCCTTGCAACACAAGCAAAATGAGGATTTCAGTGAGCACAGATGCATGTGCAGGAGATGCCTGTAGAAGCTCATGTAAGGCATAACAGGATGGTGGTCCCCTTCCCTGGGTGTCCTCTCTGCCCAACAAGCTGGAGAAGGTTCAGGCTCTGCATCCTTTGAAGAGTAGCATGAACATGTACATGAAAGTTGTATTCAGGTGGTCAAAGTGCCTGCTCTGCCTTGTCACTAATAAAAAGGAAGGTGCTGGATTATGGCAGTTTAGGACACATTTCTTCTGTGAGATCATACTTGAGCAGTGAGCAAAATCAATCTCCCATATCCTCCTTGAGCAGTCAGTGCCATGCTTCTGAGGCTGCCAGGATAATGAATGATGAAAAAGTGGAAGGATCAAGCACAGGTTTAAAGGAAGGCAAGCTGATACTACAGGATGAAAACAGGTAAGAGGGATTTGTGTGGATGTGCACTTGTGTTTGTATGTATTGGGTACAAGGCTGGTTTTGGACTTGAGCTATTATAAGCCTGTAAATCTATCAATTTCCCAACCAACCCCCAGTTTACTTCTGCATGCAGTCTCTCCTGGATTTATGAATTTGAAGGAAATTGAAGTAGAGAATCAAATTTGGCTCTCAGCATTTGTGGGCTGTAAAAAGCAGACACAGAAGTATGAGGCAGTTGACATTCCCTATGTGAGCTTTTCTCTCTCACAAGCCGTGGCAGCACAGGCCTGACATGGGCTGTGGAGACACATAAAGTGTGTATTTGCCAGCCTTCCCTGTCCCTGAGACACACAATGTGCCTGAGGGTTAAGGTGCTTGTTGTTTCACAGAATTTCAGTGCTACTCCTCCTCCTGGAAAGCACGGCACAGGCAGCCCAGCATTTTGGGAAGGAGCCATTCACCTTCTGTGCCTCAAACTGTGGAAGGGCAGGAGCCACCAGAGCCCTGGCATTTGCTCCTGTCAGGCTCCTCTTTGCTCCTGGAGGCAGCCAGCATGTCCAGCACCCTGCAGGCTCCTGCCAGCCTCTGCCAGGCAGGAGGGGCACCATAAGCAGTGATCCTGCATGCTTCAGGAATTTTCCCATGGCCTCAGAATACCCTCGCAGCAGTGCAAGTACTAAATGAAGGATTAAATTAGCCTGCAAGACTTACAGTAACAGGCAGCTTTATTGCAGTTGCCATTTCACTGTTGATGATATTTCACCAGCAATAAAGTAAGTTCTCAGTTGTCTGCTGTGCAAAGCTTAAATTGTCTCTGCAGATCCCATCCTTAACTGACAGACCTAAATCATTGCTCTTGAAATAAAGAATATATCCATGGAGTGTTCCATAGCCTCTTGATGCTGCTCAGAGGCCACAGTTTAAGAAGCTGGCATGAAAAGCTGAAATGAAAAGAGAGAGAAACAATCACACACCAGAACTAGCGTTTTCTTCACAGTGATTAGGAGATAAAATACGGGTATAAGATCTTGTGAGCATTGCTGTCTCTCCTGTGTCCTTTGTCCCTGTGTGACTAAAAGTAACAGTGAGAATTAGCAGTGGAAATAGTGTGTCACAGGTGTGTGACCAGGGAAAGTTGTGACAAAGGAGGTGGGGGCTCAGCAAAAGGAGATATTTGCCCTCTGTGTAAAAGCATCCCTCAAGGCTGGGCTGCTGGATGGGGAGGAGGAGTAACAGAGCCAGGAAGATGGCACAGAGGGCATCAGGAGTGGGTGATAAAGCTCATGTTCCTCTGAGCTGGGGTGTCAGTACAGCCAGTTTGCAGCATTTGGAGCTGAGGGCTCAGCTTTGGAAGAGTTGCAGCATTCTCTGATCCTGTGGGATGCTTTTGGGGCTGCTGCAGTGACTCTCCGTGCTGGTCACTGGGCCCTGTGATTCCCTGTGTATTGTGAACAAACTCAGCATCTCCTTCTGACAAAGTTTTCTCTGTGTGAGCTGTCTCTCTGAAGGGACCCTAAGATGTGAAGGTGCCAAGACCATTTCATCTGGTGCTGTTTCTAAGCAGGAGGAGGGGAACTTCTAACACCCTCCTAAGGCTCTGTCACACTGAGATTACAGATAATTTTGAGTAACCTTTTGAGTGTAAGCATTATTAGAATTTCTTTTTCTACTGTGAATCTACCAATGCTCAGAAGGAGAGGCACATGGATGGGGATGGAGCTTGGCAGCAGCCACTGGGAACAGAGCCTTGAGGGCAGCAGGAGGTCAAGGTGAGCATGCAGTGTACTCAGGGAGAACATTTGTGTATTGATACCTTGTTTGATTAGCCTGGAACCTCTTTGGACCCAGGCTCATCTTAGATGAATTTTGTACAGAGCATAAGTACACCATAGCTTGTGTTTTAGATTTTGAAATTTCCCTCATCAGTGATTGAAAGTTAACAGTATACAGAAAGATGTCAGTGAGGAATTATTAGAACAGTTTTTAGAAAAGAAGTATGAATTGATACTCACTAGAAGGGTTTCTTGTAGTAGCTGCAGAAGAAATGTTGGTTTGGTTTCTGAAGAGTAAAAAATTGTAGAGGTGTTCTTGTATTTCATTATGCTTACTGTGGGTTGTGTATTTTGCAGTGACTGTTGTAGCACTAGGGGAGGTTGGCATGTGGGCAGAGTGCAAGGTGGAGCTCAGTGGTGTTACTGGCGTTGTCTTCTCTTTTCCCTTGCAGTTGGCTGGAGTGTCTCCTGCTTAGCACTGGGAGGGCTGCAGTGAGCATCCCCCCCTGGGTGGTTCTGACATGGGGCTGCAGGAGGCTCTTGGCACACTTACTGTCACAGTCAGTGAGGCATCCCTTCCTCCTTCATCAGCCTTCCTCTTAAAAATAGTCTCCTACCAACCAGTAGGCTGTTCTACAATCACACTTGCAAGAAACTTTAGCTTCCAGGTAAAACATACAAAAGTCCTTGTAGCAAACTAACCTTTGGGATTTCCTCCTTTGTGTTTATCAGTTAGCAGCAATTTACCTGCACCTTCATTCATTTGCAAAAGCCTGTTTTGAACACAATATGTTTTGAATAGTCTGTTACTTGTATTTGTAAATATCAAAGGTAGAATTTGCTACATTTTGAAAGGATTCAGGCGTGATCCTTCAGCAGTGGGAAGGACACAATGTCCTCTGTTACTGTCAAATCACGATGACAGTGGTGGTGTTAGTAATACTCCTATATAGCAGACTGAGTCACTAGTAGATGCTTGAAACCTGTTTACAGCCAAGATGCAAAGCAATTCAGGCATAAATTGACAGACAGGTACCTGACTTGCTGCAGCTTTTCAGTAAGCCTCCTCCCAACTCTTTGGATGCAAGAGGTGGATCAGAGAGACCAGGAGGGGTGAACAAGAAGGAAATGTCATCCTTTCTTTCCTCTCTATTTTGATGAGCCACAGAGTTTAATTTCAAGGAAGAGATTGGTAAGGAAGGGAAACAGGTGTCCTGTGTGTTGCAGCTTATGCTTGATTCCTTTGTCAGGATCAGCAGCCAACCCCAGTACAAAACTTTTCCATTTCTGTGCAGTACTTAAGTGACTTTATAGAGGAGCAAAATTAAGCAAGTGACGGTGAGTTGCTGAGCTGCATTTTGGTTTTGTGAACAGTTATTGCAATTGTTTCTGCATCTCCAGCAGTCAACATAATCCCTCCTGTAGCTCAGGAACCAGCTCAGTGTGCTAATGCTGAATTCTCACAACTGTGGGTTTTGTCCTCTGGGTGACATGGAGGGAAAGAAAGCACCATGGAATAGAAGCTCATCTCCTCTAAAGGCAGTTGAATTTTTGCTGTGAACATCCTTTTGAAAACCAATCATCTTGCTAAGGATTATAGCTTTTCAGCTATATGAAAAAGGAATTGCTCACCCTTGTAAAAATTACAGTTTCAGTTTTCTGAAGTCCTTGCAGAGTGGTGCACGTCAGCTCTTCCTTCTCAGGAGCTGCAGGGCAGCTCTGTGTCCTTCTGATGTCTGCACTATGTCAGGTGTGGCTGGTCTGGGGGCCTGCTCAGAAAGGCCTTGGATCACCTGTCTCCTCCAGTGGTCTGACAAACCATAAGTCCCTTGTTCATCTTCACAGCAAACCCTGCTGCTGTCTAAAAACACCCTAGTCTTCCTGCCGTGCTTTCTTGAACTTTCCTGTTGGGCATCTTGTTCTGGCTGGTGTCAGGACAAGGGTGCAGCACACAGGGTGTGCAGACACAAGGGTGCTTGTGTCTCATTGAGGGGGGAGGTGGGAGTCAGCGCTGCCTGCAAAGCACCTGGGAGGCAAATGATCCCATTCACACTTAATACTTGTAAATAGCTTTGTAATGCAGGTCACCGTTCCTAAGCAATACAGCTTGTAAGTTCAGTGTTAGGGAACCTGACGCTCAGAGTTAAGCCTTCTTTAAGTGCAGTTAAGCAGTTTTGATAGTAAACATGCTTTTGAAAGAGAGAGTGGGAATAATGGGAGTGCTGTGAGCGTTCTCCATGAGAGAAGTTTGAGAGGCACAGATTGGTTTGTATTAAGGAACAAAAATTGTGAGACGAGCAGATGTTTGAAGCCTAATTTTTTTTCCAGCATAGTTGATAAAACCTTTCATAATCATGACCAAAAAATACTGTAGTTGTCATCCTTAAGATTAGTCCTTCTTTTCCTCTTATTTTTAATCCCTCTGAGACTTTGGTCCCGTCTGAAGCAGGAAGTTATAATTCAGCCCAGTCTCTAGCCATGACATTTTGGACAGCTGGAATAATTACAGAGGGAGCAGGGTATAATGCACCATGCAATTAATGCTCGAGTGAGGTCTTGATGTGAAAAGTGAGATCCTCACATGGCTTTTCTCTTTGTTGTTTTCCAAATCATCCTTGAATTTTACATCAAAAGACTTCAGGACATTACTGTAAGATTGCTGGTTGTTCTGCCTTTTGCCACGTCTGTGTGGGAAATCTGGGGTAAATTGCAAGACACTGTGCTTAGGAGTCCTGCTTCAATGACTAATTCCTAATGTTGCCCCTACCTGCATCTCTCTGGCTTTCCTGCAGCATGCTCTTAATAACAGCTCCCTGGTATTCTTATTTCAGTTGTAACTTTTAGGGCAAGAAGAAAGGTTTTGCTTTTTTATACAGTTGCTCTTGCATCAGCTTGGCTGTTAAAAATCATAAGAACATCCACTCTGTGGTGAAAACAGAATCAGACACAACAGGATTTTGAGTCTGAGGTTAATAATGGTGGCATGCCTGGGAACTAGATACTGTGTACAACAGCTTTTGCTGTGATTCTTCTTAATGCTACATGATTCATTGCTGTAGCTATCATAATATTAGTAACTAGGTGTCCAAGTCTGCATTAGATCACTGTTGTGTTAGATGCTGTGTGCTCAAACTGCAGAATTGTTCCAGACCCCAAGGAGTTTACAGTCATATCTCCATAGAGGCATGGAGCATTAAGCAGCCAGAAAGGACACAATGGTGAGACCATATTTGCCAGTGTAATTAGTACCTCAGAGACTCCATAATTCATGCTGGTAAATTGTATCCTCATAAGATGTGCAGCCTACAAGGGATGAAATCCTATTTTACTTGGGGGGTGTTTCAGTTTAAAATCCCATGTATAGTGAGTTCTGAAATACAAGAGATCAGCTTCACCTCTCATTTGTCTCTGCTGTTTTAGTATGTTTCCATTGGGAATGTTGTTTTCTCCAATACAGCAAAAGTCTAGTTAGTAATGCAGCTCTATTTCTGCATATTGTTCACTGTAGCAAGTAACAGAAATGGACAGAATAGTTCAGCTCCATTTAAAAGTAGTGTAAATGTTTGCCTTAGAACAGAACTGGACCATCCTGCTGCCCCTTTTTTCCCCTAGGTTCTGCATGTTCAGACAACTGGCTACCAGCTGTCGGTAAAACCATCGAGTAAAGATGAGAAAACCTATTTTTTTGCTGGCTTGAGTGAGGAAGATTTGGTAAAGTCATGAAAGCGCCTTCTCTTGCAGTCTGAAATGTATCTAGATCTTCCAGAGTAAATCTGTGCTTTGAAATGCCTGAAGTCAAGACTCAAACTTGGTTTGAGTTCAGCTCAGTGCTGGAAATGGTGTTGCCAGTTGAACTGTTTTTTAAATAAAAATAATGGGTATTATTTGTCAGTGTAGGGTGGCATCCAGTGTTGGCTCTCTACTTAGAGCTTATGATGTTTGTTATTACTCTACAGACAATCTCCAGCCCCTGTATTCCCTGCCTGTGGTACCATGTACCGCTAGTTTTCTCATCCTCTTGGTTCCCTATGGAAGACTCACACCCTCTGCTGTGATCTTTCAGATTCCTAGCATTTGATTATTCCTTTTGTACACACTTTGCCTTACCTGTGTTGTTTTTCCTCATTCTTCAGTGAATTATCTCCATTTACTCCTTGGACCTTTGGGATTTCCTGACTTTCTTTGCATTTTCTCAGCAACTTTCTATGTCCTCTCTGCAGTGACTTCTCTCTCTCTCTCTGTAGGTTACCCAGCTCCTGTTTCATCCTTAACCTGTCTGTGCTTAGGCAGTTAATTTGAAAGAGTATATGCTGTGGCTGCCGAGCAGACCACCAGGATACTGCCAGACAGGAGAAATACAGTGCGCTCTTCTCCTTGGGTTGTTTTTGGAGGTTTTTTTGTTTGTTTGGTGGTGTGTTTTTTTTGTTGGTTTTTTTTTTTTTTTTTTCCCTTTGTAGAGGCATTTATCCTCTCTCTCTTTTATCCATCTGTGGATTCCCTAAGGTGGTAGGTAGGAGCTTAGAATGTTCTGTCAAAGGTGGTAGAAATTGGCCAGTGTGATTGATAATTATGAGTGTGGATAGACACAGCAGACAGGCAGAGACAGGGAACAGGAGCACAAGTAGTGTAATTAAGAGAATTAAGGAGTTTGTGGGTTGCTTGTGTGTTCACGTATCTTCAGCTGAGGTGACCAGCAAAATCAACCAGGCAGTTTACAATTCTGGTTTAACATCAGGGAGAAATCTAGAGGACCTGTTAGGTATATATGATGACAGATTGGTATCAGGGACTTGTGCTTTAGGTTTTCTTAAATGAATTCTAGTGCTATATTGTGTCACATTTTTAATTCCTACCAAAGACAGTTCTTTGTACAAGTATTTTTAGAAATGAGCATCCATCAGAAGAAGAAATGCAGCAGGCTTTATATAGATTCCTGGAGGAAAGATGTGGGAAGTGCTGTGGAGTATCTGTGAAAGAAGTCATTTAGAGACAAGCTAGTTGGTCAGGCCAGCAGTCCTATGGAGTTGAAATAAGAATCTGCATTTTTGTTTGTTTTTATGATAATACCAACAGCAGGGACTCCTTAATGTAGTTTGTAGGCTGCAGCCTTCATCAGAGACTTCACATCCAAATTTTAAACTGTGGCTATTCCATCAGTCCTGGCTGATGATCGAGAGTTTTAAAGGGATCGAGTTCCCTTTCAGCAGCACTGGAGGCCTGAGCTGAGCTTTGAGGCACCCAGGGACTGGAGCTGTTTGACAGCCAGAGCTCAGGGCAGCCTGTGTCCCCAGAGTTGCCAAGCAGGCACACAGTGCCCCAGGTCCCTCTGTTTCCCCCATGTGCTCTGCAGGACTCTCAGGCTCTGGTGTCAGTGGCCACTGCTGCAGTCCTTCCTTTTGAGACTCCTTTTTGTGGCTTCAAGTTCGCCATGCTGCCTTCAGGCAGGTGCTGGTCTGATAAATGCCCTTCCTTGAGCAAAATTTCTGCAATCTGGATCCAAAGGCTTTTGTTGGGAGCCAGAGCATCCTTGCACATGTGGAAGAGACAGCCTTGCCCTGGAGGGTTTGCAGCATAAACAGACAAGTTACACACCATGTGAATATTGTAATATATGTTTTACAGTTGGGAGAACTGAGGCATGGGCTTGTTTATTCATAAGTTCTAGGTAATAGTGCCAGTTTAGCAGCAGAGTCCTGGACTAATTCAAATCTTGAATCTCAGTGCCTTAACCATGAAACTGCTCTGCCTTTCTAAAGGTCCTTGTGATTGTAGGAATATGTATATTACACCACAGTTGTACGAGGAAGAAAACCTCTTTTTGAGTGAAATGACCTTGAAGGCACTTCCATTGATGCATGAAATTCTTCATCCCTTGACCAACTTTAGCAAATTCTATGCAGGTAATGCTTAATGGAAGAAGACAGATTACCAGAAAATAGTAAATTAACAATAATCCATAAAAGAGGTGAGATAATCATGGTCTTAGCAGTCTATAGATAATAAGAGGGAAATCTCTTAATTTAAAGTTTTTAATGTTACTAATCTGGTAAATCCATGCCCATGAAGGATAAATCAAGCTTTTTCTTAAACACAGTGCTTTTTTTGTCAGTGGGAGGCTTGCATGATCATAAGCATTATTCTTCTCCTATTTGCAGCTCTAGGGGGGGGCATGATCCCAGTGTCACTGCAACTAGAAAGAAAGAGAGAAAGAGGAGGAAAAGCAATAGAAAATGATACCATTGAGCCAAGGGACTGTCTGAGCTGGTCCTGCTGGCCTAAACTGGCACAGACACTGTGTTGTGGGTCAGCAGAATGAATTTGGGTTGCATAGAGCTCAGGCTAATGTCATTCTGATTGTTCTGTCATCAGCTCAGCTCTCTTCTCATATCTCTTTGCACCATGTCTCACCCTCCAGTATGATACGCCCATGATCTTCTGAGTACACAGGGTCAGGCTTTGCTCATGTTCTGCCTGTGTGATGTACAGCCCATGGAAGTTGGTGGGGTCAGTTCTGTACGTGTGCAGGAGCAGGAAGGGGCTGACATGGAAGCTCCAGGCAGTCAGTGGGTACAGATGTGGATGTGGGGTTAATCAAGGTAATTCTCTTGCCCTCAGTGAAATTACCTGTGATAGATGCTCCTTAGAATTCTTCCCCAAAAGAAGACAGTGATCTAAAAAGTGTCTTTTGCAATCTTGCCTGGTGAGGGTTATGACACTCTCTACATCTGATGTTCTGAGCTCAAACAAATGTGGTTTTTTGCATGGCTGAGAGCCTGTGGTGTCTCTGGAAGATGTTTGTGCCTCCCCCAGCCTAGGTGGTACAATCTTCCTGTGCAGCCTGTGTGATTTGAACAGGACATCTCCATCTTTTAAGGTATCCCCTGCTCTTGTTGCATGGGTTTGTTCACTGCTCTGGTGAAACCTTTATCATCTGCAATGCTTAACTCATGTCAGGTGAAAGTACAGCTGTAAATGCACATATTACACATATCATTCAAAAGGGAGAGAGCAACTACTGATGTTGTGTAAAGGTGCAAGTGAAGGACTGGGAGAGCTGCCTGCTCCACTGAAGCTGTATCAAAGGTCTGTTTTATCCCCTTTGTTTCAACTCAGTACTTTTTCCTTTTGAGGAGGTGGTATCTAGGGTTTCTGGCATAGTTCACGTTCATGACATCTCTCTCTCTGGCTGAAAGATTTTTCCTCATGGAGCTGCTGCTTTTGAAGCCTAAAGGATTGCTTAATGCTCCAATATGGACAGTGTTGTGGAGAGGGTGATTGATCTTTCATTCTGTTCTCACCTTCAATGAGATACAGTTTGGCTGGACTCTTAATTACAACAGCAATCGTTTCCCTCCTGTAGAGGAGTAGATATGTCTTTAAAGAGAGGGCTCTGTGAGATTACCCTTTTGAGTAAATGCCTAGTAAGTTGTTCTGATCAGAGGTGTGAAACTCTTCCCCCTTGCTTGCCCATCTCTGCTTGTAGGCTGTTCCTGCAGCCTGCATCAGTTGTGGCATTTGACACACACACTGCTGACCAAGCTGCTTGGTGTGGTTTGTGGCTGGCTTTTGTTTCAGCCACAGTCTGATTATCTGATTTGACATGGCTGAAGGCTTGGGGTGCAAACTCTGGCTCCTAGTCAGGCTGCAAGAATGCAGCATCCATGTCCAGTAATCCAAATGTAAGACTGTAAATAAAAATAAATAAATAACAAACAAACAAACAAAAAACACAAACCAAAACCCCCAAACCAACAAGAAGCCTAGAAGATACAGTGCTATCACTTGAGTTTTTAGAAGTAAATATTCATAAAAATCAGCATAAATTTATAAAGTTAACAAATCGATAGGATGAAGGAGGAAGCAGAGGGTTTCATAGCCTTGATTTATCTCAGATATCAAGAAAAAACTTTTTTGTCAGAGTTGCCCTCACATCTAACATGCATGTAATGGTCTGGTTTTCAAATCAAACCTTGTATCATGGTGCAGAACATGTATGTGTGCTTCTTTGAATGGAATACTGTATAAAAGTACTGGACAACAACCAAACTGTCAGCTAAATTTTTTCCTGAATAAAGTATTCAGCAAAATATATCTCTGGGTATCTCTGCTGCCTCTTACTGCAGAAGGCTGGGGAGCTTGTGAGAATGCTGCAATGCAGCAAGTGTACTACCACTGATTAAAAGTATATTTTTTATTATTTTATTTTTTCTTGTTTTGTTGTTGGTTTTACCCCCTTCCTTGCAAGCTTGTGGGTGGCATTTTAATCGAGTTCTCATGGTAACAAGCATAATTTAAAAGCACCAAAGCCTACAAAATTAGGCTTTTTTCTGTATGTGATTGAGGTGGGTGTTCAAGTCATTACAACTGCAGTGATGCTGGTTATTTCAGGGTTTCTGGTGCAGAGATGACAAGAGAAGTAAAATGGAAGCAGGTGCTGCTAAATGCAGAAAACATTCATCATCTTTTTACCAGATTCCATTGTTGTTCTTTCTATAAAGAGGATGCAATTAAAGTAGTGTGTAATGTACTCCTTACGTTGCTGTTTCATTCTTTTAGATGTATTCTGGCATCACAGTTATGCCATATTTGTAATTCCTGAGGGAGGCAGTTTTATTGATTGATGTTTTGATTCACTGTTGCAAACATGAACCCCCATCAAAGCACACATGAAAATCCTTGAGAAACTGTGGAATTCTCTATGGAGTTATCATGTATTTCTGCATGTAGGAAAAGATGCAGAGGAAAAAGCAGCAAGAAAGGGTTGAAATGAAATCAGGAAGGGTCTGATCTGAGTGCCTAACTTGCTGTTAATGAATTGATCTTGAAAAAACTACATGACTAAAACATGCTAACTCATGGAAGTCAGTTGTGTCTTGTGCTTTGCCATGTGTGATGTAAATGTGTTTGATGCTGTATTGCAGCCAGTAATTTTATAGTGCCATATATTTGCAGTCCTGCAGATAGGCAGTGACCAAGGAAATGCAGGTCAGTAATCCTGTGAGAGTGTTATAAAATTTAAGACACAGCTCACTCTTAGCTGCTGAGGAAAAAAAATTGATTTACAATGAGAAAAATGTACTGGGTATTTCCAGCTCTTAAAAACATGAAGTCCATTTTTTGTGGAGTGGTGTTTTTTGTGCTTCTTTGTTTGTTTAGGGGTTTTGTTTGTTTTAATTTTGTTTTGTTTGTGTTTTGTTTGTGGGTTTTTGTTTGTTTTATTATTTGGTTTTGTCTTTTGGTTTGTTGTTTTTTTTCTTTTGGTGGTGGGTTTTTTTTGTTGTTGTTATTATAGCCTGCTTACAGAACATGAACATTGAAGGATTGAAGGATTTAACAGTGTAACACCCCAAATATCCTTGCCTAGCTTATTTGCAGGAGAATTACATCCTGGTCTCAGGAGGTGGATGTCAGAGGTTATTGATGCGTGTTGGTGATTTCCCACCAGACATGTCTGGCTCTATTGGTAGGACCAAGGCCACACCTTCAGAAAAGTGTTGAAAGTAGGATTTTCAGGCACACCAGGATTGCCAGTAAGACAGAATGCTGCTCTTAGGGGTTGGGTAAGGATAGAGACATCTTGGCTATCGAGAAGAAAGTTTTCCTTGTCTCCCTGGCTTTCCACACGGGTATTGATCTGTTTTGCTGCAAGGCTCTTCCTCCTGCTCAAGAACATGTTGAATGCTTAGACTTCCTTCCTGCCAGGGGATTGGCTATTCATTTTATTGTATAAAAGTCCAGTTCTGCCCTTTTTGTACCTAATTTTGCTTTACATTAACGCTTCACAATGACTTCCAGAGATGGGAATGGGGCCTTAATGTATATTCTATACCATGGCTGTAGGACTGGGCTTTGCTGCTGCCCCTGTTCTTATGATCATGTGTCTTGTTTGGCAGTTGCTGTAATGAGAAAATGAATGTTGGGAGTTAAACTGCAATGAATATATCTAGATTTTAAGAAGAGATGTTCTTGTACCATGTCTTTAGAGTATTTCCCCTGACTGTTTTTTATACCACTGACTGAGAGCTAGGCTGGGAATTTGAGCAGAAGACTTTCAATGCTGCACTGATCATCCCTAATGTGAGCTCTATCTGTACCTTTCTGACTGCAGAAGATTGTTCTGGTGTGATAGGGAGAGCTTTAGACAGTGTTCATAAATCTTCCTGTTGTCTTTGGAAATCTTTCACATTAAAGCCTCTTGGGGCTTTGTGCAGGTAAATCAGTAGAAAAAGCAGTAAAAGATCAAGATCCAAAGAAAATAGAGCTATGTTGGGTTTCATGCTAGGAAACAAAGAGAGCAATGAAATATTAACTATATGGAGAGAATGAATTAAACAGTAACGTCCTGTCACCTTTGTGTTCATTTAGTATTGATAGAAAGCTTCTATTTAAAAGCATACCTTAGCACTTTCTTGCTGTGGCTAAAGGAAGAATACCACCTGCATTTCAGAAGCTGCAGGTGATTAGGAGCAAAACTTCCAGAATCCTTGGAAGCTGTACAACAAAGTGAAGTGCCCTGCATTCTTCAAAGCAGTGTATCATTTGAATGGTTGATGTCTGAAACATCAACTGTGTTTTTTAAATGGTGATTCCTTTTTTTTTTTTCCCGCTGATCATGGGCTTTATGTCAAATAGAATGAAGTGGATATTGTAGTCTGTATTAACCTGATGTTTAACAATATGCACTTCACAAATAAAGACCTCTAAACTGATCAGGAATTTGAAGAAAATTGAAACGTCTTGAGGACTGCGGAAATTTGCTTCAAGAAAAATTTCCTGACTTTTTTTAATATTCACAGAAGAACACTGACAAAGCACCAGAGTAAACTCTCTCTGAAAATCTTTGCCAATTGGCATGCACACAGTAGGGTTTGATCCTAGCAGTGCTTCAGGAAAAGGAGCTTTTAGGATTTTGTTATTCTAGTTTGTGCTGCAGCCCCACTCATGTAAAGTGTTTCAGACTTGGAACAGCTAAAAGGACAGCAGCAAAGTCATTCTTTTTATAATATGTAGGTAGTCTGTCAAAAACAAAAAAAGGGGGTTTTCATAATTTCTTGGCCTTTGTGAGTGCGTATGTAGGGTACCCAGTGATGCTGGAAAATATATCAGTCCTTTCCCCTGGAAAAATGCCTCCAAATGCCACATCAGCCTAATAAAGTGCAGACATCAGGTGTGGGGTGGGAGGGAGCTATGACAATCTGTGGATTGATCAGGAGGTCTCGATCCCTGAACCTGTGTCTTCATCTGCCTTTTCATGGCCATAGGTGTGTTTCAGAGATTGGTGTAGGGCTGGACACAGGCTATATGCTGAGACACATCTTCCTGTGCCCACAGAGGGGCTGAGAGGAGTGAGACTGCAGAGGGACACATTGGTACAGGTGCAGTTAGTTTGTGTCTTACTGAATTTACTGCCCTTTTATTCATGGCTGCATTCTCCCAGTTTTGAAGGGGTAAATCCAATGTTTGATGGGGGGGCGGGGTGTCTTTTGTTTCACATGGTGCAAGTCTAGATGCAGAGTAAGCAATGGTGGTTTATTGCTTCTGATAGTTTTTGGAGGTGGGGCAGGTTCTTTTTCTGGACTTCAGAAAAAGGTGTCATGATGTTCTGCATGGGGTCTGTTGCTCGGGTTGTTGGGAGCCTCAGTATGATTTTTTGGCACTGCCCAGGACAAATCTCAACTCAGGGCTCAGGCTGAGTAAATTCAGGTAATTTTGTACCTTTGAGGCTGGGTCTGGGACAAGTGTCTTGCTGTCTGTTACTCAGCAGTGGCTCTCCGGGAGATGAGGGGGAGACCTTGGCATGTTGTGCTCCTTTGGATGGCCAGGACCTGCCTGGGGGAGCAACTTTGTGGTGGCAAAGGAAAAGACCAGAGGTTATGGAATCCCCAACAGGAGAAATGAACACTGCATTACTCTCAGCAAGAGGGGCACAGAGAGTCCAAAGCTATTCCCTCTGAACTTCCAGAATTTCCAGTTGACTCTTCCTGAAAGCCATTCCAGCAGCACCAGGAGTTTGGACAGGAACAGAGCCCAGATCTGAGTGGCAGGCAGCACTCTGCTGATGAAGAATATCTAGCAAAGCCTTTGAGGTGCCTCTGTTGGGAGTTCTTAGTTCTCCTCCAACTGAAACTGTACTTCCTTTCATGGGATACAAAGAAGGGCTGTCTGCCTCTTCAGAAACGTCTTTGCAGGTCTGTTTCCACCTTGTACTTCACATCAGACAATCATACTCTGGCCTGCAGTGTGGTCAGTGCATGGCTTGCCATCCATATGGATATGGCAATCCTATCTGCTCATGCATCTCTGAGCATAACATGCACATCTCCTCACACATTTCCCAGTCAGGGTGTTGCAGGTGAGGCTGCCAGCTCAGGTAACTTGCTACTTTCCATTATTAGACCCTGTTTCTATCACCACTTTGCCAAAGGTTTTTGTAGCTTAGGTTGCAATGTTCCTCTCTGGCAGCCAGGCTCGTATTGCTCTCTTTCGCACGTGTTTTGGCTCAAGCTGCCCTTTCCTGGAGCAAAGCTGCCTTCCCAGGCATTGAGGAATCCAGGTTTGCCGTTTTAACTCAAGTTAAAACTTGTCTGTGAAGTTCTTTAATGACCTTGATGTTGAGGGAGGGAATAACACATCTTTTGAACATTTGCTGTCAGGAGAGATTTGCTGAAGCCTCTGCTGCTTCGAACCTCCCTGAGCCTGACCAGACTGATACATGTCATGTCATAACACTGTGAGCAGAGGAAAAAAAATATACTTACTGCCTTCTCCCTTGCTTATAGTCTCTGGAAAAGGAGAAGAAAGTACGTGTTTTAAAAATTAGAGGAAACCAAATTTAGAAAACATGGCCAAGAACTTGTGGAAGCAGGGAGTGAAGGGCAGAAGAGACAGCTTGGGTAAGAGATGTGTGGGGAAAGGTGAGGATGGGAAAGCAGTGAAATACAGGCAGGTTGGAGAGAGGGGCTGAATGGGACAAAAGTCCAGGAAGGAAAACTGCAAGTTAATAAAGGAATGGGAAACTGCTGCTTGGAATGAAACCTGCAGAAGAGGACCTGGAATTGGACATTGGTGAGACTGAAGCCTCATGGGGCAATGGCTGGGACAGCTGGTCCAGTAGATACAGAGATAATCTAGACAGAGGAAATGGGAAGAATAAAATACATTTATTGAACTAGGCAGTAGCCTATATATGCAGGAGACCCAGTCAGGATTATGCAGTTACCCCTCTCTTCTTTCACAGCTCAGCTCCTGAGGTATAACTGTGCAACCTTAATGGTATTTCAGACAGCTCTGTATGTGTGATAGATGTTGATGCACCTCTAGACAAAGTCTGATTTGTGACAGTTACTTGTTTTGCTCCTTTTGCATTATTGGCTGTTTTTAGTATGCTCTATCAACAAAAACAGGACAAACCTTTCTATTCCTAAACAAATAAAGTTAAGCACTACCCAGATGTGTATATTCAAGTGGCTGCCATGGCTGGATTTTGTTGCTGCCTGACAGACAGTGATTTATTCTGTAAGTTTTATGCCCTGAGCTTTCAGAAACACACTCCTTTTCGTCTTGAAGCCCTGCAGAAGTCTAGCAGTAATAATTAGCAAGCCATAAAAATCGACCTGATTTGTGGGAGCCACTGAAGAATGCAAGGAGACATTTGTGTTCAAGGAGCTAGGAACAAAAGCGCGTGGTTACTGACCCAGTCATGTCAGACCTAAATTTTGAGGGAATCCCAAGTGATAAGTGTTCTGCAGTCTGAATACTGCCTATTCATTCAGCCCTTCTAGCAGAGTGAATGAATCATCTTTTCAACCAGAGACAGCCCCTCTGGGTCAGAGTCGAGGTCATTGGTGGGACATGTGTTTCAGACTGCTTGCCCTACATGAAAAAGAAAATGTACAAGACTTTGCTGACACCGTTGGAGCTTTCAGCCTTTCAGCTATAAAACATTTATGTACATTATCTCATCAGAGCTCTTACAAGTAGTGGCTCTGGATACATAACCAGGTCCTTCTAGAAAGGCCACTTGTCTTCTGTGTTGCTCATGTGCTGTTCCTCTTCAGCACCACCCCTGGTGCAGAACATTTTTCTCAGCTGATCTTCCAGGTGATGCCACCTGATAATTACCTCTGTGTCACTGTAGTCACCTCAGTGCTGCCTCTAGATTTTTAACATGAGGTGCTCAAGTTGATTCCACATTTGAAAATGGGCACCTCTTTTCTTCTTGCAGTGAACCAGCTCCATGCAAGTAGCGAGACATGGTCTGCAGAACCTCTTTTGCTGCATCAGCAGAGGGATATCTGGGATTAATGTTGTGTTTGAGTTAGGAATTTATCAGAGCAACAAAGCTGTTCATTTACTAGAGCCTGCCTGATCAATAGGTGCTTTTCATTTGCAGAGCAATAGTCTGTGTCATGAAGTGTTTTTTTCATTAGAAGTTGTTAAACATTGTGATGCTCAGAGAGGGGATGTGACATTTTGTCACACTTTAAAAATGAATGACAAGAAGCCACACAACTATTTAAAGTCAATATTAAAATAGCAAACAAAGCCGTTAATCCACATTAGAGCTACATATTATTTATGTGGTAAAAACACTGATTTCCCCAAAAAGGCACGGAGACTGAGAAGCCGTGGGAAAAACAATGAAAGGAAAATTCAGCAATTTGCTTTTGAACCTGTGTAAAATTCCATCCTGCACCACCTACTGCACAGTGTAATTCCATAAAGTAGGAAGAATCACTGCTGTATTTTTTTGCAGGGAGCCCATCACCAGCGAGTTCTGTTTGATGCACTGTAGCTCTTTGTGGAGAGAGGATTGTTTGTTTTCTCTTCTCTGCTTATCTTCTCCCTGCACACTTGTGAGCATTTTTGTAAACATTTATGCCATTCCCTTCTTTCCCAAGATGAAGAGTTAGCATGTGAAAGTCATTCCTTTCACAGAAGCTTCTCTAGGTCTTTTATCATCCTTGTGAGCTCTCTGTACCTTCTCCAGGACTACTTTATTTCATCAGTGATTAATAATTAATGTTTTCAGGCAGCCTAAACAAACATCAGCATTAGTGCTGCTGCCAGACTTTGCAAAAGGAAATGTACAGAGAAATTCAAGATGAATCCAGGATCCAGGCTGGATCCTGGGTACCTTGCAAAAAAAACATCAGAAGCCCTCGAGCACATGTGTGAATATTCAGTGCCATGCATGACCTACTGGACCTGTTGTGCTTTTTTATGTCTTCTTGGCCTTTCAGTGGAAATCTCTGACTGCAGTCTGTGGAAGGACACAGATAGGCTGCTTTCCTTGTCCGGAAAGTCACCCTGGGGGTACCTTCTGTGTGTAGTGCTAAGTATTGGAAAGAGTGTGATGATGCAGATCCTTGTGGACATGAAGGCACCTGGCTGTGATGGAAATCACCAGAGCTGTGTCACTTGATAGAGGCTGCACTGGGGAAATGCAGATGTTTGGCCTAAGCTCTGTGGAGCTCCTTGCTTCTTCATGTGGAGCAGCTCATGCTGGCCACTGCTCATGGCAGGAGTCTCATGGTTTGCTTGGAGATTAACCTAGCTCTACTTCTTCCCACTGTATCTCTATTAAAACAAAACACAACTCTGCCCCATAGCTTGGGGTTTTTCCAGGCCTTTTCCTCAGTGGATGTGTTGATCAGTCACATCTTACTGTTCTTGACACTGTTTCTTCATCCAGTGCAACTTTCTTACCTTTCCCGACTCCCTGGCTCTGGACTTGTTGGGTACCTCACACAAACTCGTTCACTCCTCATCTTATCCCAGGAGCATGCTGATGATTTAACCTTCATCAGCTCCTTGGTCTGGGTGGCAACAAAAGGGGTGGCAGCAGAGCAAGGTTAAACTCAACCTGTAGCAGGATTTAGGTAGTTGCACACACCCACAGGAGCTTAGGGAGGAAATGAGTCCCTGGAACAGGTCTTTGCTGTGACAGAAAATCGTGCAATTGAGATTTCAGAAAGGCTGAGTGACTCAGTGACTTGGGTGCTGCTCATGCTTTAGATACCTTAATTTTTTAAGTTCAAAAACACAAGGAATTAATGAAACTTTTAAAATATCACTGTAGTTAAAGTACAGGCTGAGGCATATATACTCCTCTTTCAGTGCACAGTCTAAGAGCTTAATTGAAACACTTTTGAAGGAAGATCTTCCTCTGAAAGCAAGAGCTGTACAATCATCTCCTGTGGCTCCAAATTCCTTCAATGCTGTCCCTGTCCTCTATGCCCTCTGGTCCCTTTGCCTGAACAGGCCAGAGGGTGACCTGCTTTATTTTCTTTTATAGGTTGGTTGAGTAAAGATTTGGCAGGGTAAACCTACCATATGATAAAACTATATCCCAAATATTGTGATTTTACTGTCTGGTGCATTTAGAGCACAGGAGATTTCTGGGTATTCTTATTTTGAGACTGGAGAGATTATTTTATTTTCCAGGGTATACAGTCATTGGTCATACAAATGGGTGGCTGAGTGTGGGCGGACAGCATATTTTTAAGTCATACAAGTGTAAGGGTATATTTAATTTAAAAGAAATTCTTTATTTGTAACATCATTAGTTAGAAAATAGTATGAAGGGATGAAATAATCTTAACCACTTCTGACCAAGGTTTTGCAGAACAACAAACAGTACTCAGGCATTCCCTAGGAAAGAAAATTCTAGCACTAACTAATCTGTGCTAAGTTTGTTATAAATATAGAAACAAGCTGAATTTGTGAATAACCTCTTCTCTGATCAGTTTTCCAGTGCTTTGTCTCCTTATTTCTATTTATTTATTTAGAGTTACAAGCTTTGTGCTGCAGCTAAAAGCTTTGACTCCTGTTGGCTAGAATGGGTTCCTGGGCCCCTTTAAGGTTTTCTGACCGTGGAACTGGGAATCAAAGCTGCTAAAGTGAGTCTGGGTGGAGGGACCTGGGCACCAGCTTTCTTTTGCCTGATGCTCTTTTTCAGCATGAATAAACAATGTCTCTGGTAGACAGTGCAATGCTTTTACTTGATTGTGTGCCTGGCGTGATTGCCTGGTGTGTCTGAATGTTAGGAAGGGAAGCTCAAAGCACTCTCAGTAAGAGAATAATCTACTGCCCTTGACTTGGGGAGGAAACTTCTTTCACACCAGCAAGAATTTTTACCCAAACAAGGTGGAGCAGCTTGAAGATCCTTTCCTGTTATCCCTTTCATACTTCATTTTAGCATCATCATCTTTGTGGTGCTTGTTCAATTATAGACCAATTGACCATATTCCTTTAATTCAGCATATGGAAGGACAGAATTAAGTTAGGATGGCAGCTGGATCAGGAACTCCATCCTTGGATCCCCTTTTGGGTTCATGGCCTTGGAGAGGGTGCAGAGAGCTGTGTTTCAGAATTCTGCTGTAGGCTGGTTCCCCTGCATGTATTTAGAGGGAAGGATCTGCCAGAAATTAGCCCAGGACATATGTTTTACCATTTGTAGTAGCTGACAGGATGATGTTCCCAAAGATAGCATCTGGGTTTTTTCAAAGATTATGTTGTAGCAGGGATAGAATTAGTTTTCAGAGGTAGGTAAGACGACCTTTGAAAAATCAAAATGTGCAGACACATTTATAGAGGCAGCATTTATTTTTTATAATTAAAAGCTCGCTGAATAAAGTCAAGATTGTTGTAAATGTGTCACACTTGATGAGATCTCGATGAAACCAGAAGAAATGAGGGTTGTGTCAATAAGTTGTGTGTGCAGAGAAGGCAAAGACGTACCAGTGCAGTTAAAGTGCTTTATTGTGGATAAATGAGATTTTGTTGTGTGTGTTTTTGCTTAGCAGACAAGTTTGTATGACCTCTGCTGAATGGTCCAGTTTGCCTCACCTGCAGCTGGCAAGAGCACAGACCTGTCCTATGTGGAGAGTATGCAAAAAGATATTAGCATAATGAATTAATTCCTCACTGCCTGCAATGAGCTGCCATCCATCCTGGAGTCTCTTGAGAGAAGAAATGCAACATCAAATCAATGTGTCTTAGTAGGGTCAGTGTGGGGAAGACAAACCCTCCAGATTTTCACTCCACTCTTTTTGTGGGTTACCTTTACCAGCCCCTGTCCAAATGCAAGTGCTGATCAATTGTAACCTGAGAGCCAAGGAAGCACACAGTGGTGTGGCCTGTTTGCAGAGTCTGTGGTGATTACCCAAATTGGCTGACACTTCAAAAGACAGGTTTGAAAGCGTGAGGGAGAGAATTAAATGATTGTCCTGTGCAGTGTATGCTGTAGCTGCTTCCTATACCTGTGCAATAAATAAGATGGTGGCTTTGTCTCAGCTGTTTATAAGTACTGAAAATTATGGAAATGGCAGTGGGGAGGGGAACAAAGCATTCAGTATTCATTTCTATTAGCCAGCTAAGGTTTTAGCTGGCCAAACTTGTGAAATATTGGCAGTGCTTTTAGTGTGATGTCTTTGTGAGTATTTCTTGTTAGTTCTACCTTGTTTTCACTAGCCTGCCATGGCTGTATCACATTCTTCTTCCCTGACCAATGAAGAATTTTCCTCCTTGAGTAATATTTTAAGTATCTTGTCTTATCTAGCCCATTCTCCAGCTCAGCTGTGGTGTTGTCATGGATCGTCAACTGTCTCCTTACTGAGATTTGAAGCGATTTTGCTAAGAGGGAAATATGAAAAAAAAATTATTCTTTTGGAGTCAGATTTCCTGGATGCAATCTGAATCATCCTTTGCCTTCAAAATCACCTCCGTAAACTAAAGGTTTCCTCTGTTCTTCTTAGCTTTTTGAAGAATTGTTTGCATAAATGAGGCAAATCTTTTATAATTGTTTTGGTAGGAAAAAAAGACTCTAAAAGTACAAATAAGGACTGAGTTGTTGAGTGTTTATTTCATTAACCTTTCAGTATAGACCTGAAAATCTCTGAAGTGTACCATGAAGAAAGATTTCTTTTCCACAGGTTATTGCAGTGTTTTAAAGAACAAGGGGGTTAGAAGAGGAAAGCTGTGCAGAGGGTGACAAAGTACCTGAGCTGGGAAAGGACCCACTGCTGGGTGCAGTGAGCAATCCTGTGTAGCAAACCAGTGAGGTGAATTCCCTGAGAAAAGCCCTAAGAGGGCCATGCCTTTGAATGTTTTCCTGTCTGATCACACCCCAAATGACTTCATCTGCCACGGCCCTTGGAGCTGGTGCTGTTTGTTTAGGGTGGGTTTTAATGTGCCTTCTGCACTGGGGGTGAAAAAGCTGATGTAGCCACAAATGTTGGTGAATATTTTCCTCTGCCAGAATTGGAGTCAGAGCCTTGGCACAGGTTGTTTAGATGGCTGCTGGCTGAGGGCTGCAGAGCCTCCTGTTTCAGACAAGCCTGCCAACTGCAGAGCCTTCTTTGGAGTGGATGATGTCCATTTGCAATTGTGCTTGGTGGAAAAGTCAATGCAGTGTGTCTGACTCAGAGATGCTCCCCTGAGAGGAGCCCTGTTCTTGTTCAGCCCTTCTTTCAATGACTCTCGTGGAAACAAAAAGCTCCACTGAGAAATTTGGGAGCTGCCAGGAAACTTCCTGGCTTCCCAGAAGCACTCCTTCCTTCCCTCCAGCTCCCTCAAGACAGGAGGGATCTCAGCTGGGGTTGAGCAGAGACTGCTTCTCTGTTTCCTAGTCAGAAGACAGGGCTGTCGTGGTGCCTTAAGATGTGCAGGACTGTGTGCAGTTTAATCCAGGGACTCTTGTGTTTCTTTGTGTTGGCACCTGCACTAGCTGCTACACCTTCTTTGGTGTTTTTCCCATCCTTATTGTGGACCAAATTTATTGGTAAGAAGTTCTTGCTGTATTTTGTGTTTCAGATATCACTTGTAGTTGTCATGGTGCTGTTGTTATGGTTACCATCTCCTTCACCAGCTAAAATGCCTTTCCTGTATCCTGCAGGATGCAATTATGTTAGATAGGAGTGCGAGGGTTTGGTGAAAAGCGTTGGTGTTGAAGCAAGAAGGGGTGTACAGGGATCCTTTTTATCTAGAAGTGAGCTCTAGTAGGTTTTTTTGAATTGGGTTTTTTTTTCAGTCACAAGCTTCTAGTACCATGATGTCACCATTTCAAGAGAGAAGGGCACTCAGTTTTACATTTCTGGAGTTTGAGCAAGTTCATATGTGATCCCTGAGCGTGGGAGTGAGGGCAGCCCTCCAAGCTGGGCAAGAATGTCTCAGAGGGGAGCATCCAAGAGGAGTCAGCTGAGGTGCTTTTCAGCAGCCCAGAGAAGTGAACACCTTCCCAAGGGAGGAAGGAGTGAAAACTGAATGGCTCCTTCTTGTACCTGTGCCTGTGCTCTGCATTGGGGCAGACCTGCTTGCTACCAGTGGAAATGCAGTGTGCTGCATCTCATCCCTTCTGTTTGGCACCTGGGGGCACCACCTGGCCCAGCAGGGTTTGCAGCTCAGCACAGAGCAGGGCTTGGCCAGGTAAACATTTCTCAAAGTGAAAGCATTCCCCTTTCTTCAGGACCTGGGGTATTCCTGCAGAGGATGACCCACCCTTCCCACCTCCCTACTGGCTCTGCTGGTGTCCATCTCAGCTGCTGGGAGCTCTGAGAAGGGTTTAAATCTCTGCCGTCATACACCTGCAGGAAGGATCAGAGGATTTGTTTCTGCTGTGCCAATGCTGCAGGTCTGATCCACTGCTTTTGAGGCTGCAGCCATCCCTCATTCTCGGCTCTGGCAGGCATACAGCTTGTGGTTTGTTTTCTTCCTCTTCCCACAGTAAGCTTCCTTTGTTCAGCCTCTGGTCCAGGCATCATCCATTGTTCTTCATCCATTTCGAAATCCAAGGTACAATCCAAAGGATTGTCTACAAAGAATATGCAGCTACTGACTAATTGTTTGCAGTGTGGAAATGGAAAAGCCTTTAAAACCCACCAAATGCTAGTACAAGCGTGAGGAGATGAGCACTGCCTGCGTTTTTAAGGGGTGCAGGGGGGTGTTTGAGGGGATAGTCTTGCTCCTGTTGTCGAGAAAGAGGGATCTAGCTGAAAGCTAATAACTCAAGCAGTGGACGAGGAAGAAATAAATCATATTTGTTATAAAATATCAGAGAAATTTGTTCATCGTTTATTCAGCTAGAGAGGTAAAGTGGCTCCCATGGAGAGAATGTATAATTTTCTCTAATAATATTCCATATTACTGCAATTACAGCACTTAGACATTTAGCATCAAGTGTAGGCTTTGGTTAATTGTTTTGTGGCTTCTGGACCATGACTGCATGTTCCTCTTAGGAAGCTGACATGCTCCCCATCAGACACCATGAGACTTTCTCCCTATCCCTGCTGTGTTCTGTCATTCTGTTTGAGCAGTGTGAAGCACACCGCTCACATCTGAAAATTATCACATTAGTTTGAGAGATGTATGTTAGCTGAAATGCAGGAGTGAAATGGCATCCAAAATTGGCCTTCTTGTTTTGTGCACGTGTGGACAGTCCATGAAGACAGCAGCGTTGGTAAGGTTTGTGTACTATACACTCCAGCCTGAACTTTTGATGGTGGCAGGAGGTTATTGGGACTTGTCCATCTAAATTTCCCACCTTCTGCCTCTTGTTTCTATTCCAGCCTCCTGATACCTCTCTGCTTTCCTTGGCTCTTCCAGATGTAAGTTGTTAGTGTGTTCAATTTACTGGCAAATTCCATTGGGACCTTTTATATCACTGTGCCTGGTATTTAATATTCAGATCCATCATCCCTGTTGGACAGTTGGTGTGTGGTCATGAAATTTCTTTTGTTGTGTTATTTACTAGTGTGAATTCGATTGCACCCTATTTGTGTATCATGGAAGTCATTTTGCAGATGTCTTAATTGCTTCTTTAATTCTTGATGCCCTTCTTTCTGCAAAAAAAATACAAACATATCACCTCATTAATTTCTTTTCTCTGAAAGAAATTCTTTGAATTTCTTAAATTTCTTTTTAAAAACCCCTCTTTTAGGCAGTCTAGTTGAGGACTTCTGGAAGCCCTGGATGCCTGAGGTCATTAGCCATATCTGTGCACTCCAGGATCTATGGAGCAGTCCCCTCCCTCTCTTGCTCTGGACTTGGAAGCAGCTGCAACTTAGGGCAACTGAGTCAGTGCTCTGAGTTAAATTGCTCTCTGGGAAGCAGGATTTGATCCTGAAGCCATACACAGAGCACATCCCCTCTTCTTCCCACTGTGCTCAGGATCTGGCCATATATCCTGCCAGAGTTTTTCTTTTTTTAAAAGAGTGTATTGTCTCTCCCTTCAGGAACCTCCAGTGATAATTTTTCCTGAATTGGAACTGTAGCTCTTCCTCCATGTGTTCAGGTGTCTGTTTCTCTTAGTCGATAAATTAGCTTTCCTGAAATTAAATATCCTCATTTCACTCTGAATGGGCTCATAGATACAAGAGCAGGTAAAAACATGGCTTGAAGCAGGAAGGCAGGCTATTTGCCAAAGTCTTCAATATTGGCCTAATTCTGTTGTCCTAAAAAGTAAGAAATTTGTAGAAAATTCATCCATTTATATGCAAAGGCAGTGTCAATATAACACTAAGATGATTATGGACAGGAAATTTAAATCAGCATTATCTTGGGTTTTGCATATTGTGGCACATCATGCTGTATTACTGTGGGTGATTTGCTATGCACAGAGTTCAAAGGGTTCAGGCTTGGTTCAACCCAACCTTGGCAGCAGGAGCTGGTGTTATATCAAAGAGCACATGGATTAATAAATGTATGTAGAGTGCCTGCAAAAGGAGGAGGTAACTGCAACGTCAGACCACAGATCTCCCATGAGATTTGTCCCTTTGTGTTGAAGTATTTTCTGTCTCTGTACAGTTCCCAAATGGCTGAAAAAGCTGGGAGGGTTCATTTTTATCATCATTTCTCCTCCAGGTTATTAGTTCAGAAAACAAGATGTCCAGTCCAGATCCATAATGCTGTCCCCTCAGTGCACTGCCTGAGTTACAACATGAACTTAGGGTCTAGGAAGTATCTTTTCCCTGCTGCATCACTGCTGCTGCCAGGGGACCATGATCTCTCCAGACAAGCAATGGCTTCAGTAGTGTCCTCCATGTCACTCTGGACAAGGAAAGCCTTTTTGGGAGGGCTGTGCATGGCCCATGGGCATGGCTCAGTATGACTGATGTGATCTGCGGTGCTCAATAGCACCTGCTTGATCCCTCTGGAAGGAGGGGACATTTCCCAGCTCAGTCTTACACGGTGATCTGCATGGGTGACTTTGATCAGACTTCAGGGTGAGGAACATCCTGAGGGAGGAGTGTTAGCCCAGCCCTGTGCTGTGGAGCCAACACAGCCTGCCCTGTGCCTTGTGGGCCAGGATGGCTTTGGGGTAAGGGGCTGTGCTGGTGGGGTGGTGCAGCCAAGGCTGGTTCTGTCTGTGAGCTCTGCTGCTCCTTCTGCTGTGGTCAAGCACCTGCCTTGGTCACTCCCTCACTACCACTGGCCTTAGACAAAGAGTGAGAACATGCTGTGAGACTGCTGCTGTGCCTTCCCTGATGAAGCAGTTCTTTTGTAGTGGTTAGTAAAGAAAGCCTCATGAAGATCCAAATCAATTTTAACTAAGGCAGCATGACATTCTAGAGGACTGACTGTGCCTTCTTATCTATGTTTTTTTGAAAGCCTTCATTGCAGCTTATTCAAAGAATAAGAAACTCATGGTAAAAAGAGGAACTGTTTGCTTCCCTGAAGTACAGTATTTCGCTAGGTTGTCCAAATTATTCCATTTTTTTTCTTCTTATATAGCTACCACTGTTTAAATTCTGCTATATTGTCTGGCTACTTTTGGTATTTCTGTCAATATTTACATTACCTGATTAATTTAATTCCATTGTATGCTAATGAAATGAAAGAAAAAGAACTCAGTTGATGGTGCAAAGCACACCTGTGTGTTCTGGATTTTAACCCAAGCTGTAGATGAATCACAGCACACAGCAGATAGTCATTGCTAAATTGCTGAGTACAAAGATGCATTGTGTGACTCACTCGCTGTTTCTCTCCTACCATTATAAACCCTGAGAGCACTTGATGAATAACAGAGAGGCAAGAATGAATTCATCCATGCTTTACTCTCTAACCATCTTTTATAAGTACTGAGCCAAATTCTGCCTCCAGATACACACAGCTCGCATTCAAGTCTGCCCACTGTATTTATTTTTAAAGATAAAAGCACTTTTGTTATTTTCACTGGGGACTTCTGTGACACAGTCCATTGTGAAGATGTGAATATCCTTCCTCAAGAGCTTGGAGTGAAGCAGGGAGTGCTGCCTGGAACCAGGAAGGATACTTCAGGGATAATAGCTACCAAACTGCGGTGGTGGAATAGAACCATTCCAATTCCAGTGATTTTCAGAGCCATATTCCCCACACTGGGCTCTTTCATAACCCTCCCAGTCCTGCTGTGGCTCTGGGCTCCTCTCATGACTGACCCAGGAGCTGGGCTGGTGAAGCTGGTGGGCAGGTCCGTCCTGCTCCTGGGTCTTGCTCTCAGCTTCAAAGCACACTGGGTTGGTGGGGGAAGCCTTGAGCTGAGGCTTGGGCTTTTCCTTTGGTTGTTTTTTCTGGTTGTTTTGTTTTGTTTTGTTTTTGTTTTCCCTGAGCTTCCCCAAGGGACGTAAATGAAAGTTGTCACCGTTTTTTTTCCCCCCCAGAACAGGATTTGTTCTGTCCTCCTGTCCCAGATGTTGGTGGCTTTGAATGTGTGCTGCTCATTCCTGTAAAAAGGGAGATATTTGTCCCATGGCCTCATGTTTTGGAAAGGCTCTGATCAGAAAATGTTCTCTAGAATCATGCAGTATACAGATCTAGAGGCATGGGGTATATATTTTTTGTTTGTAGTGAGGGGTTTGCCCATCTTGGACTGTTCTTCCTAATGACGCCATCAGCTCTCCTGGTATGATGTGAGATGGTGGGGAAAGCAAGGGGATGTGTGTTTACTCTTTCCTTACCTGTGGTTGACTGAGGCATGTCTCCTTGCTTTGTCATACTGCTCATCCCATCATTTTTATAACAGCTCAGAGCTGCAAGGTTCACCAGCTCCTTCAGTCTTTATGGAGTTAGTTACCTCCAGGGAATGCTGCTGGCTCAGGGTGAGAGTGGGCAGAGCACTTCCTAAAACAACAAGACTTCACCATGAGGCAGAAGAGTTGTTAGTCCTTTTTGATGTGGAACTCCAGTTTGAGTCACATCTTGTGAATGAAATCCAATTTTGTCATTCACCATGGTTTTTAAAAAATCCAAAGTAGCTCTGAAATTTAATTATTATTACATTATAATGTCTGATCAGAATTATGAATGATTATCTAGCAAATTGCCTTTTCTCAAGTTTAGAGGTTATCTTCAAGCAGACCTGACACTATGGAAGCTAGTTTCTTTTTCTGGTTTGTTTTTTTTTATTAAATGTCTGCAGAATAGATGCACTATCCAGTTTGTACTGCCTTTTCTAGACTGCTGAGCCTCTGTGATATGTGGCTGGTTGACTGCATTCAGCTCACGGCTTTCATGGTTTTTTTCTCCCAGGGTAAAAAATAGGTGGCAAGTGTTTTTGGAAAAGGCCTGCTGGTTTCCACTTTGAAGTAGCTAACTCAGGGCAGGTCGCCTTCCCCTCTCCAGAGGCTACTGTGTCATCAAACCATGGTTATGATTTATCGCCTTCCCAGGTTTACATCTTGAGGAGCTACTGCTGCATTTATCTGTGAGGAACAGCCAAGCACCATGGCTTGTGCAGTGGCTTCTTTCCTTGGCTTGGGCAAATGAGAGCTAACTAACAGGAGTGAAATACGTGTGAAGTAGCAAATAATGATTCGTTTTGTTGCTGTGTAAGTGCTGATAGTCAAAAGAGAATGCAAATGCTTGTGTGAGAAACAAACTGTTCCCCATGGACTGTTTTGGTCAAAAGGGTTGGAAAAATGTGTGTGACTGTTCACATAACAGCATCTAAGAGGGGATTTAACTGGAGTCAAACAACATGGGTGTTCAGGAACCCAGTGCACATTCCCAGACTTGGCTTCTGTCGTGACAAGTGCCAGGTTACATGTACTGGAGAGGCCACCTTGTCCTCCTGTGCCTGACGAGCACCCCTGGGTGCAACTGCAGCAGCAGCTTCACTTGTAGCAGTTGTGGCATTCTTCCATTGCTGCCCTGGGAATGGCTGGTGGCACCGTGATGACAAATTCACTTCTTGTTAATTGGGTTGATATTTTAACTGCAATTAATGCATTAAAATCAGACTAATGAACGGGCAGCCATCAAGAAAACAGTGCTAATAATTGCAAGGCATGTGAGAGTCAGGGAGGACTTGAGCCATACTTTTTACTGCTGATGGTTTCTTTTGTGTTCATATCAGTTCCCTCATGGCTAGGACAAACACACAGAGATACTTCTTTCCTCTGCCAGACATGAATTTACCAGCAGCACTGCTGGTGCCGTGCTTGTGGCGGCGGTCAGGGACACAGCACCCACGTGGAACTGATCTCTCCTGCTCATGTCATTACAGGCCAAGCGGTGAAGGCAAGGAGCCATGGCTGAGGATAGGAAGGACGAAGCCAAGGCCCCACACTGGACTTCAGGTCAGCTGACGGAGGCTTCCTCACACCCCCATTCCCCTGAAATGAAGGATCAGGGTGGTGCGAGCGCTGGACTGGTCAGAAGTGCCAATGGATTTCCCTTCCGAGAGGATGAGGAGCTGAGGCTGGGCAGCCACGAGCAGCCAGGGACGTACGCTCAGACCAAAGAGAACGGGATCAACGGAGAGCTGTCATCAGGGAACAGGGAGACTGCAGGTAATGCACCTCAATGCCCTGCTGCAGGACACAGGGCTCTGCACACCCCTGGGTATTGCTCCAAGAGGAAATGTTTGAGGGAGTCAAGCATGGCATGGAGGAGGTGACATGAGGAGGGTGTGTGTGCTTTGGAAGGGCACTAGCTGGGGCTGCATCTTCACCCAGGGTTACGCAAATGATTCCTACTCAGGATTCTGGGCAGTGCTCTGAGAAGCCTTCAGGAAAGGCCTTGTTCCTAAATGAGACAGGATGACCTGTCAAGGAATGTGGCCACAGACTGGTACAGAGCAGCTGCTCAGCCCTCTGGGCTACGAGGGAGTAGGAAACTGCCCAGCTTTTGTGCATGCATGACTCGTGCATTTGTGTGTGCAGGAAGGATATACTCTCCTGTTATTGCTCACAAGTAACAAGACCTTCTTAAAACCATGTACTGTTTGCAAAATAATGCATTGCTCATTCTGGCTGGGAACACCACAATTCAGTATCAGCATTTATTTGTCCTTGCCCAGCCATATTTCACTGGATGCTCACTGGGACTTGGTCTATTTGTAAACTATGTAAGGTTTTTAGAATTCAGTTTGTTATGTGCAGAAAAAAAAGAAGAATGTGACTGTGTCAAAATGAAATATGCAAAGCGAGTTTCCTGTTTTAGAAGTAAATGCTAATTATCTTTGTGCAGAGTTCTTACTCCAAACCCCAAAAGCACAGTGCAAGAAGAATTTCTCTTGTATAGACACAACTGCCCTTGATGCATCCATTCATGCATGCTAAAGAGATCTTTCTAGCAATGTTTTTTTGGCTGTTGACAGCATTTGGAGATGCTATCCATAATTTCTCAGCAGCTGGAGAATTTTAGGGCTCCTGGACTACACAGTCATTTCAGAAGCAATTGTGCTGGAAATGGAGATCTCTGCTAAAAGTAAACATGATTATATATTAAGTCTCTTCTTGCAGATTGGCTTGCAAATTTTGGCCAAGTTAAAAGGGATCACGTGTGAGCATTCAGGTGGACACAGTGTTGATGACTGGGGGAGATGATGACAAGGTCTTGTCTCTTTGCTGTAACCCAGCTTTATTCTGTGTTGATCCAGCAGATAAGCAGGAGAGGTGAGGTGCTGTAGTTCTTACCAGTGAGGAGACTGGCATTTCTCTTTGCCACAGATTTATCAACCCATGATGGACAAGTCCCCCCAAACATATGGAAAAGTGGGGATAACTTTACAGAACGTAGAGGAATTTTGTATCCTTAGAAAGGGAGGAGGAAAATGCTTTGCTGTCTCAGCTCAGTGCTGATCAGAGAGAGATCCAACCATCTAATCGAGTTTGCAGCTAATGGGTGACAGGAGGAATGAAACTGCTGGCCAACAGGCATTATAGCAGTGCCTTTTCATGTTGCTTTTCGAGGCAAGTGGTTAAAAGCAGAACAAGACAAAATGAGGAAGCATGTTCCAGGGCATGCAGTAGTTCTGGGGGACACCCATTTGCTGAGGGAACAAGATCACTCTTGATCCAGGTGAAGTTTGCTTCAGTCACCACTTTGTGGCCTCATTTCCTCCTTCCCTGCACTTGTCTCACTGTCTGCTCAGACTCTGAGATCTCTGGTGTGGAGACTTACTGTCAATATGTACAGCTTTTGTTTGGGAGTCTTAATATAGCTTGTCTCATGACATCTTTGTGCTTGAGCACTGGAAAAGTCCCCAGAACTGCTTGCCTTCATGCCTGAATTCCTAGCTCTCTGGAAACTTGTTCACTGCATAGTCAGGCACTGGCTAAGCCCACATTTGATCAGTGCAATGTAAACCTTTGTAGAATACTTAAGATACAATATTTTTTCTCTTTTTGAAGGAGAAACCAGTTAGCAACTTATGATAGTGATAGAAAGGGACCAGAGTGTGTGTTGGTACTATTTACTAGCTGGATGTGCTTAATGCAGTGTGGGACAGGACTTCTAGATTTTTGATGTTCAATTCAGAATTTGATCTTGAAATCAGGATTGTTATTGGCAGCAAAATTTAGTCATCTTTGCTCTGTTTGTCTGCTTGCAAATTGTAACTTTGGTGGGATATTGCATCAGTTAGGGTTTTTAAATGCCACTCTGATACACATAATTATCAATAATGTGAATCATTTAATCATTTGTAGTAGCATACTAACTCCAAACATCTGAGGAGAAAATGCTCAGGAAGCCAAGGTCGATGGAGATAATTAAGCCAAGCTGTGGGTTTGAGTAGATTTACAGGGATTTTATTTTCCCTGGTACAATTCCAGCACTGTAACCTACGAAAATCTTTGGCTTCTCAGCCTTCATGCTGGAGTCTGTAAATCCCCAGCAACTACAACAACTTTTTGTGCAGCAGAACACTAGTTTAAACAGGGATTTCCCAGGCAGCTGTCCATCACCCAATCCCTGGTGCATTTTGAGGTGTTACCCCTAGGGAAGGGCTGCTGCTTCTGACCTAGGAGCTGGGATTTAGCCACAAAACATCCCTCTCCTAGGGATAGGTGTTCTGTAACAGGGCAATGGACCTTTCAAGGCACAGCAAGGCAGCAGGACACCCATTTGCAGAGCTGTGAAATGACAGGGCTGTGTGTTAAGGGAAAAGTTAGGATAAGGCCAGCACGACAAAGACACCTTGTGCCAACACTGATGCAGAGGCGAGGGATGGTGATGGGGGAGGAGGTAACAGTTCTTCCTGAAATGCACCCAATCCATCACTACAAGTGACATTTTTAGATTTGCACAGTTAAAATTTGCCTTTATGTATGTATGTCTCTCTCTCTCAGTGTCTAAGAGTTACTGAATCTGACCTCAATTTTTGGAATCTGAATCTGGCTGTTGTGTTGCCTTTGATTGATTTGTCTCAGCATCGTGCTGGTAATGGCTGCATTATGGAGACACATCAATGCTCTCCTTTCAAACAGACCGATAGGAACGTGGGAGAGCACACAGAGCTGTGGACAGGGCAGCCTCAGGGCCTGATCTGGCAGCCACCCAAGTCAAAGGCAGATATGTGCAAAAGAACAGGGCTGGTTTTTTGGCATAGCCCACAGGAAGCTATTAGGGGTGTGATATAAGTGTGGGTGGCAAAGCACCTATTTCTTCTCGTATGCATTTTGTGGATATAAATTCGTGTATGTACTTGGGCTACCCCTGGCAGACCAGCTGAGCCATGTGCTTCTGGCAGACACAAATCCCACGCTGTTCTGGAGGTGCCCCTGAGGACACCTTGCCTTTGGTGCAGTCTGCAGCATCCCACAGGCTGAGACCACCCGGTTTTGATGTGTTCTCCCTGTTTCATGCCTGTCCATGTCCCTTCTCACTTGCACACACAGAGTGTCTTTGGTGAAGACCGTGGAATTATTAAGAGGAGAGAATGAGATCTGTAGGTTTTTTCAAGCCAAACGTTTTCATGTCATGTGAAATGTGTGATACAAAGGGACATGATAGCGTGACCCTCAGAAACTCACTCTGAAGGAGGCTGACAAGGAAAGCTTTGGATTGGACCCAGTGGTAGAGCTCAGGATGTGCCTGACTTGCAGTGAAACACAGGAGTGGCAGCCTTTTCTTTGCTCACTGGAAAGTTGTGGTCAGCTAGGTGGGAGGAAGCTGTGAGGAGGAGGAGGACTACAGATGCTGCAGCATCCTCTGGGAACCAGCAATTCAACATAAGCCATTTTGTTACAATTGCAAGAACATCAAACTACAAAGGTTTGGCTTTTTGCACTTAAAATGCATCTAGTTTTTCAGTAATGCAATAACTAACCAGTCAAATTTATATAATTAGGGATAATAGTAGTGAACATTGTGAAGCATCTTCTACAATATATCTTTATATATAGTGACTCAACTGATTAAATGCTTTCTTCATTATATGCCAGATTCAGGTTTGTAATTGGAGGGGATTCGGATTACCCACACTGTTATTTGATGAATTATTTTTTTGACAGATGAAGGCAAAGCATTTCCTGAAATCCTATTACCAGAGCCTGAGGACAGTGTCTGCGTCCTGGTGTCAGACAGTGTTAAGGACAGTAACATGTCATACCAGAGTGACAAAATGAGCCCTTCATTAATTGGCAGGGAACCCAAACTGTGTGAGATGCAAAGGGACTCTGGTGAACTGCAGCAAGTTCCCTGACAGGGCACAGCAAGCCAGCTACAGGCTGGGCACTTTTGGCTCTGGAATCATGAGGAAGGTGGGTGAGAGGCAGCCCATGACAGATCCACGAGAGAGGCTGGGGGAAGGCAGACACTGGTGTCTGTCTGTCTGTCTGTCTGTCTGTCTGTAAGTGAACCAGAAAGAGAGAGCCCTGAACCTGTGAAGAGGATAAAGAAGTGGCAGTATGGATCTGAGGGAGGAGTAAGGGGCTCAGCAATGTGGGGAAACAGATCCAGTAGCAGGAGAGCTGGTGAGATGGAGGCTATGAGGGAGCAAAGCAGGGGTGGGAAGAGGCAGGGAAAAAAGGAAAATTGTAAGATAAGCTAAGGACAATAGAAAAAGGTCCAGTTTTATTTGCTGATCCAGAGACAAGCCAGCTTTTGTGTGATGGCAGATACTACCCCAGAAAGGAGGGGATTCAGACAGCAGGAAACAACTGAAGAGACAACTGGGAAGGGACAACCACATTACAACTTGGAATGTAATTTATCCTAATTCAGGATAAATTCAGGAACTTGGGATGTAATTTATCCTAATTCAGCCCTTTGTTTCAGGCTGGACTAAATGGGTATCTGAAACAGACTTATTCCTCTGGCCATCTGCTGTTCTAGACAAGCATATTTCTATAAGGTGCAGGGAATCCAAGCCTGAAAGGCTGCCCAGTCATAGCATGTAGTGTTTGAGCAGAGTCCCTTTAGGTCAGCCATGCAAAAAAACCCCAAACCAACTGTGTTGATTGTTACAGCCTCCTGCTGTGTGTCAAGGAAACAGTCTGTATCTTATTGTCTTCCATAACCTTGCCTTGTAGTAGCCAATCTGCAGGCAAAGAGGATCTTGTTCCCAGCACTGTTAGAAAATCACCATGGTGCTTGGATGTGCAGGCTGAGGGCCCTGAGCCCCTCTTGACTGAGCCTGGAGCTGCAGAATGGCAGCTCCCTGTTTGGGGTCACTCAATGCCACAGCTTCTCCAGGCTGAAATGCACTGAGAGTCATAGCCTGGTCCCATGGTGTGCCAGTGTTTGTTCCCTCCTCTAGTGACATCTCATTTAATCTCCATTTCCTTTCTCTCTCTCTTGCCATACAAGTGGTAATGTTCTGATGGCACTGGCAGCAGACATACAAACAGGCCTTCTTTGTATGGAGGCATTTTTGGTCTTTCCAACCAAAGGGCTGCTTTTGTCAGAGCTTTCCTTTTTGTTTGGCTGTTTGCACTGGCTGTCCTGCTGCTGCCCAAGTCCTTGTGGAGCTCGTGAGCCCCCCAATAATCTCCCTGAATGCCTGTTTCCCAAAAGAGCCTCCCAGCCTTGTTGTCAGATGTGCATTTTCAGCAAACGACATGTCTTGAGCAGTGCAGACCAAACGCACAGAAGGATGTGAAATCAATGACATTCAGAGCTGAATGTGACTGCTGGGTTTGTCCCACTTCTGTTATTTAATTTACAGACCTCGAGGAAGGTGTCTTACCGTGTCATTGATGGCTCCCATGGGAAAGAAGCTGTTAATTAGGCATTTTGATCTCCCTCCCTTTGCCCAGGAAATGTGACAGTAATTACTGTACACTATCATCTCTGCCAATTTAGATACAGGCAAACATACCAAGGCGTCTGAAACTTTTCTTCTCTGTGTTAAGTGTAATACAAGTGTCATTTTCTGGGTCACGTTATTGGAATATTATAGACAGATTCAAAGTATGTTGCTGAAGACAGTGTAGGTGAGGGCAACAGAAGCCCTCTGGGGCACTTGTAGAAAATGCTGGGGGGTTACTATTCTCTGTTAACCTTGCTATAAAGGTCCTTCTCAGTTGTTCTCCTGCAGAGATCGGGAATAAAAGCACAGAAATTCTAGCTTTTCACATTCCCTACCCACAGCTATCTTCTCCCTGACTCTAAAATATTTAATAACTATCATACAGACCAGTCTCTGTGGTTTTTTTCTGTGGCTGGCCCTATCAGTCAATCCAGTAAGACATCATTTTTCGTCCAGTCATAACCTCTCTGAGGGGCTGGCTCTGCCCTCCCACCTCCTCTTAGGGCTTCAGAAATCAGTCTGTGATTGATACGTGTTGGTAGGAGCTGGAGGGTCTGGCACAGTTGTGGGCAGAATGCAAAAATTACTGTCTGGAAGGGAGCAGGGTGAGATAACCTGGTGTGCAGGTGCTGTTGGTTCCCATGGCTGGGAGTCAGACATGTAGAGAGCATCAGCCATCGGTCTCTTTTATCCCTGAGCTCCTCTGGGAGTGTGTGGCTCAGATTTGCTTTTGAAAACTGCATCTCAAACCAGTTGCAATAACACCATTAGAGCCAACTGCTGCATCATTCCACATCAATGCTGCATTTGGCCCAGAGAAGGCATCACCCAGCCATTTCCTTTGGGCTCCCTGTTGGTGTTTCTGTTCACTTTGGTGTTTCCTTGTTACAATACAGGCATTGCAAAAGCAGCTGTGCTTCCTTAAGAAGTGAGAGCAGAGCGCCTGTGAGCGTGTTGGCTTGGCAACCAGCACGCACTTGATGCTGTCAGTGCTCCCAGAAAACATCATCTATAACCTCGGAGATGAAACAAGGAACAACAAGGCTGGGATATGGAAGAAGCATCTTTCATAACATGTTCCAGCCATACCATAGTTTAGACTGGATGCTCACGTAGACATGGGCTCTGTTTGTTGAAGCTGCCTTTTGGAAACATCTGCAGCCCTTCTTAGGGGACTGCTATAGCCAGGAGGGTTATTGTTGCTGAAAATGTCAAATATCAAATGCATTCTGGAAGTTTCACTTTTGCCTTGTCTCTGCTTTTTCTGTTTGCCTCTGCTCTTCCTCCCCACCATCCGTGTTTAAGTACCTGTTCCAACGAGGGCTGTAAATGCAGACTTCCCTGTTCCTGTTGGTTAGACCTTGACCATCCAGCAGTGGCATCAGCTGAGTGACTGGTGGGGCAGTCGTGCCCAGAAGACACATTCTGATTTGTGGCCTGTTCTGCTGGAGTCCTTTTCAGTTCATAAAGTGTGTGGTAGGAGACAGCTTGTGCATTTATGAATTACATAAAGTAGACAGGACTTCTAAAAAGCAGGAGGAAAGGCACAAGGGTGGAGAGAGCTACCCCAGGTCAGTCAGGAGGTCTGTGCAGAGCCATGGGCAGGTGGCCCAGCACTGTGCAGGACTGTGTGCCACCTCCCCAAAGGCTTCTGCTCTCTGGGCTGGGCTCAGCTAGCTCTGCCACTTGAGAGGGGTAGAGATGGGGCACTTCAAAGGCTCATTCCTGTTCTGTTTAAAGGGTCTGTCATGGTTTCCATCACCATGATGGCATCATAAAGGACATTCAGAAACACTGGGCAATATTTGGCACAAGCATCTGGGGAGTGGTATTGCTGGGGACTGTGCCAGCGTGTAATCTTTCATTCCAGTTTTGATCTGAGGGCAGAAGGATTTGGAAGAAGGTTCATTACTAAACAACAGAGCCTTGTTTTGCAGGCACACAGCTACTCTTGTTTCAGGCAGAGCTGCAATGGCATCTTCTCCTCCAAAGTCACCTTGAAAGGGAAGCAGCAGGTTCTTAGGTGAGGGCATGGGATGTGCTGGTGAGCATTGCTGGCCCCATTTCCAGGTCCCTTGAAAGGACTCTGTGTCACGAGGGCGGACATTAAGCTGCTCAGCCCTGTGCTTCACAGATCCTTTCCTCCTGTTTTTCCATGCTGGTGTTAGGTTGATGCATTTTCCAGCCCAGCACAAGGCATCCCCAGGTCTGGCTGCTGGGGGCAGGTCCTGCCAGCACACAGGGTGGGCATCAGCCCTTCCTCACCCACTGGGCACGGCCTTAACTTTTGGTGGAGAAGGAGGTAGGCACCATCACATCTCTCACAAAGACGAGAGTCACACAAAGTCTGCTGCTCCTGGCAAGGAGTGCCAGGCTTGCTGATTCCTTTTTTCCCCCCGTTGCCATGCCAACATGGCCCTGCTCAAAGTGAGATCTCTTTTTAAGCTCCGCTGAGAGAAAGTATGTAGCCTAGGAGATTATTTAGCATTCAGGAGTGCACAGGCTCCCTGTGACGTCTGTGAGCCACAGTCAGGCTGGCTGACAAAGGAAAGGAGGATTTAGTTTTTTTTCCTCTTTTCCTCTGGCATTTGCTTCTTAAGGTTAAGGGAGATAAGGAAGAGACTGCAAGCTCTTTGTGATTGGGACTTCACTCTGTAGTCCTCACTGAGGCACCACTTCCATGGAAATTAAAAGAAAAGATTACTTTGGGGTATATTTTCTGTACAGAGTACAAGTATGAGAGAGGTATATGTGCAAAGTCCTTGATTTGACTAAGCACGATGAGCTGCTCTGTATTGAAATTGGGAAGCAAAGGCAATCTGGGTTTTAATTTGAGTGAGAAACTCAAAGGAAATAGTAGAAGGAAGCAAGGGACAACCCCCTGTCTCTATCATGCTGTTTTAATCTGTGAGGTTTCAGTATAGAGAAGAAACCATCTCTTCTCTTGCTGTATTCATATCCTGGGTAAGGGCAGTAAAACTTAGTATGTGGTAGTGTTTTGGTGAGGGTTTTTTGTTCTATGGAGTTGCTACTGGTAGATTAACTGCTCACTTTAAATTCAGTCCTTCTAATGATAATACAGATTTGCTTGCCTTTGCCAGCTGAAGAGATGGAAATCAGCACAAAACAGCTGGCATTAGCTGGCAGATGAGCACTGATGATCCAGTGCCTGTCCCTACCAATTACTGATCTGGAAATTCAAAGACAAGACTCAAAGTGAGATGTCTGTGGATGGTGTTTACGCTGTCATTTGTTCTTTGGGAGATTCTGAGCAAAACATTTACATTTTCTCTGCTGTTTCACAGACTGACTACAGAACACAGTCAGTGGTGCTTGCAAAACCTCTTCTTGAAGTGATGATTTAGAAATGCAGTTTTGGTTTGTTCTTGGAGTGCAGGAAACTCAAGGCACCCCAGCTGTGTACATTAGATCATGGGAGTGAGCACTTCTCCTGTGTGTGGAAAATAACTGTTCAAAACTTTAGTTTTAGTTGCATGCAGTATATGGAAAATAACGGAGAGATATCATTAGCTCCAGGGCAGGAAAACCTCTTAGCTGCTTCTCAGAGAGTCATTTCACTCAGGACTGAGTAGATTGAATAGTTCATGGAAATCAGTTTCACTGGGAGGCACTGTGTATTTTGGGAGGGAAAAATAAACCCCAGGTACTTCACTTTTTGTTATTTCTTTCCTTGAGACTAATTCACAATGATGCATGATCAGTTTGGTAGAGATTCCAACAAGCCATGGCCTATGACAGTTAGGATAAAACTGATTTGCAGTCTGGTTCTCTGTCTGTGCATCTGCCAGACAGATACTTCTGCTCCTCTTTATGAATGTATCAGCTGCCAGTGCTGTGTAGATGTGGCAGTCCTGCTGAAGTACTGAAACTGTTTTCATCCACAGCCTTGCACTACATAGGAGAAGAGGGAATAGGATTCAGTGGTGACTGTTGCCTTTTTACCCCAAATTCAGAGTATGTGGCACATCTACGGTAATGCAGCCTGCAGAGGTTGTTGGTGAGCTGAAACTAATCCCTAGCTGCTCCTGTGTATGAGTTGTTTTCTCTTTCCCTTCCCTGTCATCCTTTCCTCTTTATTTAAGAATATGTCATCCTTCTCAACAATTGCTGTGTCATCTCCTCCTTCTCTTTCTCCTTTCTCACATATGTTGTCGTTGTCTCTGCCTTTTTTAAATCTTGTTCTCCATATGTGCTTCCAGCTTTATCCCAGCCACCCAATGTAGCTCCTCTGCCACCTGGAATTTCCACAACTGCTCCTCATTTTCAGTGCACTAAGGAGCTCAGCCTCTGGATGCAGCTCTCTTGGAGGCTGCAGTGCCCCCAGCCCTACTCTCAGCTCTCCCCTCAGCAGCTGGATGTCTCCAGCACTGTGGCTGCAGAAGCTTGCTGGTATTTAGGTGCCCAGAGAAGACAGCTTTGGTAAAAGGGGAAGAGGTGGTTCAAACGTCACTGAACCATTAAATGGTTTGAGTGGGAAGGGATTTTAAAGGTCATCTCCTTCCAATCCTCTTCCACTATCCCAGGTTGCTCCAAGCGCTGTCCAGCCTGACCTTGGACACTTTCAGGGATGGAGCAGCCACAGCTGCTCTGGGCAGCCTGTGCCAGTGGACTGATAGGCACTGAAGATGCACTGAGGGCTTTGATGAGCATCACTCACATTTTCCTTCTTCAAGTGTAGGTGCACATTTCTCTTTCCTGATCCCATTGCACACATAAGAGCTGTGAGCTGGTAGTCTCCAAGAGCGGGCGTGCAGTGGACAGGAGCAGGCTGTGGGAGCATTCAGGGATGAGTCCTTCAGCCGGAGCAATGCCAGAAAAGACGGGGAGAGATGAGAGAATTGCTCTGAAAGTCCATCCACAGCACAGCTTCTGTGGGACTGGGTTAGTCTGTACACAACACAGGCCATGTTCAGTCTGCCTGCCTATGTGGACACTTGCACACGCTCCTTTGGAAGGATGCAACACCATTCCTCTGTTGGCAGGAGAAGCACACCTGCCTTGGTACAGGTGCAGGCTGGACTGGGAAGCAGGGCTTGGAAGAGATCAGCCATGCAGCTGCTGCTGCAGTGCATGTTACAGCAGCCCTTTTGTTAGAGGGTTTAGATGAGCTGAGACACAGACTCCTTGTTTATTCCTCTTTCCAGTTCAGCCATCCTGACTCCAACCATTCCCTGACTCTGGCTGCAGCAGCTCCTGCTGGAGGTTTCCCTTGCAGCCTCTGCCTGCTGGTTATTCCCTGCTGAACTCTGCCTGCAGGTTCCACCAACAGGCTCTGCCTCCACACCCACACTGACCGCACTGCAGAGATTCTCCCTGCCCAGGATCCTGCCTCTTCAGCTCCCTTTTATCACACTTACCTTTGTTGGGTACAGCTGTGGCTCATCAGGGCCAGGCTGTATTGGGTAATTAACACAGCTGTTGTTGATCAGGGGCCAGGTCACCTGTATTCCCTTCTCTTACAGTGCAGAGCTGGGCTGCACCAACAGCGTGAGCACCAAGGTGAGCAGGGCATTGCATTGCTGTGTTTTATGTATTAAATATCCCCTGTTGGGTTAAACCAGCATTCTGTTGGCATTGGCAGATTGATCTTCAGTCCTCCTGACCAGGCATGGCTAAATCAATCCCACACGGTATGTGCACACGTTAATGTTAATTTTAAACTTAAATCCAGCAAAATTTCTATAGCGTAGTGTGAATCCTTTTTTAAAAAGATCAGAGAAAGCACTGTAAAAAGTGTTTAAAATCATCCCAAAAGGAGCTAAAAATGAACCTTGAGGGATGCATCACCTCCTTCTGTAGGTGGCTGATGCTTCATTGACTTCTGTAGAGGTTCTTAAAAGTCAGTTTATTTAAAATGTTAACTTGTACTAAAGTCCAGAACTAATATTGATTTAAAAGTGAGTCACTCACTCTGCGTATTTACTCACATTCAAAGGATTAAATATCTGTCTCTTTGTTTTGAAGCCAAAGCAATTTCTTCTGTGTGAGTCCTAGGGAATTAATGCTTTGGGGGAAAGATAGCTACAGCTGCTTTGTATGTGCAGGTGTTTTTTTGAGCTGATACCAGGAAAGGCAGTGGGGCATCACTGCATTGCCCTGGCTGAGGGTTTGGTGTTTCAGTATTGCATGTTAGCTCTAAATTGTGTTGCCCATGCATCAGACAAAACAGAACTGATAGCTTTTCCCACCTCTGATTTGTCTGGGAAATGCTGACAGTAAATATTTTGTTCCAGGCAGTAGACTTAAGAAGATGGACTCAGGGGATGCACAGGAAACAAGTATTGCAGTAATGAGGGCTCATTTTTAAAGTGTGGCATTATTATACTGACATTGGTATGACTCCTTTTTAACAGACTTACATATTTCAAGGGGGGCTGAGGAGGGGACTGGTCCCTTGGTGTTTTGTTCTACAGCTGCTTGACAGCCTGGCAGAGGCCTTTGACTAATAAATGTGTTAGGGAGCCAGAGGAGGGGGCTCACTGGAGCTTTCAGACTGGCTCCTGGCCCCTAGCATGAGTCCCTTTAGATTTTACACTGTGTGCCTTGGAAATTGGGACTATGTATCCACCTCTCTCACTGAAGAAAGTGACCAGGAAAATTCAGTCAGAGCAGGGGAACTGAAACATACACAGAACGTGTGGAAGCAATCCAAGGAGAGGCAGCCTGAGCTTCCCTGCTGCTTCCTTGAGGGCTGCAGAGCAGCTGAGGGTGCCCAGGAAAGCCACCCTCAAGCCTTGTGTTTGTACCAGAGCACAGCCAGGCCAGCACTGCTCGGCTGCAGCCGGGACTCCAGCTGTGCACCGGATTTACTCTGGTATAAAGCAGATAGCGCAAGAATCAAAGAATCACTAAGGCTGGAAAAGACCTCCAAGATCATCCAGCTCAAAAGTGTTGAGGAGCTGGGTAGTGGTAGTTTGGATTTACAATCTAGGGTTTAAGGTCAACATAGGAGGGGCTGTTGAATACCCCAAAACACAGAGGTGTAACAAATTTGCAGTGCGGCTCACCAGGGTATGAAGCTGCTGTGCCAGGTACTCAGCTGTAGCTCACCCGTTCCTGCCCTTCTCACACAGTGACTTCAACACATCTGTCCCCAGTGGTAATCTGACTGTTCGTACCTTGGGAATCCAGTGCATTAAACCATGAAAGCTCATTCTTTTGTAAAACACAGCCCTTTTCTGGCCTGTTCTGTTGGTTAGCTGGTGAATCCTGGTGATTAAATTAATCTGTCACTATCCTCATGCATGCTGCAGTAGCTTAAAGTCAACGAGTTTATTAGGGAAATGATACTTGTCAGTTGTGTTGTGGCTGTATTTAATTTAAAAGCTGATGTTCCTATTATTTGCCTTGGTACCTCCTGCCAATTATTGTTAATATTGCCAACATCCACATCAAGGACCTACTTACAGCAAAATATTTACACTCACTAAAGCCGTTTGAAAGCCAGTATTTGAATTCTGTAAAGCTATGTTATGGCTTTTTCCTTCAATCTCAAGCACTAATCTGCTGGCACTTTCTGGGGTTTATATAATTTATTCATAATACTTTGATTGCTGCTGTGCATTCACCTTTTAATCTACATGCAGAAAGACAGTATTTGGAGCTGTCATGATCCCAGAGATCAAGTCCAAGATGTATCTTTGGTTTTTCCACCCCAAATGTCACTGGGTGATGCCTGCATCCTTTTTTCCCCCCCAACATTTCAGTAGTCTTGACTGAAAAAAGTCATCCACCAGCTTCCAGGAGAGCTGTGCATGAATTCAGGACCTGTCCTTAGGGGTCTGGCTAATGCTTCTCAACAAATCGAATAGCTGTTTGGTTTATAGCCCGGCTGCACTTGGAATTGCGGTTCCCCGGGGGGGAAAGATCCATAGGTCCTGTTTTGCTTTTCAAATCATCTAAGATAGCAAATAGCCATTTTGTATCTTTTCTTTCTGCAGGGATATGTGGGGTGTTGCAGGTTGCTTTGTGCTTTTGTTGTTGACTCGATTCCACTGTGCCAACAATTAGTGCTGGTTACCTTGGAAACTGCTCTGAATCCCACTGAGAATTTTGACAGGCGCATCTTGACTGAAATTGCTTTGTTTTCATCATTCTGCAAATATACACGTAGCTAATCCTTTTGCTGTGCTCTGCCTGTGTTCTTTCCCTAAAATGTAGCAAAATTAACGAAACATATTATTTTATCCTTTCCATCTCATTGCAGCTTTCTTTAATCCCTTCTTCTGCCTCAGTGCTCCAGGGACATTAATTACCCTTTACTTTAACCGAGCTCGCTGGTTTTTCTTGGTGGGTATTTGAGAGGTGACCCTATGAATGTCTGTGAAGTTTTGACAGAATTTACAGTCTCCTCTCTGTCCCTCCTTGCTATCATCCCTTTTCTTTGGTTTTCTCCTGGAGCATTTCTTGTGCCATGCAGTTCGAGCATGTTAAACTTTGTTTATGCCTTAAACAAGGTTTGCTTCACAGAGACCAGGTAGCATCTTCTATGGCCAGAGGAGCCTCAAGGTCTTGCTGCCACCCTGGCATTGGGTAGAGCTGCTGCCAGAAAGAGGAAGGGATGATGGTCCTCTAGTCTGGGAAGAATGTCCTGATGAAACTGTGGAGACGTGATATGCATTTTCAAATTAGGAGCCGCTGTCCCTGTTGCTGTGAAATGAATTCTCAGGGTGAAGAGAAGCAATAGATGAGCGGGCTGAGTGATCCTGCAGACTGGCAGTAATGAAACCCAGGTGACTACAGGCAGGAAAGGAGAAGAGCTGAGGAAACAAATTCTGATGTGACTGGAGCAACTCCTGAGAAGTCACTGACACTGTTAGATGAGGTGACGAGCAGGCAAGCTGTCCTAGCTCCCAGTTTGCTGCCAGCAGGATCCTTGCATCGGTGCCAGTCACATACCTGTGAGGCAGGGAGAGGCTGGGAGCCCTGCCCATAGGCAGTGTCTCTTGTCAGAAGCAGTCCTCAGAATAATCACACAGCACTGCACTTCTCTCTAGGGGAGAGGAGATAAAAGGCACTGCTGAATGAGGGCTGTCAGAAACAAACAGCTCAACAGTTTCACCTGAGAAGTGGTCATAGCAAACCCAGCTTCTCCATGAGTTGAATCTGAGGTTGTGGTAGGTTGGAAGACAAAGAGGAGAAAGTGCTAGAGGCTGAAGGACAACCATTAAAAGGGCACATAAAGAACAGACATCACACATCACTGTGGAGATGTCTCACAGATATGATTTTTGCTCTTGCCTTTATGGATTTTTTAAAAAACATTTTTAAAACTGTTTTGTGGAAATGTTTATGTCAGGACCTGAAAGCTCAGACACCTATTTTAAAACACTCTTGCCACCATCTGTATATCTGTCTCTGGGGCTGGTAAACATGTCTGTTATAAAAGTTAATGGAATGGAAAGCTGTCATGGGAAATAAAAGTATTGTAGGTAACGTGCCAGTGGAGACATCTGCAGTCCATTGACAAATGCAGCAGGATCAATAAGGAATGAAGGAGAACTTTGAAATGACATCTTGGCCTTGTACAGGATTTGATCCCAGATACTGGATCATGCTGTAGCCAGTCTTTGGCATGTAACCTCATTTAAAAGCCCCTGTCCGTGTCTCTGGGAAGGAAGCCTCAGGTATCAGGAGGCAGTGTCTGAATGATGCCAGTTTTGGTGTAATTCTCAGTGCTGGAGTGCCTGGGGCAGGGATTGGGCAGCTCTTGTGCCCTTGGGTGTACTTGTGAGGAGGGCAGCAGCCTTTGGAGGCACAGCCAGGAGAAGGCTGTGGCTGCTTCAGCATCCTCTGTGCATCTGAGTACTCTGGAAAGGGTTTGTGTCCCCGCGTCCTCTCAGGGACACAGACGTTCTGGATCTCCTGATTTGGTATGCTGGGGTTTGTAGAAGAATTGGGCTGACTTCCAAAACCAGGAGCACAGAGTGCTTAATGCATTTAACTTTGGTTTAAATTAGTGTAGTGCCCCAGACAGGGCTCTGTCCTCTCAGCAGGGCAGAGTCCTCTGTTCCTGCCCCAGGGCAGCTGTGGCACTGGCAGCAGCTGGGCAGAGCTGACCTGGCAGCCCTGTTGAGTGTGCTCTGAAGTGACCTTAGAGGAAGCAGCAGAACTTCCATCCTGGTGTGTTAGCCCCTGGCCTCTCAGCTCAGCCTGCTCCCTGGCAGGGCTTTGGAGAGTTCACACTGAGGGTTTTCACTGTGTTTTCTCTGTGTTGTGGACATCCCATTCAAGGACTACCTCTGCTTTAGGGTACTCTATTCCCTGAAATCAACCTTTGAAGCTCCTTCTGTGTTCTATATCATGAACAGCTGACATCTTGGTAAAAAGGAGCAGCATTTTGCTCTCTACAAAATGCAAAGAAAAGCCATGTTGCTTTCCGTGTTCTGCTGGAGTCTAATGTAAAGCCATGCTCCTTATTGCTTTTAAGAAATAAATCTATTTGTTGTAACTTAGTGTATGTTAATGCAGTTTCTGTGGCCTGAAGTAGAGTCAGAGTCTGCCTGTTTAAAGTGAAGGAAAATAAATGTCTACAAGCAAAACCATTCTAATGAATACATAGCCCAGCTTCCACAGCATCTAGGCTGCCTAATTTTACTTTTTTTTTTTTTTTGGTTTGGTTTGGTTTGGTTTCTTGTTTGTTCTTTATCATTAGGCTCCCTTGAACTTTAACTGAACCATAAGAAAACTATAAAAAGTCTCAATAGCAGCCCTGTGAGGATTTGACTTACCCACTGGATCTTCTATTTATAGTGTCCATTAGTACAGAAAAGTCTGTCCTTTTGCAGCAGTCATGTAGGGCAAAAGCACTGTTCTTCTGATGAACTGCCCATGTCTTCTGTGTCAGCCAAAATATCCATCACCAGAGTGTTTAGAAGTAAGCCTTTTTTGATTAAAGAACGCTGCCAAACAAAACAAACCGAACAAAACCCACAAGCCCAGAGGCCATTTGTATTTTTATTTACTTATTTTGAGTAGCCTGAAATAGAAATTCTTATTTATCAGGAGACAACCTTTTACCCTCTGACATAGCTCCCAGTGGAACATTATCTCTGTCCCAAGCAAATTAAATCAGGAAGAGAGCTGAGAGGGTGAGAACTGTCTTCCAGGCTTCCTTTTGTACTGGAGAACCAGGCTGGATGGGAACAAGTAGAAATTCTGTTACAGAGGAGGCAGTTTTTAATTTGTCTTAACCCTGCTGGGAGGAGGGTTGCAGTAGCTTGGCTGATGGAAAGCAGTTCACCAAGGGGATTTCCTTTGGATATGTTTCAGGGTACTAAACCTAATATAAGTTTGCATATTCTGTATCAGAAATTAATTGGAGTCTTCCATTAAAATTTTCTTGTGAACATAAGCCTCAAAAATTTTTTTAACAGTCTTCCTCACTGAGCCTTTATTTGTTCATCTGAGCTAATAGCATTGTCTTGATGGTGTTGCCTTTGTCCACGGTGTTGTGATTAGTAGCTTGGTGAAAATTTTGGCAGGAGGGCTGTGTGTCACATCCTTAAGGTGTGAAGGGATGGCAGGAATTGGTGTGGGGCCTTCTGTAGCTGTGGCACTCAGTGAAGCTCTGTGCTGTCCTCACCAGAGCTGTCAGGGCAATGCTCTTCCCTGCTCTGAAAGAGCAGAGTCTGAACAGGGATGTCCCAGGAGTCCAAGGATGCCTTCTGGAAGAGCAGTTTGTCTCCAAGCCATGGAAGGTGCTGCAGCATGCCCTGGTGTGGGAGGGCCCTGTGTGTCTGCAGGAGGAGCATGGGCCAAACCGCAGATTCATTCTCCCGGGTTTTCTCAGCTCGTGCTTCGCCGGCTGCGTGTGCCTCACAATCCTTAGGAGCAGTCAGGACCTCTGAGGATTCCAGATTTCTGTCCAGTCCCCTGGTCTGCAGCAGCAGCATCATGTGAAGTCTGGGAGGGTCTGGGAAGTGTCTGTTTGGTGTTTCCCATGGGAGGAAGGAACCAAGAGGTGCCAAGAAGCACCCCCAGCATCCAGCAGGTGTGGAAGCAGCCCAAAATGAGCTGCAAAGCCCCAAAATGACGTGCGGGCCCCTGAAAGGCAGCTGAGAAGATTTCTGGGCTTTAAATCAATATCCCTGTTCTGTGATCTATAGGACTGGCCATGTGCGTGCCTTGATTGATGGGGTGGGGTTATGGTGCTTAGTTTGATTTACTTACCCACACAGGGGAGTTCCATCTCATACTAGGGATGTGTTGTTGAACAGAAAAACAGAACTGGAGCTGCTGTTTCGAGTCTCCTCCTACAGGCACCTATAACATATGTAGCCTCATCTCAAAAAAACAGTGGAGTTCTTTCCTCCAATGTGAAGGCTGCCAGAAATCCACAGCCCTGACAGTAGGAAAGCAGCATCTTTAGATTTCTAATCTGAATTTATCCTCAAGTTTATATTCATGTATTTCAAATGTTTTTTCAAATTCACGTTTTTTAACTCAGCTTGGTTTTTTTCATTGCTTGGTAGTTGTTCTGGTGTATTCATCCATCTACTTCTGCTGTTGGCAGCAGCCAGTAGAGCTGTTGCAGTCACTGCCCTCCGGGTGACCAGCCAGGAGTGCAGTGAATTGTAAGGTATAAACACCAACAATTAGGAATGTTCTTTGCCAGTGGGTGGGGTTTTTTAAGATCTCATTAAATAGTTTGTGTAAAAGAAAGATTAACCTAGCACTTTGATTTTAGACAAACGTGGCTGTGGTAAGTCACATCTGTGTTTTTTGAGGAAGAAAAACTGGCTTTTCTAAAGAGCAAATAAAAAGGAATAGCTTCACATTAAAATACAAGGGAATTCTGTAAGAGTAACTGTGGAAATAAATCATTATTAATCTAATGGACAGTCCCTTGTCAGCGTGGTTGCTGTGAAGTTACATGTAGGGCATTGATTTAAACATACTTGCCCTTCCCAGGCAGTTCTTGCCTGAAGGACGTGGTAATGGGTGAGCAGAGCTTTTATTCCTGCCCTCAGGATGGTGATTAATGGGGGCTCTGGCAGGAGCAGGGTGTATTGATATCTGCCATTACAAACCTCTGTCCCCACACAAAGCCTGGAGAAGCAGTGAAGTTTTGCTCTGTTCCCAGGTGTGCCCAGCTGTGCAGCTGGTGGCCTTCCCTAGGGCTCAGCTCCATCTGTGCTGGAGACAGTTCTCAGACAGCACCTGGGTATAGCTGGAGGGGAAAGGAGTTTAATTGCACTGAGTTTGGCTGGGAGAGAGAAATATATTGATTAATGACTAAGGAGAGTAGACTCATGTACAGATAAGAACCACAAACCCTTTGCCCTCTGAATTCTGCTGGACCAGCCCTTAAGGTCTTGATTAGTTACATCAAGGGTACCTGAACTTCCAAAGAGAAGGAAACTTCTCTGGTTGCTTCCACATGCAGCTGTGTGCCTGATGACATCTCACTGCACTGCATTTGAGTGGGTCTGGAGTCCAGCTGAGAGAGCTTCTCAGCTTGGAAGAATTCACTCCTTGAGTGGTCTGCTACTACTTTCTGCTCACCAGAGCAGGCAGTTCCTCAGCCCTTCTCAGGCTGTGGGCAGTGGGGAGGAGCAGAGCGTGGGTTCTGTGGCACCCAGCTCTGTCAAGCAGCAGTGCCTGAGTCAGCTCCATGCACAGAGCATGTCAGGGGCCAGCAGCAAGGAGCCCAATCCACCAAAAAAATGTTATCCTCTGCATGATACTCAGACCTACTGTTTAAATAAAGCTTTGTGTGGCAGTCTTGAAAGGGGTGAGGAAGGTGAAGTATTGATTTTAATCACTCAGGAATATTATTTGGCCCTTCAAGTCCCTCATCAGCGTAGATGGCTGTCTGGGAAGTGCTTTTAATGCATACTGTGTGCTGCTGAGGAGGAATTAGCATCCAAAGGGCACATTGGAATGAATGCAGCTAACTTCATACATTAAATGTCAAGAAATTACATTACTCAGCTGCCCATCCTACCCCTGTTTGCAAAACAATACCTACAGAAATTTTTCTAGACATTTAATGGATGATTGTCTTAAAATACTGCAGTTGCTGCACATTGTCCCTAAAAGAAAGAACATTTAATAATGATGCTTTGTGCATCTTGCTTTGAGCAAACTCCTGATTTTTATGAATACTGGGCATTTTCCACTGAAACCTTTGGGATATCTGGTCCTTCTCTTTTATTTTTAAAGATTTCCTTATATTTTGGGAAAAAGATTACCTTTTAAAAATGGATTAAGTCAGCCTCTGGCTTTTTTTATTGTTTAAGCTAATCTTTCTGATTTTAAAACACCATTCTGATTAGCATGCTTTTCTTTCTTTTTTTCTGGTTTTGCCACTGCCACAGAAGAAGTGTCTGCGAGGATAGTACAAGTAGTAACAGCTGAAGCTGTAGCAGTCCTGAAAGGTGAACAGGAGAAAGAAGCCCAGCACAAAGATCAGCCTGGATCACTACCTTTAGGTAAAATGGGACAAAGAATATTCCAGGTATCCTTGTGTCTGCAAAGTCTGTATGTTTATAAAACAATGCAGTTCCAGCTATGAATCCACACTGGTCATGGTTTGGGTAAACCAAAGGCACCACTGGATAAATGCTGGAACCACGGGATTATGGCAGGATCTTTGTATTCTTGGTTCTTCACGGCCCTGTGACTGTCTCATTCCCTGTTTGCTCTACCAGCAGTTCTCCACCTTGTTTCTGACTCAGGAGTAGCTCAGCCATGAGTGTGTTTGGTGGTGGGGTTTTGTCATCACCTTGACTGGGACTGTTTGTGTTCAGCCATGTACAACACAATGGATTAATGTCTGAAGAGGCAAAGATAGGGTCACATACAAAAAGAAAGTGAGGCTTTGCTGGTTGGGTGGTAGCTGCTCAAATAAATGGAGGGGGGAGCATCTCCACAGGAAGCAGAAAGGAATGGGGCACACCAGGCTGAGAGCACCAGGCAGAGTGAGGGCACATTGTGGAAGAAGGAGTCATGTGGTAAAAGCAGATTCCAGCAGTCTGTACTGGAAAGGGTAAGAATGCCACTGGTCCATGCTGGTCTCCATCCTCCTGTTGCCTCCTTTGTGAAATATCTCTGAAATAGACGTGTGTGTGTATCTATCTATCTAAGAAGGTAAGTATATGGCCATTTGTGCCACCAAAAGTGCTTGCTCCTTGCCAGAAAACATCTGCAGTAGCTCAAAACATGTACACCAAAGGCCAGAGAAAGGACATACTCCATCTTGAGGTAAGGAAGTCTTGCAAGCCTGTTTTGGGATAGATTCTGCCGAGTGCATGTTCATTGTGATCAAATCAGAACAATGCCCTGGGGTGTTTTCCCCACAGGCATTCTGCCTGCTTTGGTGCAGGGCTTGGCCCTTGCCTAGGAATGAATTAAATTCAACGAGTAGTTTAGAACATTTGTTGGAAGTTTGGTTCCCACGGTTTTTTGCTTTGTTGAACTAACTTAGAACTGCAGCAGGGAGATGTGTTGCTTGGTAATTCCCTTCTTTGCAGAGACTCAGTTTTACAGGGAAGACCCCAATTCTCCAAATCACTCCACTCAGGCCTGGGAGAGGCAAAATGGATATTTAGTTCCCTCTAGTAAGATAAGTAATTTAAAAGATATTGTGGGAAGCATGTCTTCAGTTAGCAACTGTTGGTGTTGCAGTTCCTGTGGTCAGATGCCCTGTGATGAGTTTATACTCTGTCCCTGGACAGCAACATCTTAAGGACAAGTCACATCTGATCTTTTCCAAATCACACTGAAATCAATAGGAGGAAGCCTGGAAAATTCTGCTGGGGCTTTGAAAGTGGCCTGTCTGTGCTTGGAAAGAAGCCCTGAACAGTAAACTGAGATCTGCCTGTTGAAAGGTGCTGTTGATAAGACAGACCTGTTAAAACATATTTGTTTGGTTTTTATTTTTTTTAAACCCCACTGATTAAGCCCCAGGAGTGAATCTGTTTTTAAAGGAAAAAAAATTCTCAAAGTCATTGGTATGAAATCAAGTGCAGAGGTTATGCTGAGTTCATTTAAGAAGCTTGTTTAGGATTTCATCATACTTGAATTGAAGTAATTGAAAAAAAAGAATTTGTTTTCAGTGTCTGGTCTTATGACTGGGAATGAATGTAAATTCCAGTCCAAATACATCTAAGTTTTCACTGTGCCTTACTCAGCTGAATCACTGTTATGTCACAGCTGATATAAGTTCCCTGTGCTGATACTTTTTGCATTTAGACAAGCAATATTAGTGTGTTCTGCAATTAACCTTGAACTCAGCAGAAGAAAAAAAAGTGTGCAGAATGGAGTTTTTTCATGTACTCAACATGCATTAAAGAGATGGGATGCCAGTTTCTGATAGTTGGTGTGAATTTATAATACCTCTGTGCTGATATGCTTTTTTGTTGTTGCTCTGGGTGACTGAATGCTTTTTAAGAGGCAATACTGATTTAAAAGAGTATCTTGTATATTTGATTTTTATGTTGTTCTCTATAACCAGAATTTTGTAAATAATTCATACCATTAGAAAACAAATCAGTGACAGAAGAATTAATCCTTTTATTATCATTTCAGAGGTCCGTGTGTTCTGCAAGGGTCTGTCTAGAAATCTGACAGGCATGGGTCCTCATCAGATAATTCCTCAGCTGGGCAGAACAGGCTGACTGCAGCTTATATCGTGTATTTGTCTTCCTGGAATTAATGACTGTATCTCGTTTCACTGTTTGATTTCTAGCAGTTGAAGAGTCAGCCAACCTGCCTCCTTCCCCACCTCCATCACCAGCTTCTGAGCAGACTGGAGTTCTGGAGGAAGGTAAGGGTCTCCTGGACATTGCAGTGCAGGGCTGTCGGCAGAGGCATGAGACACGAATCTCAAGGATGGGGGAATCAGAAAATGGAGATACTTTCTGCAGTGGAAATACATCTCATGTGAAAAGATAAGGCATTCTCAGCAGTAACTCCCCATCTGCAAACCAGCTGCAATGCATGGATGAGGTAGACACATGCACAGAGGTACCTGAGGGATATACTAAGTTCATCCATGATAAAGAAAAAGAGATTGTTGTTGCTCACTTTTTTTGTCTGCTGTATGCAATATGAGCCAAGGTGTCTGCTGGCCCAGCGTGGTCACCAAAACTACCATTAAGTATAGGTCATCTTTTGTTTCTTGAGATGTGTTTGTCTGCATTTTTAAAATTACCATTGCCTATTGGTTTGGAATCTTAAATGCATGAAAGCAAGGAGATTCAGAGCTGGATCACTTCTTTGGCCTTTGACCTGTAATTCATGCTGCAGTGCCTGCATGTATTGGGAGTTCCATACACAAAGTGCAGCAGTCACATTCTAGTCTTACAAAGCAAATTTCTGTTCTGTTCTGCACAAGTGTTTAGTTCCAGTAGCCCATGATCACTGCATTTTTCTCCTTCTGGAATCTCCTCCAGGAGAGAACTGAAGTGTTGGCTCAGTATTAACCAGGGCCCCAAATCCCAGCGAAGCTGCTGCAGTGTAGGCGTGTGCCTGAGTGCTTTGTTCAGCAGAAGACGACTGCTGCATCAAAGCCAACAGTACAGAGACAGCAGGGTGTTAAAAATGAGCTCTGTCATGGGGATAAGGAGGAGAGATTTGGGTTCAGAATCTCCAGGGGACCTGTCGGTTGAACTCTGCCATGTCAGTAGCATCTTTATGTGTCTGCTTACTTCCTTCTTGGATTTTCATTCAGCATTTTCTTTGTTACATAAGCCCATGAAAATAATTTCCTATCATCTGCTGAACAAACCTTGTTGGTATTTTAACACAGAGCCCCTATGAATTTTGCAAGTGGATGGCTGCTGTTTCACATGCTAGCATACTCTGACTCAGTTTAGGAGGGCACTACAATTAGGCATGTTCCATCACGCAGTCATTTTTGACACTATGAAATTACAGGCTGTGTTAACAACATTTGTAGGAAGGGCCTGCTGGGTGTGGTTAGTAATAGTTATAAAGAACTTGAATCATTGGTTGTTGTTGTTTTTTTTAAAAAACCTGCCTGTTTTGTGTTTAAAAAATATGTCAGATCCTAGACTCATCACACAGAGGTAAATGGCAGTCATAACTATTATCTGGAAAGAGAACTGGTAAGGCATTAGCAAAGATTTTTAGAATTGTTACCAGAGCATTATCACTGTGTTTTAATATATAATTCACTTGGCTAGTCCTGTGTATACTTTTGGATTTTTCATATCACAGTAAAGGGCTTGTTCTTCTGCTTCAGGCCAATATCAAGGTTCTCTCATTAGCCTCAGGTTTAGTGTTGGCTTTGTGTGCCGCTTGTATAAGCTGTGTATTTGCCTGTATTTTAGGATTTTACAAAGTACTTATACTGGTTAATTGACAGGAGGTTGTAGACTGGCCCCACAGCAAATGGAAAGCATTTTGCTAGTTGTACTAACACAGGAAGGTGGCAAAACACTCTACAACTTGAGGTTATTATCTACTGCCAGACTGCAGTTCCCAGCTGAGCACATGACTCAGCAAGTCACTTCACATTGTTGGTTTTCTCTTTCCTTGCATGTAGAATTGAATTAATATAATAGCACTTACCCTGCAGAGGTGGCTACAAGGACTGAAAGGACAGTGTTTGGGAGATGTTTCGATTTACACAATGTCATGGTTTTTAATAACTTTCAAATAATTTTCTTTAGCATTAGTCCAAAGAGACATTTCCACAACATGGAAGATTTCGATTCGGTTTTAAGAGCAGATGTCTGGTTTGTAAGGGAAGTGTGGATAGCAGTGATGTCCTGAGTCTTTAATGAACTGTGCTGGAAGCTTCTTGTTTATGTCTGGCTCTCAAACAGGAACTCACAGTAGAGTTGTTTGAAGCAACAGAAAGAACTTGGAAATCATTTCACCAGAAATTTATTATGTTCCTTTTTATCAAAATATCAGTGTTGTCAGTTCAGTGTAGTAAAAATGGTAGTAAAAATCTTGTGCTCAGCTCGGTGTTGGAAGATGCAGTCCTCATTTTCTGTGGTTCAGTTTTTGCTGACCTGAGTGAGCCAGACCTGTCAATTTTATTCAGACAAAATTCCCATTCAGAAGAGTTTGCTTCAGTAGGGTTTGATCCAGTTTTACTGTACTTGTTTAAACCTCCTGTTCCCTGAACCATCTGGCTATCCATCCTCATGCATCTTTACATTGTCTTTCTGCTTAGTAAAATACAGTCTATTAATTTATTGAACAAAAAAGGTGAACACTTGGTGTATCTTCCTCAGACCTTTTTTTTTTCCTTCTCCTAGAAGCTTTTCCTAATGCACTTGTCAGTGTGTGTCGCATTGCTTTGAATCCAAGAGACTTCTTCAGTCAATGTAGGAAGGAAATCACTGTTGTAGACTGACAAAGGTGGATGTGGCCAGCCATGCAGCAAACACAAATTAAAAGAAAAAAAAAAAAAGGTAGGAAAGACAGAGAGGTTTGTGGGTCAAGTTTATTCCATGAGAGAAAGGAGTCGGTTGGATGTAGGTTTCTTTGATCTGGCTGCAGGAAAACATTCAAATGAACCTGTCCCTTTTTACTGCTGCAGAAGGTAAGAGAACTGATTTGCCATATTGAAATTATTATATTTATTTCAACTATAACAATGTAAATTTGTTCAGGAAATTAAATTCTCCTTAGCACCCTCTAATCTTTTTATCAGTGTATCTGGTCATGCAGGACTGATGTAAAATTCTAATTTCTTGGCATTTATTTTGTGCTCTGTGCCTTTTGATGATGGTCAGCAATGTCTTTATGTAAAAATAAATTAAACATTACAAGATAGAAGGGTGCCTCTGATGGACTGTCTTCCACTTCGAAATAGGCAGGTTAGCCTTTATATACCAAATAAGAGTGTTTTGTAAACTGAAAAGAATCAAGTGTATGAAAATGGATCTGTTGATGGTGAAAATTACTTATTGAAAGGCATTCTCGAAATATACAAGGAAAGTAAAGCAGAATTAGCCTTTGTGAGAAGTGATTTTAATCTTGGACTTTAAAATGCATTAGGGATTTTTCCCGTGCATTGAGATGGAAAAGATTAGAAGGGACTGTAATAACAAAGGATTTTTCTTGTTGCTGAAATAAAAGCATAGCCTCTTTAGAAGACATCATTATCCTATTAATGAAATTATCTGCATTAATTCTGAAAATATCTTTATTCAAACTGATAAAAAACCAGTGTAAATCTGTGAAATAGCCACAGATGTAACAGCCCCAAAGAGTACCAGGCTTGGCACTCCTGGTGATTTTGGACCATCACAGTAGCATGTATTAAGCATTTTTACTGCTGCAGTTTTAAGGGGCAGGAATTGTTTCCTTGCCTGCAATCTGTTCTGAGCCTATAAAAAGGGGATTTTCAGCCTTGTTTGCAACAGCATAGGGAAGTTCTGGGATTTCACCTTCACTCTTGCTGATACATTTTGCTTTTGAAGGGCCCCTCGATAAATAAACCCACGGCTGGAAGGAGAACCTCCTGTTCTGCACATCTTTCTTCGCTGTGTTCAGCTTCTTGCCTGTATCAACTTTTCCTCCTTTCATTCATGTTGTCCCAGTTTCAGCTGAAGAGGTGGCAAGTGCTTCTGCTCATTCAGCTCTTGTCTTCAGTAGTTCATGGGCTGGTGTGAAGGCACCCCGCAGAGAAGGGGGAGCTGAAGTTTTGAACCTTCTTGGATTTAGGAGGGACTTGATTCCTGGTCTCTCATGCCCTGAACTGTGGGCTCACCCTTTGTAATTTGCCTTTTGCAAACTCTGAGCCCCCTTGAACCTGTTACAGAATTTCGTAGATGTTTCTGTGGAGAAGAAATCCACTGGTTCTGTAGTGCAACTAGATTGAGATGATTCCCTGCAGCCTTGCTTCTGGCTCTCCAGTACTAGGGGAAAATGAGAAGCTTGAGCCCAACGCTGTGCTTAGCATTTCCTATTTCAGTGCTCTGCAGGGCTTCCTACTGGGCAGAAGTGGGTTGCCCGGTTATCTTTCCACACCTGCCTTTTCTAATATTGTATAAACCCCTGAATATGGGGGTTGGATCCTACTACAGAGGAGAATCAGCTAAACTATCAGTGTTTTGGGCACTTTTTGTTCCCCGGGAGAAACTGGGAATACAGTTTTCCTAACAGAGTTCTGTGTGTGGTCTTTGTGCACACAGCACACCTTTGGTCCCAGCCAGCCTCAGCGCTGGCACCACTCTTAAACATGGACCATGTTTCTTTTGCAGGACTTGATACATATGGAAGCTGCTAATGCTGACATTCATTGCTACTCTTTCTTCCTTTTGGGAGATGATTGAGCCTGAATGGGTTTCTCCTCCAGCAATCCTTTTCTGGGCAGAAGAAATGCAAGCCATGACATTATAGGACACTTGCTACCAGTTTTTTGAGAAAGCAGAGGAGCTTTTTGTAAAGACTCAGAGCTTGTTTTGTTATGATGTACTCTAGAAAGAAACTTTGGATCAAAATTGTTTCCAAGGCTTGGGTAATCGCAGTTAGGGTAGCATTGCTGAGCCATCTTGTTTTGGTATCCCACCAAGAGATCTGTTACTGTGTTAAAGCCTTGCTTTCTGACTTAGTGTTTTGGCTCTAAGAATGAAGTTTTGGAAGCTCTGGGGGAAATCCCGTGAATTTTACTTGCCTATAGAAAGACTAGGGACACAAAGTATGGACTTGTACTTGAAGCTGGTAGGATATCCAGTGGAATAGCTGCAGCTGCTCAAGACACCCTGTGAATCAATGCTCATCAAACTGCCAGTTGTCATACACTGAGAATGGACTTAAACATCTCTTCTCTAGCACTAGATGTTTAGTTTTTCATAGCTTTATTTGTGATGGGAAGACTCCTCAGCTGACAGGAGGTCCCAAGTCTCCCCCTTAGGCTTATATGGATGAGGTGATAGACCAGTCATTTTCATTGGGTAGTGTTATTTTTCTTTGTATTACAGGAACACCTCAAACTGCCCCTCCCTGTACTTGTCAGTAGCTGGTGTAGTCCCACTAACGTGATTTTTTGCAAGGCTACAGTGATGGGAATAAACCTGTCATTCCAAAGCATTAGCAAACACTGAGGTGGGAGCAAGTTCACCCATGGAAACAAGACACAACAGCATAAAATATAGGACTGACAGAGACTGCTGTGAGCAGCACCTTGTGGCCTTTATCAGGGAAAAAAAAGGTAGCTAGCTATTTGGGGAAGGGTTTTTTTTGTTGTTGTTTAAATGCTGCATATTGATGGGCAAAAGAAAAGTGGAGAATTTTGAAACAGATATAATGAAAAATAAAGCCACCACTGACCAAAATGTAAGCTGGCTTTCTTTTTAACTAAAGAACTTTTTAAATTTTACACTTTTAAGTACTAACTCTGATGAGAGATACAACTATGTCAGGACACTTCAGAGGTTTTTAGTCTGTCAGTCAGGTGTATAATACATATGGGTATAGTGTGAGTAGTGTGGTTTGTGCACAGCATGTATTCTTCTAAGTAATTAGCGTGTAGTTTGGAAATTCACTTACTCCTAGGGTTGGTTTCTGATGTTGGTAAATCCAGTAGAAAGGGCCAGGTCCATGGTTCATGTGTTAAAATGCACAACTACCTCATTCCTCCATCCTTGCATTAACCCATAGCCTGGCTGGTGTCATCCAATCCAGCGTGACATGGTGGCTGGCAGTGCTAGAGCATGTGTCCATCCTGTTTTGGTTTTCCTGTGTGTGTCTGTCTGTCCTGCAGTCTTTGTCTGTGTGTCTGTTTGTAGATGCAGGGGCGGAGGATGAGGTGGGGCTGCCACAGCAGTGCCCTGGCAGGGGGTGGTGGAGACCCCTGGCCCCCTCCATTTCAGTGTCTGTGCCCCAGGAGGAGCCCTGCAATTCGGATGAGGAGTACTATGAACACCCTTTGTTCAGCTCCGAGTGGGCTGGCTCTAGTACACACCCCAGGGCCACAGGGAAGAGCACAGAGGCCTTGTTGGGCCACGATGAAGGTGAACTGAGCATGATCCCATTTGGCTCCTCTTGCCCTCTACTCACCTGCCATCCATTCCATTCTTTATGTGCCTGGGATTGCTGCCTTCTGGGGAGGGAAACCCAGTTGTGTTTTCTTCCCAGGTGGAAGTGATGCCACTCCAAGAGTCTCTCCATGTCTAAGTGAAGCTGCAGCATGAGCAGCTTTGGGGTCAGTGTAACTGTGGTTCCCACTTAAATCAGAGCTCTTGTTCTTCAGACCTGGCTTATAGCAGAAGCAAAAGAAGCAGCTGGTTAAAAGAACTGGAAGCAAATTTATTCTTTGTGCCACAGAAATACTGCCAAGAACAGTATGCAGAGTAGGCCGAAAGATTGTTACTGAAAGTAAGTCAGTTGTTTACACAGTGGGAGAAAAATATGTCTGTACCAAAGGTAGCCCTGGAAGGACTTTAATTCTCCAGCAGGCGAAGTAAGTAAGTTTTACCCCAGGTAATTTCAGGCCATATTGGGTCATGTTTGATTTCCAGTTGTTTTGTGGACACACTCCATTTGCGTTGTGCCAACTGACTGCAAACATGGAGGGAAGAAAAGCCTCTCTGTACCTCCTGTTTCTATGACCTGAGCACATCAGTAAAGCAGTATTTTATCAGTAGGGGTTAGTAAAAGTAAAGTCAAGGGAGAATCTTTTTCAGTGACTAACAGAACAGCTGACTTCTCAAAGGTGAAATAGATGATGTTTCATTTCACAGCATTCAGTCTTAGGAGCTGAAGTTTAAAATGGTACTGAATCCTCTAAAGGTTTGTGTGTCAGGAGGATGGAGCTGTCTCCCTGAAACTGGTCACTGTCTTATTTTGTCTGACCGAAGGTAGGGAGATAGAAAAATCACAGGGGTAGCCTTACTCCAGCTGTGTGCCTGTAGCTGTACATAACAGCCTGATTAGTTCATTAGTTCCTTTTCAGTCATGTCATCTGCTTCTAGTGGAAGTGTAAATCTCAGAGCATCTATGTGAGGGAGAAAAAGGGCAAATAGTGAGTGGATCATGAGTGGAAAGACAGGCATTATGAGACCCTGAGATCCTCTCAGCTGGTGAGAGCACAGTGCTAAAATGCCAAGATCCAATCTCTGTGCAGGTCAGTCACTTGAGAGTTGGACTTGGTGATCCTTGTTGGGTCCCTTCCAACTGGGACTATGGTGTGAAACAGCTGTCCTTGCTGGCCAGCACTCCGTTTGGCATAGGAGTCTGCTGCACAGAGAGGCTGTATGATTCTTTTGTTAATTCAGGGATAACTTTCTAGTTTGGCTTTGTGTGAAGCGTTTCAGGAAATGAAGGAGTATTGCTCAGAGTAAAGTAAGAGGCTTTCCTTAGCATTTTTAATTGAGAGGGATGCACATACAAAAGTACATAAAATCAGAAAAAGGAAAGTAAAGCAAGTTATTCAAATCAAGGTCTTTTGTAGCTGGAGACCTGTTGTCCTGCATGGCTGCTTTTTCAATCTGCCCCTATGCAAGTATTTCTACAATGCTCAGGCATTGGTCCAGGTCCGATTCTGAATCTTCTGGCTTCTGTTCATTTAAGATACAGTATCTAACCTTAATTATTTTACGTTATTAATAATGTGTTGTTGTTTACATAGTGATATTTTCTCAGCCTCCTGTAGTGTTAAATCACTCTTTTAAAAGGCCATAGCTGAAATGGATGATTGATTGTCTGGTTTTCACTGGGCCAATCTCAGGAGAAAAATGAAGCCCTTGTAATTCCAAGACATTGGTTACGACCACTTCCAGATTTCAAGCTGCTCTGCTCTAGGCCTGGTTCAGTGAAGTACTTCATTGTGAGACACATTTTAAACTCAGGGATGTCATCAGGTTGCCTGCAGCATGGCTGCTGGTCAGCTCCTTGAGTATGTTGCTGAATCAAAGGATTCACACTTAATCCTGACTTCTTACCAGAGGGAATACTAATAGTGCACAGTAATTCTTGTCTGAGTAGCAGTGGCAGGAGTACAAGCCTGGAATGGAGATTTTTCTAATTCTTTGGCCATGGCATAAGCAGAGACTGTTCTTGATTCTGCTATACTGATCCTATGGGCTGAGTGGTATGTTTTAGAAATTTGGATGAACAAATAGTTATATTGCATTCATTGGTTTCTTTGACTTAATTGATGATGAAGAGTCCTTGTGTTAAAATAGTGATTTTCACATACAGGTTTCAGATACCAAACAGTGTAAGGGAGAAATCATTTATAAACCCATTCAGTGTAGGAATCTTGGCAGAAATCTTGCAAAACCCATTAATTATTAGCCATGCATAAGGCCTGTTATGACTATGAAAGTTCTCAGTGTTTTGCCAAGTCCAGGATTCATACAATAGATTGACTTGCTGGCATTCAGCAGTCTGTATTACCAAGGTCAGTGGAAAGAAATCAATGCCTCATACCTTCCTCCACCTCAGCTGAATGCCTTGTACTGGACTAAACAGCACATTTATTAGAAAAATATCAGTGTGCTTTGAGCTCATTGATGCATTAGTGTTGTCAGAGCCATCCATCATTCCATTCCATCTCCATTTCCAGTGACTATTTGACCCACTGTCATCCTTGGGAGAGGTTTGCCTGTAAAACACTTTCAGCTCTTGTCTGACAGCATAAACATCCTTGTCTAGGGGGAGGCAGGCTTTTGGTTTGGTTTTTTCCCTAAGGAAAATTGAGTTCTATGGTGGCTAAAATGAACTGGGCCCTGGCAGTCCTTTACAGACTTAAATCGAAAATATTGAGCTGAACGGGTTATGTAAATGGAGTCCTGAAAGGGTTATGTAAAAGCAATCCTGCTCAGCTGCGTGCTTGGTGTTTATGGTTGGTGTTGATGTCACCTGTTTTTTCCATCCCCAAGAAGAAGAACCATTAAAGAGTCTAATGGCTGTGGAAGTGAAACCTGCTGGTCTTCCTGGGAAGGAAGTGGGGAAAGAGCACGGGCCCCTTCAGCCTTGGGACCAGGCAAAGGGCCTCTGTGAGGGTCAGTCGGATTCTGGGTCAGTGTGTCACGAAGACAAAGTGCCAAGTGTGGCATCCAGCAGGGACAGTGGGACCTTTGTGGTGGGAGCACTCCTGAGGGACACACCCCCTTCCTTGGCTGAGGAAGGTGTGTCCTCCTTAGGTTTGCATGTGTTTGCTGCCAGCAAATCCTTCTCCAGCTTTCTCCAGTGCTTTCCGAGGCTGCTTCATTTTCTGTTTTGCCCATTTATTAGTATGACTGCTCTTGTTATTATGCTTGAAGAGTGTGTAGTGGATAATATGATTGTGTAGGTGCTGTATGACAACATGGTTTCCTACTGCTGTGGCTGATTTCCTGAGTTTTTTACTTTGCCATGATAAAATATGCTTTGCAGCTAAGCTTATTCCTCTGTGTAAGCCTTTTTCCCCCCATCTCAGATGTGTTTGCCAGTCACATTGCTAATCTATGTATTTTTTTTTGCTTTTTGGTGCAGAGGTTCATCTGCATTTCTTTCAAACAGCAGATTTACTGCCTTTGATTATGACATAAAGATGCTTAAACTAGAAATGTTTTCATTTGCAGTGTGCAGGTTTTTGGTTTGGTTGGTTTGGTTTTTTTGTGTGTGCTTCAGTGCATTCTGGTTTAGCTCCCTTAAAGCTATTGCTTCTTATATCATACCCTTGTCATCCATTGCAATCCACCCCTCCTCTCCTCAGTCATTGCCAGAACTCTTGTTTTTTGAGTGTGCCACCTTATTACAAGTGTTAAACCCTGCTGGAGTGCCCTTCTTAGGCAAAATTTCCATCACTTCCACTGGGATCTTTGCCTTCAAAGTGAAGGTTAGGACTGGGTGCACTGGGTGAAGTTTAGACTTAGTCTCTGAAGAAAATAATTACTGCAGTCATCTTTCAGTGCATAAGAACTAGGCTTCAGTATTTTCTTTCACTGGTACTTCCCTTCAGCCAGTGGAACAAGGTGCAAGGACACCTTGTGTGGAATAATGATGTACCCACTCCCTGCCTGGCTAAGGAATGCTGCATTTGGGAGGCTTGTGTTCTGAATGGCCCAGCTGAAGAACACTGAATTCCTCTGGCAGTCAGAATATGCTTTGATGCCATTGGTATTGTTCACTTGCAGTACAGTAAGAGACACAGCAGGATGTGGAGAAAAGCAGTATCTAGCTATTTAATTTCTGTGAAATGAGGGCGACATCAGCCCAATGGCCATGCTTTGTGCTTCATGGGGATTGCAAGTCAGTCACCAAATGTAAAAATACAAAGGAGCCAAATTACTGGAGGTGTAGATTTATAGGTTGGTTACCTGTAGATTTTAGAATGGCAGTTGCTTTTTGACTCAGTATTAGCATATGCAAATATTTAAAGAATGAGCAATACTTCTATACTAATTCTTCTAAAACCAATCAGATTTATCAGAGCAAAAAGATGGCTCCATGGACTTCAGATATGAGGAAATACAGAGTTGGCCCAATGCTGGTTGTAACAAGCTTTAGCAAAAACTCATAAAACCTTTTTTACAGATTAGTGCAGAAAGATATGCCACAGTCTGCAGTCTTTCTCTTCATATATTCCATTATAGGAAGATTTCAATGAGATAGGAATCATTGTCTTCCACAGGACATTAAAAAAAGGTCAAGCTATTGATGATTAACAGAGTGGGTATTCAAAAAAACTTAGCTAGGTATTACTCTCTGAAAAAAAAGTGGCAGAGTATATGGGTAGCCTTTTTAGTTTCAAATTAACTTAATTAGGGCCTGATCTAGAGTCACAGAAACATGCCAAATATTCTTTGACTTCAGCTACATCTGTAGGTGAGTGGCCATTTTGAAGACCAGACCTTCAAGATCTGGGACTATTAATAGGTCTGTTATTGATTTCCACCTGCTGGTTTGGTGACAGCAGTGGGATTTTGGTCATTTGATAAAAAGTGAGTGTTATAAGTTGGTACAGTTGAAAAACCAGCCTCTTCTGAAGCTGACAAAACCCTTTGCAGGGATTAGCTTAGTTTAGGCTGCATGTAGAAGAAAAATGTATAAAATAGAATACATAGAAATATATAACTATGTATGTTTTAAATATCAGCAACACACAGAGGTACTGTTGAGTCCTTTAAAGTTGGAGACTTCACTAACACAAAACTAACATAAGCTACAGAGTTGAGCAAAGCTTCTAATGAAGTGAGGGTTTTGTGGTTTTGCTGTTTCATACAAATCATGAAGAATTTACAAGAAATCATCTCATTTCACTGCTCACATTTATATGTGTACAACTCACATTTTCCTTATAAAACCGTATATATTGAAAGGAAACTATTATTTAACACTTTAAAGCAGGTTTCTAGGTGGATGCCTTGCTGCATGTTCACATCTTTTTCCCTTTCCATTCCATCATTCATACCAAAATGTTGTAAGCTACATGATTGCCTGCCTGTAAGTGCTTTAAATAATTTTGCTATAAAACCCAAACAAACTACTTCAGATTTACTTGCAGCCACGAAGATGAAATTCCGTGTCCAGGAGGGCACATGCCCTTTTGCAGCAGAACCATTAGACACAAAGCAGCGTGAATCTGAGAAAGACAATAAGACTGTTGAGCAACCTAAATATGATGCCTTAGTTCCACAGTCAGCAAAAACAGAGGGTGCAGACAAAAAGGATTCAGAGAGCAAAGAAAAGGAAAAAGCGTTTTCACCTCCATCAGAGTGGATCTTGCAAACTGATTCACAGAAGAAAGGGGAAGCCAGTTTTGCAGAACCTGCTGCTCCTCAAGAACAAAAGCACTTGTCAACATCTCAACTGCCTGAAGAGAGCAGGGTGGAAGAAAGGACTGCAGGTGTGCCCTCATCAACCAACCAAGTTGTGGATATCAAATTTCAAGACAAGCTGAAAGATATCCAAGGTGGTGCCATCAGCCATGGTGAAAGTTCTCTACTGCTACCAGAACCCAAGGCAGAAACAGCCAAAAGTGAACTTCCTTCAGGCCCATCTCCTGCTCTCCCTCAGGAGCTTTCACTCAAAGACAGTTTCAAAACACATCAGGAACTTACTGACAAACTGTTTGCCAAAGATCTCAGTAAAGATGAACACATCCACAGAGACAGGACATTTTCTCTACCAGATGTCTCAGCAGTAACTGTAGATGGACTGAAAACTCCAAGCACCCCAAAAATCCTTCCATGGGGAGAGGAAAAGGACATGACTAAGGATGAGAGTGACGAGGAAGAAAGGTATGACTTCTTTGATAAAGGGGAGGCTCGACTATTAGATGATGGCAAAATTACCACAAAACCAGAAGTTAAGACACTTTCCCTAGACAAAACAGACGTTCAAAAGGATAGTGAAGCTAAAAAGTTACCTGATACTCTCAAAGCAGAAAAAGAAACAGACCCAAGTGGGCTCTCAGCAGCAGCAGATGTGAAAAAGGAGGCACAGCAAAGCACACAGGTACCCCCAGATAAGTCAAGCCATGAACTGACCGTTGAGAAAACAACAGAGCATCCTGATACCGCTCAGTTATCCAGAGTAACAGAGAAAGCCCCTGAGGCACCAAGTTTAACTGCTGAGAAGACTCCTACTCTTGAAGCTTCTCCAGAGAAAGATGTTAAAAAAGATACTGAGGAGGATAAGACAGGTGTTTCAGCTCCTCATCAAATGAAAGAAGAAGAGGATCAGTCAGGAATGTCGAAGTATTTTGAAACCTCTGCTCTGAAAGAGGAAGCCTTCAAAGCAGATGGTCTGAAACAAAGCAGTGATTACTATGAGCTAAGTGACACTAAAGAGAGTAAATATGAGCCTTATCAGAGAGGTCGTCTAATACCTGAAGATGAAGAGGAGGAGGAGGAGGAGGAGGAAGAATTTCAGACAGAACTCAATCGGCAGCAGGACGTGCATACTCGTGAAATGGGGTACAGTACCCTGGCCCAGAGCTATACACCAGACATGTCTGAAGAACCCAGTTCTCCAACAGAAAGAATGTTCACTATTGACCCCAAAGTCTATGGGGATAAGAGGGAACTTCACAGTAAAAATAAAGATGACCTAACTCTGAGCAGGAGCTTGGGACTTGGGGGGAGATCTGCAATTGAGCAGAGAAGTATGTCTATTAACTTGCCCATGTCCTGTCTGGACTCAATAGCCCTAGGATTTAGTTTCGGTCGTGCACATGATCTTTCTCCCCTCGCTTCAGATATTCTAACAAACACTAGTGGAAGTATGGACGAAGGTGATGACTACTTGCCAGCAACCACACCAGCATTGGAGAAGGCCCCCTGCTTCCCCATTGAAAGCAGAGAGGAAGATGAGCAAATAGAAGAAGAGAAAGCAACGGTAGAAGAAAAAGTTCAGCCTGAGACCTTGGCTGAACCATCTTTCCAGGCCAAAGATTACTACAAAAATGGGGCTGTCCTGGCTCCTGACCTGCCTGAAATGTTAGATTTGGCAGGGACAAGATCTAGATTAGCCTCTGTGAGTGCAGATGCTGAGGTGGCACAGAAGAAGTCAGTTCCTTCTGACACTGTTGTGGAAGACAGCAGCACAGCCCTGCCACCTGTGACAAATGAAAACCATGTAATTCTAAAAGCTGAAAGTCAGCTGGAAGACTTGGGCTACTGTGTTTTCAATAAGTACACAGTACCACTCCCGTCTCCAGTTCAGGACAGTGAGAATTTAACGGGTGAAACCTGTCCCTTCTACGAAGGCACAGATGAAAAACTGAGACGTGGCCTCGCTCCTGACTTGTCTTTAATAGAAGTGAAGCTGGCAGCTGCTGAAAAATCAAAAGAAGATTTCCTCAGTGAGAAAGACTTAAGTCAGCATGGTGACTCCATTCTGGGGAGAGACTTTGAGGAGGCGAGAAAAGAGAAACTGGATACTGTGCTAGAAAAGAGTGAAGATCAAATTGACTCTAAAGAGATCTGTCCCATTAAAGGAGCAGAACCAGAGAAGGCAAGAGCTGAGGCAATGTTAGAAAGGAAAGAAGAAAGTGTGGCTAGTAAGGTTCACTTACCTGCTGATACAATGTATGACAGAATTTCTGCTTCAGAGATGTCAATAGAAAAGGATTCTGTTTGTTTGTTGATGGAGAAGGAGAAGACTCTTAGTGTTGTTCCTGAAATAGCTGAGATAGAAGCTCCAGTTAAACCAGATTACAATGCTATTAAGCATGATATGGAGGTGGCTGCAAGGAGAGCTGACCAAGAATATCAGAGTAAGTTAGACACTAAGATTAGTGAGGTTGTTTCTGTTCCCTCAGGGAAGGACAAAGCCTCTGTTAAAAGAGCAGAGCCTGAACCCAAAGACACTCAGCAGAAAGAGGAGACCATCTTCTCCAGAGAAGCAAAGGAAGCAGATGTACTTTCCAAGACTGAGCCTGGTTACGTGAAGGATGGCACCAAATTGTCAGAAATTGAAATTAAGGAAAAAGTAACTAAGCCAGATCTGGTACATCAAGAGGCAGTTGATAAGGAGGAATCTTACGAATCTAGTGGAGAGCATGATCAAGCCCAAGAAAGTTTGAATGGAGAATCTGTGAAACCAGAGGATATCAAATCAGAACATCCAAAACCTCCCATGTCTGGGGAAGAGCTGCCTGTGCAGTTACCAGCAAAGGAGACTTCTGTGGAGCTTCCCTTGCCAAAAGCTGAGCCTCTCCAGGAGGAGCCTGCTGAGATTCAGATGGAGAGCATACCACAACTTGTAGAAGGTGATGAAGAGACTGTTGATAGAGCTGTGAAACCCATGGAAACCCAAAAGCCTCTGCCATGTGATCTAGCAGCTGGGGCCCCAAAAGGGGAAGAATATGAGGAAGAAGAGGTGGAAGAAGGGCAAGAAGCAAAAGAGGAGGATAAACAGCATCTTGTATCAGAAATGCCCCCAGAGTTTGGCAAGCCTGCTGCAGAAGAAATGGGAGCCAAGGGCAGCTCAGAAGCAATGCCTGAACTGAAAGGCATTATTGAATCAGTAGTGACAGTGGAGGATGACTTTATCACAGTGGTGCAGACAACAGTTGATGAGGGTGAATCTGCTTCTCACAGCGTGCGCTTTGCTGCTACTCAGCAGGAGGACATTGAAACAGGAGACTCCCAGGCTGAAGAGGAGCTGGATGTTGAAGAAGTGGAAGTGGAGCCCAAGGAAGGCTCCCGAGAGGCTCCTGCTTCACCCCAGGGAGAAGAAATCCTGCTCACTAACTACAAAACAGAGACCTGTGATGATTACAGAGATGAAACAACAATTGATGACTCCATCATGGACACAGACAGTCTCTGGGCAGACACTCAAGGTGTGCATTATCCTTTCTGTTTTGTCTGTTGAATATTTTTGCTTCCAAATGATAATGATTGAAAAGCAAAATTATTACAGTTATAATAATAATAATCTCAGCATGTTTCAGAAAAATGGTAAAAATAGTTCCCTTTTTTAAAATTACTTGTCTGCTTTGTCTTCAGTTTTTTTCCCCTGCTCCTCTGAAGTATTGTTAACATTTGTTACTAATCTTTTGTTTGTTGTTGTAATTTGCTCTGATCCTACAGATGATGATAGGAGCATCATGACTGAACAGTTAGAGACTGTTCCTAAAGAGGAGAAAGCAGAGAGAGAATTGCGAAGATCATCTCTTGATAAGCATAAAAAAGAGAAACCTTTTAAAACTGGGAGAGGCAGGATTTCTACTCCTGAAAGGAAAATAGCTAAAAAGGAACCTAGCACACTCTCCAGAGATGAAGTGAGAAGGAAAAAAGGTTCATTTCACACTCCTATTACAATATATTTTTTTAATTTTCTTACTGTTTTACAGTACGATCTGGTTACTCTGTTGTAGATTATGTGCACCATGACGTTAATAACGGTAGTGTTTTTTAATGAGATATTGTACAGCTATGCAAGAAGCCATGTCCAAGGCTCACTGCTCCACTGCTCCTGTTTCATTGTAGCCATCCCCATTGATCACTGGGTAATGCATCTGAGCCAGTGCTCCAGTGCTCCCCCTCTTCCAGCATAGGATTTATTCCCCTCCGAAGCAGCAACGCCTTGGGTTGGAGTTGTGGAGCAGTGGGCCTGACACTTGATGTATTGATCATGTGAAATGGTTTGCTGGGTTTTTTCTGATTCTATGTTTTTGTGTTCTTTTTGTCCATAGCAGTGTATAAGAAAGCTGAACTTGCTAAAAAAACTGAAGTTCAGGCCCACTCTCCCTCCAGGAAAATAATTTTAAAACCTGCTATCAAATATACTAGACCAACTCATCTCTCCTGTGTTAAACGGAAGCAGACAGGTGACTGCATTCTGTTCAGTTATGCAATGTGGCTGGCAAACATAGACATTTTCTTTTGTAAATCTCATAGCTCTATCAGCTTCTTTATTTTTTTTCCTCCAAGAGTATCAATCTTCACAAATTGGTATTGCTTTTTTAGTGTTGTGTACCATTTTTCTTTTATTCTTTCTTTCCTGGTATTTGTTTGATGGAGGCCATGATCATGTATGCTTGTCATTGCTCGGGCCTCCAAGTGCTGTGGTTGTAACTTGGCATCGTGCTTAGAGTGTGGTGTTCTAGGAATCTCTACTCATCTCTTTTTTTTGTTTGTTTTTTAAATTTTTTTTAATTATGCTTTTTTTTTTCTGGTGGGAAAATGTTGGCAACTTAAACCATGGTATGCATTTCCATATTCTGTTTTTTTACTCTCATGCATAATAAGAAGTGTTTCAGACTTATATTTTGTTTACTGATGTTATCTGCATTGACAATTCCCAATCTGTCACTGATGTTTATGCTGTACAGTCAAAATCCACAGGGAGAATCCAGCCACGTGCAGCATGGAGCTGAGAGAGAAGAAATCTGGGCTCACACTACGAAATGCATTCCAAGCAAAAATCTTAATATTTGGTGCAGGAAGATGAAAGGAAGAAAGAAATGATTCCTGTCACGACTTCATAGGTGTATCATTATTTAGAGGATCAAAATAACTCTTCCCACATTTTCACATATTATTCATGGTTCCTGTGAGTTCAAAGTGGAAGGATGAACATCTTGACTTCCACTGTGATCTTAAAAAAATTTGGTAAAAGAGGCCAGGTTTTCTGTCGTGTGACATAGCCACATGCTGTAGAGTGTGGTTGTTTGGAACTAGGGCTAGTAAGAGAAGAACGATGCACAGCAATGCAGAAGTGCATCTTCTCACAGCCTAGAAATTAAGAGGAAGATTCATTATGGTTAAGCAGATTATGGTTAAGCAGAGCAATACTAAAAGAGTCCCTGGGCAATCATTCCCTTGCGGTTTTGCACCAGTCACTGCTATTGTAAATGTAGACCAGCCCCAGCAGGGAGGTGTGACCAGTGAAAATGCAGTAAGAGGATGGTGACATGAGAGCAGGTTTAGTGTCGTGCCTCTGCTGTGTGAAGCGCAGGTTGTATCCTGGCTGTGTTCCACCAAGGCACCAGAATTAACGATCCCATCACCTTGCTCCTGCGACAGAATCTCATCCTTTCACTTTCCCCCTCTCAGGAGAAATGGAACCAGGAAAGGAAAGGCTGGTTCAGTCCCCTCTGTGTTTCCCTGTTGGCTCCTCCTCAGTTTGCAGTCTCTGGGCTGTCCTAACTTGCACTCTGGACCAGAACTACCCAAGAGGGAGGCATTTTAAAAAGAGTTAAAACATTTCTCCTTGCTATCTCTTGCTGCTTGCTGAAGCACAGCTTGATAGTTCAGAAGTTGCAACCCATAATTCCCATGTTCTTTCAAAAGCCCCAGGGAGTTCAGTAAGTGTAGGCATTGGTGGGGAGAGGGCATTGGCTCTGTAGTGTTCCCATCTTCATCTGCACTTGTACAGCTGTGTGGTCAGTGCTGTCGTGCCCTCAGGTACTCTACCACTGCCTCCTCTGAACTCTTCTGACCCCTAGGATCCCAAAGAGAACTGAGTCTTACCAATAGACTTGGATAAGGAAATCTGCCCAGTGCCTGAAACGTGCTGCCTCAGCACATCTCAGAGGTTTTTCTCTCTCACTGCAATAGACAGTGAAGCAGATGTATTGCAATATAATACAAAAACTACCTCCCTTACTTAAGTCCTCCTTTAAGTCCTGAGGTGGAGAGCAACCAAAATGATGGACCTAAATTCACCATAAAACTTTCAGAAATGTGGCTTGAACTTTGAGCTCTAAAGCAGAGGAGCTGGAACAATGCCAGAAAGTGACCAAAATATTTCTTAAAATGTTTCAGCACACTCATTGTTGCTGGAAAAATTACAGTATGCCTTATTTTCTTCTATCACCCATTTTATACTTCCTGATGGGACTTGGGGGGAGACCATGGAAAAAGACTGCAATGCTGTGTGATATTCTAAGAGTGCAGGTGGTCAGATGTTATCTTACTGAGCTTGACTGTGTTATATGGGTCTCTCCAGGATCTGGGACCTAGAGGGACATTGTCTCTCTTTTCCCATTTTCTTTTTCTGTGAAATACAGCACTATTTCTTGCAGCCAGTTTTGACTGTCAGCTCATCCCATTTGGAGTGGTCTTGTCAGCTTTAGTGATGCCTGGGTAATGAAGCCCCACAAAAGTTCTTGACAGTGTAGTCTACAGAGCTTCTAGAGTGTTGCAGTCAGTTAAAATCTCCACAGTGCATTTACCATGACTTCAGAATGAAACATGAGATAAGATCTGTCATAAGATACAGATATCTACCAAAAGAAGTTAATATTTGCTTTTAGGTTTTGCACAGCGGCCCAGAAAGGTACATCTTTCCCATAATGCCCCTCAGTACCTGAAAAAAAAAAATTTCCCATGTAACTGGTAAGCACTGGCAAATACCAGAAACTTACAGCACCATTTCCATGATGGTGTAGGGACTGGTTTTTGAGAGACTTGTCATTTTTGAAAAAGCTCCATGAGTGAAACCCCCAGCCTGGCCTGTGTTTTGCTGGTGGCTGTGAGATGCTAGTGGAGTTGTGTTATCAGAGCAGGGTTTTTGGAGGCAAGGCCAGGACAATGACCTGGCCATGATATGCTTCTGTTTCTTGTTTTCAATTCTGGGGTCAGCCCCTGAGCTGAAACATGTTTGTTATGTATTTAAGCCAACAGCAGGGCCTATAAAAATCTCGTGTTCAAATTGAGAGGTTGTGGTTGTCACCAGGCATATTGGCACAAGTGACACAGCTTTTTTTCCACCTCACAGTGGTGGCTGCTTAGGGCTGAATGCCAAGGGAAGGAGGAAGGAAGCTGTTTGTGGTTATCTAGAAGAGATGGAAACCAGACCCAAACCAGCAGTAACAGCTGTGGTAAAGAGTGACACGGGAAGGCTCTGCTGTACTTAACCTCTCTTAAAAATTCAGAAGAACTGAAGCATGCAGTTGCATATTCTTTTCCTCCTCACAAGTTCTCTCTCCTACACATTGGACTAGAGTGGGTAGTGTGACAGAAAACCAGGGATAACCTCACCACACCTGGGAGCTGCACTAGGAAAGGGAAAAATTAACCTGACCTTCTATGTATGAGGAATTAGGGTTGATTTTAGAGCTGTAAAACAGTTGGGTTTATAGCAGAAGGTTGTCATTTGTGATTGCTGTCCTGCTTCTGCTTTTATCAAGGGCATCCTGACACAGGAGCCAGATTTCATGTCTAGTTGTTAAGTGGCACATCACTTCCTAAGCAGCAGTGTTGGGGTGAAGCTAATAACCTGCTTTCCAAAAAGCTGCCCTATTCAAAAACCTGTGTGGATGGATTCAAAATCCAAGATCTTACCTCAAACTGTAAATGAAATACTGAATTAACATTCTTGATGTCGCAGGTAAACCTTGAATTTCTAAATTCTTGAGAGCTTAGTAGACCATGACACACTGACCTTCTTGACACAACTAGGATGATAATTCAACAGTGAATCTCTCTCTTTCCATTATGAATGTTGGCTAATATTTTGCAAGTGGTGACTGTAGAGGCCTCTCTTAAAATTTTAACTTGTGGATGATTTAAAGGAGCCTGATTTTTAGAAGACAGTCCTGAAAATCAGGATGCTAAGTTGTCTAAGGATTGACCAGAAACTCTTATATTTGTCAGCTATTTCTGGATTTTTTTTCTTTTAGTTTGTAGACTTTTAGGAACATGAATATAAAATTTCATTTTGTTCAAAACACATAGAATACCAGTTTACCTCAAGTAAAATGAATACAGAAAACTTTTAAGGCAAGTAAATGTCTGCATACAGTTCACTGAGGGTAATTCACAAAGTACTTGCTTTGCACAGTAGTTTCAAGGCATTTAATTGGTCTAACAAATGTACTAAATGGAAATGCTTATTATTGCTGTCTTTAACTATCAAGTCTTTCTTTGGATTTCTCAGCAGCAGGTGGTGAAACAAACCAGGCTCCTGCTGTATTTAAGCAAGCAAAGGAGAAACTCTCAGTGAGTAAAATCATCTTATTGTTCATCTTTATAATCTCCTTTTGCTCTTATTTCACATCTTTTTGTGTTAATTCAGTAAGTGATTGTGTGTTCCATTAAAAATTTGTTCGCCATATTCATTATTCATTTTAAAGGATAATTAAAACCACCTTTCCTGAATAACCTTTGCAGTCTAGTCTCAAATGGTAGATGGTGACAGTTTGCAGATCCGTAGAAGGCACAGAGACTCCAAACTTCAGGACTTAAGTCTGGTCAGCATTTTGAGCCAGGCCATTCTGTGGGGTGAGCTGCATATCTTGGCCGTTCCTGCAGCACCCAGCTTGCATTGCCACCCTCCTGGAGTGGTGTGTAGGCAGAAACCCTCCCCCAGGACTGCTGGATATTTCCTGGCAGCATTCCAGAGCTCAGTGCTCAGCAGGGGCCATGCCTTTGTAGAAGTTCCTGGCCAGTAGAATTTACATGTGATTCAGAGCTTTCAGTCTGGCCACTTCCTGGGCCACTGTCTGTGTTATAACCTGTCAGATTACTGCCTTGCCTTGCCTTGCCTTCAGCTGCTCTACAGCCTTTTCTGCTTTCTGTGTCTGGATCTCTTAAGGAAGGACTCCCTCGCTCCTTGCTGACCCTGCACTCTTTCTGTCCCATCCCTCCAAAATTCCCAGGAAAACAACCTCCATTCACTCTCCTCTATGCAATTATTTTTTCCATGACAGTGACACATGCTAATTCCCATCTGTAGCACAACACTTTGTCATTGTTATCACAGAATATGTTGAGTTGGAAGGGACTCATCAGGATCATCAAGTCCAACTCCTGGCCCTGAGCAGGATCATCCCTCAACATTAACAATTAAGAATTTCTTTAGAATTCCTCTAAATTTCCCAACATATTTCCTAGTATATTCTGGGTGATTTCTTCAATTTGTTAAACCAGACTCTCACTTCTTTGGAGACCAAAAAAGCCTATGTCATATGAAGTGCAAAACATTGTTTTATGAATCATAAGAAACCTGGTATTGCTGAGGGCAGCACTTGGAGGCTTTGGAGGAACCATGGATTTTCAGGTCTGACTCATTCCAGCTCATAACTGGGAAACTATTAGAGCTTCTTTACAAGGACAGTGAGTAAGATCTGTGCAGGTTTCTGGGCTGAGTCTGAGCATATTTTATTACTGTCTTTTCTTCACAGACCATCAACACTTGCACAAGAGAAGCCAATACTTGCCATTTTCAGTGTTTATGGAGTGCTCTGGTACAAGCACTGCAAAATCATTCTGTGAAATTATCTTTCTGTATACCTTTCCTGCTTGTGGGAAGTGGATTTGTAGAGAATTTTTAAAGCTTAACAGAAGACTTACATTATATGTATAAATTTTAAGATAAGAAATGTTGACTTAGAAATTCTATAGAATAAGATAGATATTGTTAAGAGAAAAATACAGTTAGAAATAGGTTTCAAATGACAGCCTTACAAGTAAACTAGATACTTTATTCCTGCCTCTTACATTATGGCACAGATCAGAAACTGTCCCCTGCTTACTTTCTCTCCCTGTTGCCTTGCCTCTCTGGTTGCCACACTCACACACCTCTTGGACATTTTCTATTCTGTGCCTTGCCTTTGCCTCTGCTTTTATAAAGATCTCTCCCTATTTTTGTTGTGTTGTTTTGTTTCTTCGTGGTTTTCAGCTTTTATGTCCTTTCAAGTGCAGCCTTTTCCTCTCCACTGGTAATGTTAGATCATCCAGCCTGGTCAGTTTTGTTATCCATGTTCAGACTGCAGTTTACACAGAACAAGTTCAGGAAAAGCTAAACAGTTCCATCTGCTGGAAGGAGCTGTGTACCTGCCGTTCACAGTGAGGTGATGAAAACCTGTGCCATGTGTTAGGAAATACATTTTCAGTTCAAATTACTTGAAATAAAATGGGAGTTCTGCATCCCCACTTCAGCAATCCCTGAGTTTCAGTGAGAGTTCCACAGATCTTTGTCCTCTGGACAGATGACCCTTCCAGCAACATAAATTAAAACAGAGGTCAGAGGTAATGTGTTGCTAAGAGAGACTGAGTTTTCCTGCAGGGATTGAGATATGGTTTCTTTGCTTGCTCAACCAGCTTTGGGCAGATTGTGCTATTACTGATGCTAAAAAGTGCCTTGTAACCTAAATAACATGGAGGGACTCTAGACTGTGATAACCAGAGCTGTGCAGCAGCTCAAGGTCATGCCTTTTCCCCATCTGTTCCATTGACAGATCTGAGTGTTGTCCATCTTCAGCATCCACATCAGATTCATGTATTCACAGAGGACACTGAGCAATATGAGTAAAAAGTCTTTACACTGTGACTAGAACCTTAACCTGTAAGAGTTTTTCAGTCTCATTATAGGGTAATTCCATGCATGCAAGCTGAAAATGGTGAAAACCACAGAATGAAGATTTGGGCCTCAAACAATGTGTGCTTAGTTCTATCTCTAATTCAGAAAGCCAGGTGAAAGCTGCTTGCAGAATGTCTGCTTCTTGGGGCCACTCCACATAGACACCCTGCTTCCATAGAGTTTCAGCATCAATAAATACCTTCATGGATTTTTAAACAGGATCCAGAGTTTCACAAATGGATGAGACCCATAGGTTGAACTGTGACAAACCAGTCAAAGTCTGGAAAAGTCTTTGGTTTGACAGAAACACCTATTCTGTAGTTTCTGTGTAAAATAATTATTCACTGGTTTTCTTCTGTTTGTTCTCAGACAGTAAAATAAGTATTAAAAAAAGAAAGAAGCAAATACATTGCAAAACTCATTATGGGAATGTGTTCTTGCTAGTAAAGCACATCCATCCTAATTTCTTGTCTTGCTACTTAGTCTGGAGGATGACATCCAACAGAACTCCTCTCAGCTGCACTGTAGGACTGGAATTGCTTGTTACACAGTTCTGCAACTCCCAATCACGTGTTTGATGCCATGGATGCCACTGAGCACACCAGCCTCAGTTTTCCATAGGTTGAGCATACAGCCAAAGCCAGAGGCCTGTTAGAGCTGGGCAGCCCATTCTTTTCTCGTTTTCTAACAAGACAAATTAAAAGCAACTCATGTATGTTTTCTGAACATGAGGAACATCTAGGGCATTGATTGAGATCAAATGCCAAGTTCAGTGCTAGAATTCAGTACAAATCCCAGAATGACAGGCCCATTGGGATTGTTCCTATGTGTAATTTCATGCTAGTATGACTACAGAGAGGATCAGGACTAGCAAGGTAACCCCTTTGCAATTGCTCTTCATAATATCAGTTATACCTATGGAAGGTATAACTGATCTATATGAGTTACTATATCAGTCTATATCAGACTATTTCTTAAGCAAGTAGTCCTACTCTGTTTCAAGGAGATACCTTTTTGTAAAGCAGTAGGGTGCTTCTAAGTATTAGCAAAGATCTTCTGTCTGGCCTGTTGGTGTTTAATTGTTCTTTCAATAAAAAATTGTCATTATTTGGTATCAAACAAGTATTTGTTCACTATAACATACCATGTCAGCCTTTCAACCATATATGGCTTTCCTCATCCCAGGACTCCATACTGCCAATATAAATTTATGAATTTCTATGGAGTGACACCAAATGCAGTATCTGGGGCGTGTTAGGGATTTTGTCTGTACACAGTTGCAAAAGAAGGAATACTGTCTTGCCCTTCTGCTGTTGTGGGAATACTGGTGTAACTTGCTTCTAAGATTCCCAGTCTTTTATTCTTGATTTTAGCCTGGAGGGATATATTTCAGCTTTAAAGGGCTGGGATCTCTTGGTGCTCGTGTAGCTTTGCACTTGTTTCTAATGCAGCCAACCAGCAGCTGTACCACATCTAGCACCAGTTTTTTCTTAATAACACAAGACCAAAATAGCATCTGCAGAAAAAGGCAGACTCCTAGAATCAGTTACTCTGTCCAGACCTAGGTGGTTTACAGTCAAACAACACAAAACTGCAACTTCCATGACTGTCAGATCTGCATAGACCATTACCAGACACAGGAAAAGTATTAATTCATAGCTTGGCATATTTTTTTTGGTCCGTGTTGCATGTATTTTCCTTTTGTCCAGCTTCATGTTGTGTTTTGTTTGTTTTCTCATGACTAGACTGCTTCTTTGTCAAAGATTCCTGCCTCAAAGTCTAGAGCAAAGTCATTGCTTCCTCCAAGACCCAGCTCAGCTTGCTCATTACCCACTAAAAGGGCCTCATTTCTCGATACAGACACTTACTTTGTTCGGCCCTCCTCTGCAGGCCCAAGAGACTCAAAATCAGATGCTCAGGTAAGGTAGCAGAGTTGGTGAAGAGAGTTAGAGATGCACAGGCGAATTCCACGAAACACATTCTCTACCCACTGAATTTGAGTAATTCTCTGTGAAGCTCCTGTGGGATTACTCACATCCAGTGGCAGGAAAACCGATTAGCAGGCTACAAGATCTCTGCCACAAAATGGATAAAAATGGAGATACTCCAGAGGAAATGTAAGTGAAATGAGTGATAACTAGAGAGACAGATCATCTTCCTGTTGATCATATGGATGCTACTTCATTAACTGCCAAGAAGTTACAGCCATTTGCAAGCGGGTAGGTGGTAAAGAAGAGCAGGACTAATTTGCCATCCAAGTTTAAAAAAAATGTGATTTTTGACCTGTTAATATTCTTCGAAACCAAATTCAGTGTCTAGCATAGGAGGGTACAATTCTAATTACCAGCAGATAATTCCCAGGTGATAGAATAGGGCAGAATCCAAATGCTCAAGGAACCAAATTTAGTCAATGCGTAGGACTTTGTGAAGAAGTTGCAGTATAAATTTAAAAACATGTTTGGCAGTCCATTCCAGCTTCTCCATGTTTACATTTCACCTGTGTTTTCAAATCATTATGGTGAGTTAACTGTCCCCTTTTAAAAACTGGTTTTGCCATTGACTTACATTTTTTTGTTTAATGCCATACTTGGTGTGTCTTTTACTGGTTGGGACCATCATCATTTGTCTTTGTGCTGGTTTGTCTTTGGCTGCACATCCCATAATCTCAAAAATACTCTAACATACATGTTCATTGCCTTAATGGTAAAGAGGGGTTTACTTCACCCTGGTAAAAAGAAGGTAGGCACTGATTTCAAAAAATAAACATTTTATTTTAGAAGGAATTAAAACAACAGGATTTATAATCCCACACTCAGGGGAGAAAAAACCCCAAACCAGAAAAAAAACCCAACAAAACCTTGTAGCTAAAAATCTATCTCCATAAGAAATTTACAAGTCAGTGTTTGAATATGCAAAATCACACAGCACCTACCAATCTAGTGTTATAGTGTATCCTGGACACCAGCAGTGCAGTTACTTTGCAGGTAAACTCACATAGGAATTTCACGCTTAAGCTCTAAAGAGTTCTTTTACTTTCAACTTGCACTTAAAAACCCCTTTTTCCTTATTAAGAGCTAGCAGTGGGATCCATCCATATTTAGATCCAAGAATATGCCTATATGTCTTGGGATAGTCATCAGAAGATGTTTTGATGCAGTAAAGAAGCACCAGGGAGCTAAAGCAGAGCAAGGAGGGTGACTGATCCCCTCAGGTCCCTGTGTGAGGAGCAAACTGGGCCCACAGGATTAGATTTCCCCCTCTGTGCACAGATACAGGAAATCACAGCCCGAAGAGGGAGTTTGGAAAACTAAACCTTCCTTTGTTGTTGTGCTGCCGTTAGGATGGAGTGAGCAAGAGCCCCGAGAAGCGCTCATCTCTACCAAGGCCTTCCTCGATCCTCCCTCCTCGACGAGGCGTGTCAGGAGACCGAGACAGGGAGGAGAATTCCCTCTCCCTCACAACCTCGCTTTCCTCTTCAGTACGACGGACTACCCGTATGTTGGCTCTTTTGGCATATTAACCTTCTCCTGCTTCTGTGGTTGTCTCCATCCTCATTAGATTTGTCACAGTTGCCTTTGAGACAGAGTCTGGGGTAGGGTCTGGGGGGGTGCTGTTGGAAATCAGAGCCCACGGACCGGTTTTGTTCACATGCAAAGTGCCTGAAAGCAGGGACAGGATGCATCTGCAGTGCCCAGAGTGAGGACTGCTGCCCAGGCTAATTGCTGATACTAGAAAATGCCTTTGCAGGGAGCTCAGAGCTGCGTGAGGTATTTAACAGAGAGCATTTACAAACAGCAGCAAGAAGTAATGAGTCAAAACTGAAGTAAACAACCTGAAATATTCTGACGGATCTTGGAAAAGTGAACCTGATAGTTACAGTCATTAATTTGCTGGTTCCCAGTAATTATCTCCCTATGCTCTACTAGGGTAAAATCTCTGCTGAGAATTGAGATGTTAACTAGCAGAGTGACTCACTGGGGGCAGTTAAGATAGTGAAGCAGCTGGGTTCCTTTTATGAGGACCAAAGTTACCAAATCACAAGCCAAAATAAATTATAGGACAAAGACAATTTACTAAATAACCGCAGAACTTTTAGACACGCCTTAGAACCCACATGTGGCTTCCTTCCTTCCAATACGAGTTCCTCTGTCTTCTCTCATTAGAACCAATCTGAGCCCTTTTTAAGACAGTTTAAGGGAAGTAGATGATTAAATTCTGCAAAAAAAAGTCCTTTGAAATTCATAAGTGATGCTCCAAAGGTAAAACAGAGACCCTTTGAAAGCAGAGTGGCCTCCAGCTCCCACAGTGGCCAGCCCGTTCTCCTGACCGGGAGAGAGAGGCTATTAAGCATTTGGCAGTGTGGTGAAGGGCTAAGGAATGGAAAATAAATATACCAGACCTGCAAGGAGGTGGGAAAAAAAATAATTCCCTTTCTGTCTCAGATGGTTTAGTGAGAAGCTTTAGGGGTTGGTTTGGAAAGAAAGAAACCTGTTCAGGGAAATGGGAGGTGAGTGGAGTATGTTCAGTCTGCCTAATGAATTGTGTAGAGCAAAGAGTGTCTCCTGAGCCTCAGGGACAGGAGCGCATTGGGTTTGGGCCACCTTAAACAGAACAATTAGCAAATACCTTAAATAAGAATTTGTTTAGTCTCCCTGGATGCTTTTGAGAGGCCCATTGGATTTATAATTTCTGAACATTTGAAGAGTGAAAACATACATGCGTTCATTTGGCATTGGGGTTCCAGGTTTTGAGAATTACTTTAATCGTTCTCTCCATAAGTATTCTCAGCAAAATTTTACTTTGGAGATATCTCAGCTTCTGTTTATTTATGTTTGAGAGTTAGGAGCAGAGGTGGCTGCAGAAAGCACAGCTAAGCTGGTCCTTGTGCCCAGTGAAAAGGACTGGCAGCGCCCTGAACACTGAATGGGGCTGCTACAAAATTATATAGTTGAGTTTTTGGGTGTTTTTCCTTGCATGCAAATATAAGTAGAATGTGACTTTTTATCAAGGTTGCCTCTGGTAATGGCTTTTTTTCACAGCACTAATGAAAAATAGCAGTTGAATGTGAGGACATCTACCCACACAACAGATCTAAAGCTTGTGCACCAGTTGAATGCCCAGCCTGGGTTTACCTGCAGTTTACCAGCAGTGGTATGAGAAACAGCACCAGCCAGGCACTCACAGCTTTTCACTTTAGAAATATCATCGGAATTTTTACTGCTTTCTAGTTTATTGCCCAGCTCCACTGAAATTGGTTGGGTCAAGTCTCAAAGGTTGGATTCCGAGGATGCTTCTTGTCCTTTCCCCAAAATGGAAATAAATGTGATGATGTGCCTAAAGGAGTTTAGCCAGCTTTGCAGGAAGTAGAGGTATTGTGGGAAGCACTCCTGTGTTACAGAATGGAGAGCTCAGTCACTCTGGGGGCATTAGCTCACCCTCTCATGGCAAGGTAGTTCCTGGCAGGCTGATTAGCAAAGGAAGACACAGAGAGACCCGTTCAAGCTGCTGTTCAAGCAGTAGCATTGCCATCTTAAGAGCTGTGTCTCACCTGGCACATAGGGATGCAGTTTTGGGAGTACAAAGGGGAGAAGAGCTGTACTTCTGTGACTCTAAAGCTGGTTTGTTCTTTTTTTTTTTTTTCTTGAATATAGGATCAGAGCCAATTCGTAGCAGAACGGGAAAAAGCGGAACTTCTACCCCCACTACTCCTGGCTCCACTGCCATCACTCCAGGGACACCACCAAGCTATGCCTCTCGTACCCCAGGCACTCCAGGGACACCCAGTTACTCCAGAACTCCTCACACTCCTGGGACCCCCAAATCTGCAATACTGGTACCTACTGAGAAAAAAGTTGCCATAATTCGCACTCCTCCTAAATCTCCAGCCACTCCAAAGCAGCTCCGAGTTATTAATCAGCCTCTACCTGACCTCAAGAATGTCAGGTCCAAAATTGGGTCAACAGATAATATCAAATACCAGCCTAAAGGAGGGCAGGTAAGGATTCCACTCTTTATGTTCATCCATATGTTATTTATTCTTTTGTGTGCACCTTTGTGAAAGGCATGGGTTGGGAGACATTTTGAGTTGCCTCGTAAAGCTGCTTCTCTTCTCCAAATCCCTTTTTTGTTTAAGTGATGTTAAGTGGCAAAGAAGAGGACAATCTTCAGAAACCATCTTGCCACATGAAAACTAACAGTGCCTAACCAAGATCCATGAAAAAATTTCAAACAGGACTTTGCACTTCATGCCATGGATACATTTCTGTCTGAGTCCCAGCAGTTGGTGCTTACTTAGCCTTTATCAGTACAAACAAATAAGAGGTTTGTTTAATTCAAACAAGTTGAAAATTAGTCCATGTACATGTTAGCAGGATTAAACAGCACCTTGCCTTTTCCTGTGCCATTTATGTGACATGCATTGTGTTGGGTGAAGTTAATTAGGGTTGCAGCCTCCAACCTGGTAAATGCACCCCCCAGTAAAGATGGGGGAAGGGGGCAGATACTGGATTTAACTGGTTTTCTTGCTCCTGGGTTCAAATAAGCAAGAACAGGGCTTTAAACTGTATAAATTGGAGGATGCATGTAAGTGCGAACATAAGAATATGTCGTAAGGCAGATCAGTATTTTCTATTCACACTGAAAGAACAAGAACTCAGTGACATCTTGATGTGATTAAGTGTTGGAAAAGAGGTAATTTCATACCTCACAGTTATGTAATGAAGCACATTTTCACAAGGATTGCTTTCAGCTAAAGACCAAACCTGTGTGCAGGGTGGCAAAACCAAAGGATCTCAGAATGTTTTGGGTTGGAGGTGACCCTAAAGATAATTCCAGCCTGCTCCCATGTGGCTTGAATGCTTCCAGGGATGGGGCACCAACCACTTCTCTAGCCAGTCTGTTAGCACCACAGCACCCTTACAATCAAGAATTTCTTCCCAATGTCCTATCAAACCCTGCCCTCTGGCAATTTGAAGCCAATCCCCCTTGTCCTGTGACTCCTGGCCCTTGTCTAAAGTGCCTTTCCAGCTCTCTTGGAGCCCCTTTAGGCACTGGAAGGGGCTCTAAGGTTTCCCCAGTGCTTATACCTCTGCTTGATACTCTACCAAGGAGAGCCAAAGCCAGAGCTGGAATAGTCTTCCCTCATTTTTGAGCAATGCAAAAATGCTAACGCAGATGGCATTTAAAGCTAAAATTATGTCCAAGCAATTTGGTTTTCTTTCCATTTGGATGAATTGTTCTAGCTTACAGTAGGAAGCCATCCATTCTGTTAATGTTTAAGGAGATATAAAACCATTAGTAACCTGATAGATATTCTATGTGATTTAGCAACAAAGAGGTGGAAGGAGGAAAAAGAATACAGCTTACCAACATTTATGCTAAAAATATGGACAGCTCAGTCTTGTGGGTGTAAACAATTATGTTGATGTATTTTTTGTAATGAGTACCTGTGTATTTCATATTGATTTTGAACAAAACCCTGTGAGGAAAACACCCAGAGCCTTCAACTCCCTTTTACTTCCTGAGTTAGTGATGGCAATATGAGTGCTTTATGAAAGGCTCATTTCTCAGCTGCCTCCAAGGCCAGGACATCAGGGTGAATAACATGCTCCCCATTTGGCTGTCCTGGAAACAGGGCATTCCAGATATCTGGGTTGCAGAGTGTTTCCAGATCACATACTTACATGTGTGTATTAGTACTGGAATTGATTGTGGAACTTACAGAACAATGAAGTTTGTCTAATGCTGTCTCAGAAAGAAATAACAAATTGGATCAAAACTTAACATTGCAGCCCTGTGCTTGCTGCAGGTCTTCCAGAGAAAAAGAACAGGCTCATATTTTAAACAGTAAGCTACCTCTAAGGTGTTGATCCTGTTTTAATGGTAAATTAACACATTCAGTACTTTCCAGGATTTGGACAGTGGCCAGTTACTCATAAAGTCAATCAGATGATGTCTCAGCAAAGGTACTTCTGCCTTTATTTTGACAGGTGTGGCTATTTTGCATGGGAGCTCCACTCAGCTGGACATACCATGTAGCAGATGGTCGTGGTGTGCAGGGGCTCCAGCAACCCAAATTCAGACGGTGCTAATTTGAATTAGCATTCCTCATACAGGCCCAGGTGTTGGCCTTAGGGCCCAAAACCAGCACTATGGTACCCTGTGCTCCTCCTCTCTGCTACTCTCTCTGGACTGTAACAATTATATATAAGAACCAGGGAGCCACAACAAATTGTATTTCTTTGTAGACACCATGCCTAGACAGCTAAATTTCTTTAGCAGCTTTGAAGAACTGCTCAGAGTCTTTGCTGAGCAGTGAAGGATGGCACAGCATGGCACAGGATGGCATTTCACTGCTGTGGGAGATCTGCCAGGTGAACAAAATGTCACTGAAGCTGAAGCATTTTTTAGTTCCAGTGGTATGAAGCCACTGAGCTATGGGTTGGGCAAAGAGAGCTGACTAAATTTTTCCTTTTTGTCTCCTTATGCCATAGCTGCTCAGTCTAGACAAGAGGTTTTAGGATAATTCTTTTCCAGTTTCTACAGTTGAATTTTATAGGGTCTGTGAGAGCAACACATGAAAGCTAATTTCATTTCCTTGTGTCTGCTCAGTTCTTTTATGTCTGCTAGCAATATTACCCTGGCTGAAATGAGCTGTTATCTGCTATTTGCATTTAGTGATGACACATGAAACAAACAGAAAGCTTCTTTATAACCTGAACTGAAAGTGCTGATAGCAATAGCCACAGGAAAAACAAGCAGAGAAAAATCCAGCATATATCTGGGCAAGTTAAGTACATAAACATAACATGCAAATCACTAAAGGAATACAGACAGGCAGTCCAAATGTGTCATTTGGAGACAGACTGTCCTTTTACCAGAGGTATATTTGAACCTGGCACATAGACTTCTCTTAACTTTGAGCTATTTTAGAAAAAGCTGTGCTCTGAAATTGCCAGAGGCTGGAGTGCAAAGCTGAAGAAGCTCTTGGGGATGTTTGAATGCTAAATAAATCAACAAGTGAAGTGCTTCAGCCTGGAATTTTATCAAACACTCTGATTTTCCTTCAGCTCCCGCTTGCCAGCTACAGAAACAAAGAAAAGGGGAGAAATCATTCCACCTGATAGGGGTTGTGTGAGTGTGGTGTGTGAAGAGAATGCTTTTAGGGGAAGAAACAAGCTAACTTTGCACTGCATTAAGCTCCTACTAGGAATAAATGGCTTGAAACATGTTTTAATTGGTATTCTGCACTGGGGAGAAATGAGGGCTTCTCTGCTCTGTGATGCAGCCAGAAGGTGCTTGTCTGGTTTTCTCTTTATGGTGCAGTATGGTGAAATGTATCCATACTGGCAAAGCTCAGAGGCAACTTGCTCATGAGTATGTCTGCTGGGCTTCAAATGGATTTTCACACTGCATCAGCTGTGCAGGAAATGCTGCTCTTTCAGAAGTAACCCATTTGCATCTGTTATTTCTCAGACAGCCAAGGGAAGCATGGAGAGCTGGGAGAGGGTGTTGGAAACCTGTTTCAGATGCCAAGACTGATTTTTTGTTGGTTTGGCTTTTTTTTTTTTTTGTTCAGATTTTTGGTTTTCCTTTTGAAATTCTGTCTATGAATGTGGTTGGTACCATATCAGAGTACAGAAGTGCACTAATTGAATTTTTTCATTCCTGCCAAGGCAGAGTATTTATAATGCATCATGGGCCAGCAACCAAAGATAAAACTAACCTAGATTTCTCTTAATTTTCTCTTTAAATGTATACCTAAAATCTCAGCCACAGGCAAGAACTTCAGTGGATGTGAAGCAGCAGAGCTTCATCAAAGTGAATGGAGCTGCACAGACTAGAATTACATGCATAAACTTTAAAATATCACTAATTATAGTAACAGCCAGGCACCTTGTAAGGGGTAAAATGACACATAGAAAAATTAAATATCTAAGGCATGCTAAAGAATGAAATGTTTCTTGAAAGATTTTAGAAAGATTAAGGAAGAACTTCACCATCTTTCCTAAACTGTAGGAAACAAAGTGCAATTAGTAATGAAACAGAAAGTTTGAAGAAAATCTATGACACCACTATTCAGTAGGTGCTTTCCAAAAACCACAGAAGTGCCCACAAGGAGAATAGCCATGTGAGTTAGGTGATAAAATAGACTGGCACTGGGAAGACATCTCAGAGGGTGGGCAGAGGAGGAGGCTTGAATAGGTATCTTTTGTTAGCTCCAAACTCAGTTTGGATTGATGCCAAATTGATTTATTTTTCTGCCTTCTTTTATGTAGTCTCTCTGTTCTTTACACATAAATTTGTAGCTCTGTAGCCTATCTCCAGTACTTTTCCTGACCCTGCCTTATAAGTGAAAGACAAAACACATTCCAAAGGTTCCAGGCTGGGGATCTGAGGCTCCTGTCCTATCTTGGTTCTTCCTGGGAACCAAGATTGAGACATATTTTTATAAACAGAGTCTTTGAGACATATTTCTATAAACGGAATTTAGTCCCTACCTAGAGGAGGGGGCATTCGAAAAATATTAGAACTGAGGGGACTATCTCAGCAGCTGTGCTTCTAACTGGGGATTTTTGTCAGATATCCTAATTTGCAAAACCTATAAAAGATGTATACACGTTATGCTGTGTGTGCATCTTCGGTGTTTTCCACTGATGAATTGTGCACCTAAGGATCCTTACAAAGGTGACCCCTTTTTATCACCCTAACTGTGTCTGGCTTGTGATTTTTGGACCAGTGAAAAGGCATCAGGGTGACAGGAGATATTCCCCCCCAAACACACACCTCAGACCCCCATCATCATGATTTACAGCCCTGTCTGCAGAGATCAGTGAGCTTCTGGCATGTTCCCTGCCTCAGTGACAGCGTGCCAGGGTGCAGTCAGTACAGACACAGACAGGTCTGGCTGGTGCACCTGAGCTGAGCATCCCCTAGAGAAAGGCAGGTCAGAAGTTCTCAGTTAAGTTCCCCTTGAGGTGGCATCTTATAATTGCTCCTCCTTCTGCTGTTCCACATGTCTTTTGCACAACTTTATGAACACTCATGACTGCCCAAAATCTGAAAGTCTGTAAGTTGTATACTGTTGGTGCAGTGGCTGCTGAGGAGTGTCCAGAAAGATGGTGGAGAGCAAGGCTTCACAAAAAGCACAGCCTGAGCTGTTGCTGGATTTCCAGCACATCATGTGCTTTTTTTTCAGTCCGTTGTAACAACACAGATGAATCAAAACCACTTAGGCCCAAGAGGATGTTCCTGTACACATCAGCGATGAACATAAATGAGCTTATAAGGGCTAAACTTGCTGCCTTCCCCAGCCAGAGGCAGGTGAGGCAGCTGTACAGGGAGGTGTGGATGCACATGGAGCATGGTTGTTGTTACATGATGTAGCTGAGAGACTGGGAGGTAATTGTTTCCATGTTGTTGGCTGCACTCATTGGAATAAGTTTGTGCATTTGTCAGCTCAACAATTCAAAACTGTAAAATAAATTAATCTCTGTCAAGTCTGCTTTTGCTTTCTTTGTACGTTCCCAGGTTTGGGGATTTGCAAGACATTTGAAGGGATTTGTTCTGCACTGAAAATTAGAAACAAATTCACCACTTGGTAATTGCAGATCTACAAATATGAAGAGAAATTGGGAGTTTCAGGTACACCTTCAAAACTCTGTCAGAGCTCAAACCTGTAATTTTGATGTTTATGAAATTTGGAATTTTGGCTGAATATTGCAGATTGGACAGAAATAACATCTTGCATCTCCTGTGTTCAGACTGCACTTGTTTAAAGGAAGGCTTGCCTGAGTACAGTCTGTACAGTTAAGCCTTGAATTATTCTGCATAAAAAGCTAGATGTTCTTCCTGACTCATCTTTTAGAAAAATTAAGCAATCACTGCCAGCCTGTAGCAAGTTTCAGGAGGGCTTTTTTGAGGAATTTTCTAGCTTGGTTGCTAGAAATGAGCAGGGAATTAGGACTTCCTCTACAGCAGTGCCAGAGTACACCACTGCTGTACCTAACCCATCTGGAAAGTGCACCCTGCGGGTGAGGCCAAGTGTGAACACACCCAGGAGGCTCCGAAGCAGCCTCATGGGCTCCAGCCCCTAAGAGAACTTCTACCCACTGCAGTAGCCATCTTTCTCTGTTTTTTGGAGGCAGTGAGTAGCAGTGCCCTGATTTCTGCCACTCAGATGTTGTCTAGGCCTGAAGGTACCACCTTCTGGATGATTCAGTATCTTTCCACCAACTACAGTTGGCAGCTTAAGCAACCAGTTCAAGCTCATAGCTGGCTAATGTTAGAAGAGTGAAATCCCAGCTGTGATGATACCATGTGTTGTTGTTCTCTCGTTAATAAGTATGGAGAAACTGTATTTTTTTCCCAGAGTAGATTGAAATTACCAGGATGTAAATTCCTGTGAAAGTCTGAGTTATCCCAGCAGTAAGCTCAGCAAAGGTGGTGTTCCCAGCTGAGCTCTACTGGTTTAAATTTTGAGAAATAAAATGAGAAAGGTTGTTGTTTTGGGAAAAATGTTCAGAGAATACGTATTCTGGATTAGAGCTGTTTCATCATGTAATAGTATTCCATTTTGCATGGAAAGGTTAGAAAAAGTTTGTTTTGCTGGACAGGAAAGGGCAAGGAAAAAATAACAGAAACCTTAGGTTGTATATTGGAAATTTGGATTCGAAAAATAAAGAAATACTAAGGGACATATCTGCTGAATGCTGGGAAAGCCAGCTTGCATGAAGAGATGGCTACAAGATATTTTTGAACTTGAACAACCTAATTGTCTTCATTATGCTGGAGTGAAGAAATTCCAGATGTAGTGACCCAAAACTCATCTCTTCTCAAAGATACAGAAATGGATTTGGAAACTGATACCTGATGCTCAACACTTCATATTTGAAGCTAACAGTACTCTTTCCATGAGTAGGAACTATTGTGTCTAAAATTTAAGTATTGGACTCTGAATTTTAACAAAATCTGTTTGATTGTTGCTGGGTTTTTGTTGTTGTTGTTGAAGGGAGTACTAAACCAAGGATTTTGTGTTTTAGGTGAATTAATTGCACTCCCAGGATTTTTTTATTTGGCGCGAATCTTCAATACTTTTTTACAATTCTTTTGATCAGCTTCCCAGCTTTAGTGAGGAGTGTGATTACAGAACATGCTACAGTTCATTTGACAGGGGTCTTGCACTTCCTTGAACTCTCTGTTAAATTCAGCTGTTGTCTATTGACTATAAACTCTGTGGCATGGAAAATGGTCATTTCACTTTGTACTTCTAGCATAATTATACAGACCTTCTCAGTATTTGTCCATAGGCCTTTCCTGCCCTTATTGGTAGGGACATGCCTAGTTCAGCATGGATATCTTATTAATTACTTTAGTACAATGATGTGCAGGTAGGTATAAAGAAGCTTGTAAATTGGCCACTCTTGTCCTATGCAAAGATTCAAGACTTGGCTGATCACAGTATTATCTGCTGAGTGTCTGCCTCTCAGTTTGTTTTCAAAAGTCTGAAGTGATTGTACCTTGCTCACCCTTTACTAAGAGGGGGCTGAGAATGGTACAGCATTTTGCCTATGTCCAGCACAGCCTTTTATTTTGAATATCACTAGCTTCCGGACTGGCAGCCTTGCTGGTGTGTGTATCTTTGCACTTATTCCAGGAGTGCAAAGGCTGAACATCATCACAAGGGGTCTCTAGGGGTGGAAAATCTGAGGCCCAGTCTTTCTCTTCAAGGATTTTACCAGGCCAAATAAATACCTCCCTTTCCTCTCCCTCTAGCCTCTGCCAGGAGCAGGAAGATGAGTATCATCTGTCCTTGGCAGCAGATAAATCTGGAAGCACTTTGAACTCTCTCTTGATTCTAATCAGTTTTTAACCTTAACCTTACTGTGCAAGACCAATTCTTGTCTCACTTAAATACCTGTGTCAACCTGGAGATCAAACACTGAAATAATGTCTGGTTCCTGGGATACAGCTTAGTCAAACTGCTGTGGTAAATAGAAGGAACCTTTCCTTTTTGATAAGCTGTTAGAAGTCAGGAAGCTTTTCCCAGTGTCACAGCTCCATAGCATGTTCAAACAGCAAGTAGAACCAAGCTAGAGTATTTTTAAATGCTTTAGGCAGTGTTTGTGGCAGAGCTTCTCAGAGGCCCTAATTGCAAGGCAGGGAGAACATAAGCCACCATCTCCTTGGAAAAAATATTCAGAGCCTGTAATTTCATCAGCATCACAATTTCTGTTCTTCAAATACCTGTTTCAATGTATACCAGTGCAGTGTGCCGTAGAAGGGAAGCTGTTTATGGACTCTCTGCCCAGATGTTTATAAGTTGGGGGCTTTTCCTCTTCTTGTGAAAAGCAGCTGGACCGAATTATTGTAGGCACCAATGGAATATAATTCTTTCTCTTGCATAAGCAGCTTTTGGACATTGGTGTTGTCTTTGGCAGTGAACTAAACAGCTAAACACAACTGAACTAAATTCTCTTAGGCATTTCTCTGCCTTCCTCTCAGTGTTTCTACAAATTTCTGCTCATCACAAACACAGTGGTGTCATACTGGCAGAGGAGGACCCGCAAACTGTTGTACATGGAGCCTTGGAAATCCAACTCATATTCTGCTTAACAGGACACATATATCTGACTGGAAGATTCACAATTATTATGTCTCATAGCCTGTCTTCTTCTTGTGCCAGCAAGCTTAACCCAAACTATTCCCTGTGCTCTAGTGTAGATGTCCCCATTGGACCACAACCCCCAGGTGTTCTGATTGCCAGTCAGGCCACTGGAGGAGTAGGAAGGGAACTGGTTAACTCTGCTGAGTGCAGAGCAGCCTCATCTCAATCAACTCTGAGAAAAATACCTTCAACACTTGTTTTCCTTGCAGGCTGTGCATAAATGCTCCACATTGCCCAGAGCTCTCACAGGTAGCATTCAAACTGCACAGGTGGGTGTTGGAGTGCACTCTCCCAGTCCTGCTGGGGACTCTCTGGAAGCAGTGGGAGTCACTGGGGCCGTGCTGTGTGCATGTTGGCACACAAATCTGCCTTGGGCTTCAGTTCTGGACCATTGCTGAGGAATCATCAGAAGACAGGGTGAGAAGAAGGCCTGTCAGACTTCCAGGGCTTCAGACAAAAGCCAGTTTTGTCTTGGGCAATATAGTTTTGTAGAATAAACCTTGCATTGTCTGTAAGGCTTTAATTTTCCACTGTGGTTTAATTACACGTCGTTATGACAAGTGCTGACGAACCTCAGCTTCATCTTAATCCAAAAACTGACTTCCAGGCCCTTTCCAGCGTACCTGGGCAAACCAGTATCACATCAGAGGAGAAGGTCCTCACTTCACAGTGGCAGGTCAGAGCAAGGGTTACAAGGGACTCTGTCACGACATTATCTTGTTGGGATCTCTAGAGAGTGTGAATAGAAAGCAGTCCTGTTTCTGCCATAGACAAAATCTTCCCTTTCCTGAATGAGAGCCTGAGCGGGCTTGATCTTTCATTTAAACTTTCAGCACAATTGAAGTGCATATATGTGCATCCCTAGCACACCTCCACCCACACACAGGATGTACATACACATTTGGAACACAGAGAACCTTCCTGGTGAGTCATGGTGTTTGTGCTGCCTCTGTTGCAGGCAGCTGCATCATCTAATTTGTTTCATCAAATGCCATCATGAAAGTTTATCATTTTCTTGTAGCTGTGCTCCCTCACGTGGCAGTTCCAGAGCCTCCCTGCTCTGATAGTTAAAGATTTCCCTCCAGATGCCAGCTTCAAATGATTCACAGTCAGTTTACATTCTTTGTTTGCAAGCCAAAGTTTGTCTTTAGCCTAAATGGTTCCTGTCCCTTTCTGGTAAGCTCCCTCTCCTGCTTACAGTCTGATTCCTCAAACACAACCACTCCTGCAGTCACACTGGCAATCTCAGCCTTTCTCAGCTCATTTGGAACTTGTTGGCCAATTTCAGCCAGTGCTGGCAAGGGAGCAGTGCTCAGAAATACAGGCAGTCCCTCCACACGGAGTGATGGTTGTTGACAGAGTATGAAATAGAGACTCTGCATAACACCATCATTGGGGTAAAGGCAGTGAACTCAGCCCTTCTCCACAGTCAGGGACAACAAAGAGTTGGCTGGTTGTGTATTACTAGCCTGTTTGCCCAGTCTAGCACAATTGGGAGAAAGCTTGGGACAAAATTCTGGCTAGAAGGGTAGGGCTTGCTGAAGTATACAGGATGGATAGATTAAGCAGTTTAAGCCCTAATCTACAGGGAACAAAGCTCCGTTCATTTGTGGAACACTTAGTTATAGAGGGTAGTTTTGATTTAAATATGTGCAGGGATACTGATATATCCCAGGAAAGGGAGAAACAGATCATCAGGGGAGCCCTGAATCAGTTCAGTTCCCTCCCTGTGCCAGATGACCAGCAGAATGCATGCATGTCACTCATCTCTCTCCAGCCCTCAGCACAGGACACAAATGATGCAAAGCTGTCCTGCTGGCCCTGCCACACAGGGGCACATTTCACCCAGTGAGACAGAGAGGATAATTGAGATGATTGGTTCTTTATATATCTGCTAGCCAGGTCCATGGGCCATGAGACTCATGAACTGTCAGACTTCTGAGTGCAAATCAACCTTCAGGCACTTGATCAGAGGCACTCTCTCAACTTTCCACCTTGCTTTGGCTCCATTTTAAGCTACAGGCCTCCAATGCACAGTGCAGAGGTCTTGCCATGACCCCATAGTCAGCATTTTCAGAGCAAATAAATCCCTATGGCCATAGCTGAGAGGTGCTGCTGATCCATCACTGAGAGATGTGCTCAGAAAGTGCCAGGAAGGTTTTCTGTTTTGCCCAGTTGTGTCTGGCCAGAAGCTCTCTGAGAGCCATATCTGAATACACATCTGATGTGTGTTTCTGTAACTGATGTGACATGTGTCTTATATAGTACTGGGGTACATTTTTAAACAAACATCATATTGAGAGAAAGCACAAGCATTAAATTCCAAAGGCATTTGCTTTCATGTTTCAGCATATGTTGGTTTACTTGGACGGATAAGCAGATGGGAGGGAGAAAGACAGAAATCAGTTTGACTATTGAAGATGCCCTTCTGAAGGTGACCTACCAGTTGTGTGGGGTTTGCTGGTGCTGTCATCATTGCCCTCACATCAGATCTTTATCAGTTAAAGCAAAGTTTTTGCTTTAAACTAAGAAGCTTAAGTTAAAAAAGAATCTTAACATTCTAATGGTTTGATTTAGTTGTTATATGTAATAAGGAGGATCCATGAAACAGCTTGCTGTAAAGAGTGACCCTCTGAACATTTCTTCTCAGAGTTTACTGGGTTTAAGTTAAGGGAGCACTCCAGGTGCTCAGTACCAGAGGGTTCAACTCACTATGTAAATCTGCCATTATCCCACTGCAAGAGCCAAAAGCTGCAAAACCTGATAGCCCTGTAAGAGGGGAAATAGTCTTTTCCTAGTCTGGAGAGGTGAGACACAGGGGAGTGACTTGTCTCAGATTTATCAGGGAACTTGGGGGACAGTTTGGGGACCTGAAGCAAGGAAGCAGAACCTTCACAGGGTTCTGCTTCCTCCCACTGACTGCTTCAGCTGTTTTGGTGCTGCTTTGTACTCCCAAAGTGGTGAGAAGCTGCAGTAAGGAACCCCAGTGTGCATTTCCTCTGTCGTACCTCAATATTGCTTAGTCACTGTAGGTTTACCTACAACAGTAGCCAATAGAGCTGTACTAAGTCCTCTGTCACTGAAGGCTCCGTAAATGCCATTTAGCAAAATGCATAGGTAAGTAACCCAAATTCTGTGGCTTTCTGTACAGGAAAGAGTGTAAATCCTTACCGTATATTAATCCATAAAAATAAAATACAATGTAACACTTGATGAAAGATTTCATATTTAACCCACAGAAAGAATATGCTGCATGGGTGGCACTCTGATGGGAAGAAGGCAGGTGCAGCCTTGGGTAGAAACATCATCTCACACACCTGAAAACTGTTAGTGATGAGCACAACCCCCTGCTCAGAAATAAATCTGAAAGTGGTGCTAGTCAGGTGTGCACCCAGTTGTCTCTGCCCACTAGTAATTGCCATCCAGCTGCACATCATTCCCTGGGAGTACAATTATTGGTGGCACCTGAGTTCTGCTAAGTAGAGGAACTGCTTTGCCATGGGGTTCAAGCATGGCACAGCATGGCCTGCCCTTGACAGAGCTTGCCTCCAGGCACTGTCTTATGCTTGCAGTGCATCTGTGGCCAAGGTAATATATTAAAAATGTAGATTCCTGGCCATGTGTAAGGGAGGCTGGCATCATTGAGGGAAAAGCAAAAACCGTATCTTGTGTGAAGAGACTAAGAGCACAGGGGAGAAGCACAGTGCTGCAAGCACTAGAAAGTAATTGTGCCAAATCTGGCACACCAGATCTCTGGCTGGCGTCAGAATTGAAAATGCAGTGATTGCAGCTCTAGGTTTCCAGATACTGTTGTTTGCTGCCTTGCCCTCTAGTAGATGACAGTAAAGAGAGAGAGAGAGCAGTAGAGACTCTGACTACAGTTCAAGAAATTTGTTACTGCCCTTTCACAGTATTCTGAGGTCTGTTTCATGTAGATAGCTGCTTTTACAACTGTATGGTGGGTTGAAATGCCTCAGGATTTCAGCCTGTACTGGCTGGATCTGAGATGTCTGCATCAAAGGCTGGAATGCTGAGCTGTAGGAGGGAGGGTTCCCAGTTCAGCAGAAATACTGAACATCACTCAATAGACTCCAGGACAGGCTGTCCAAAGACTAGGCCCAGTCAAGGCAGGCATGGAGTTCTTTAAATTTTTCAGGAGAAATCCATCTCACATACCTCCCAGTATAGAATTTTCCCCTTTGTATTTCACCATCACCTTGTGAGATAGGAAAAGAGCAGCATAAGATATTTACAGATGCTGTGTTAACATGCTAAGCACGGAGATGACAGGGTTAATTACGTCACATTTCAATACAAGTGGCGAAGAGTGAGTCACTGTAGGAGGCGAATTACCCTGGTTTCCTTGTCCTGCACCCCCAACTGAGCGTGTGTATGTGGTACATAGTAAGTTACCTCCAATTCCTTTTAGGTTAGGATTTTAAACAAGAAGATCGATTTTAGCGATATTCAGTCCCGGTGTGGTTCCAGAGATAACATCAAACATTCTGCAGGGGGAGGAAATGTAAGTAGTACGGACACCCTGTGAACAGGCACTGCCACTGTGGTGATGCACCTCACACAGCCAGAACCCTCTGTCTCCCTCCCTCTGAGCACTACTTTCCTTCTTGCTGCTGTTTCACATGTGAATTTGGTCTGGTAGTTGTGCGAGCCCTGTGTATGCAGTGGTGGCCTCCTGATCTTTCCTCACAGAGCACAACACATTCTCAGAACTTGGACAGGGAAAGGAAATGATAAAAGAAGGGTTATCTCTAAATGCCCAAGTGAAAATGCAGTGTGAGACAAAGTGGTTCAGTGCCTTTCTTTTGTGGTAGCAGCCCAAGAAAGTAATTTCCAGAAAGGGACTGCAGCTCACAGTGAGACTCTAGCCTCCCTCTTGGGCATTTTCTGTGCACCAGTCTTTCCTCAGCTAACCTTCCAGTTGTGTGCATTCAGCAGAGGGCAAGAAGAAAAATAAAACAGAAGGACAGAGAAAGCTCAGAGGAGAGGTGTGATCAGCCAGCATGCTGAGTGCTGATGTCACAGCATTATTCCAGCACGAGAAACTGAGGTGGCCCAGGGTTTGACCAGACACCTGTTGGTTTTATCGGGCACTCTGGAATAGCTTAAGGTGGCTATGGCTGTCCTGATGGAAATGATCACCCCTCAGATGGGAAGAGCTGCTGGTGTGGGTATGTCTGATCCAGGCAGGTTCAATACAGCTGCTGTATTGATATGTACAGCTGCTGGTGGTGTGGTGAGCAAGCCAGTGGCATTGCAGTTATCCTGGAGCTCCTGTCTGCCCTTGAGGGCTGTGACCTCTGGAGGCCTGTCAGCTCAGTGCCTGTGGCTGTGGGCTGCATCTTGGAGCTATTTGGGAGTGCAGGCAAGACAGGAGAGTCCCTCTGTGGCTGTTCCCAAGCTGGGCTCAGCACAGCCATGGCAAGGTGGCTGGCAGCAGGGCAGGGAGCAGCAGGGGGAGGGAGGGTGCTTGACCTGCTGCTCTCCAGTGAGCACTGAGCCAGCTGGCTGAACCTCACCCTGCTCAGGTACAGCTGCAGGAGGCACATGTGTAGATTACTCAGACTCTCCACAGTGGATCGACAGGAAATGCATACCATATTTAGATGAAGAAAAATACAAAACAGATGGTAGAGAAAAAAACAGTCACCAAAATATCCTAGTTGCCAGGATGCATAATCAAGACAGAAGCAAATGGGATGGGTCCTGCTGTGCTTTGGAGCACCCACTCTGAAAGGAGGAGGCTCAGAAACATTTTAGAAAGAATCCACAAGCTGATCTCCTTTATCCTCCTCTTCATTTTGCTTATAGTAAAGCTTAACCCAGCTCTATCATCTCCCTAGGTGGGAAGTTTCCTCCTTTGTGGCATGGTCTGTTTTCTACTAACTATTTCTCCTTTTTCAGGGGTTTCTAGAAGCCTCTCACTCTTTCTCTGCAGGGCTTGGCTTTTTTTTTTTAAATTTTATTCTCTTCATTCCTGTAATTTGTGCATGTGTGCACTTTTGACAGGTACAAATTGTAACCAAGAAGATTGACTTGAGTCATGTGACTTCCAAATGTGGCTCGCTCAAGAATATCCACCACAAACCAGGTACTGTAGGAATTTCCAGGTTGTGGGACAAAGCAAGGACCTAATACTGCTATTTGAACTCAAAATCATGAATGATACCATTCCGTTTTACAGTCAAGGAGAAAAGAAATACTCTTTAGTAATAAAAACACGTTAAACTACTTAACTAAATATATAATACGTAAAGGTTTAGAGAGGTGATAAAAAATAATGCCAAAGGATGGTGCTCCAGCATAAGATTGACATACAATCATGCTGAAGTCAGTGAAATACTTAAATGTGTGCTTAAATCCCATGAAAACCAGTAGGGCTGCAGCACCTGCCTATTGTTCAAATATATGTTGAAGATTTTATATTTTACTGAACATGCAGAGCACTGTTCTGTGCTTCTCTAAAACTATTACACCTCAACTAAAAGGGAAGTAATGTGAGTGCACTCATGCTTCAGGTCACACTTTCTCCTGCACCATTTCAATTTCTTAATCTGTGTTTCCTTTTCCTCTGTAGGAGGTGGGCGTGTGAAAATTGAGAGTGTGAAACTGGATTTCAAAGAAAAAGCTCAGGCTAAAGTTGGTTCACTGGAAAATGCCCACCACGTACCTGGTGGTGGCAATGTCAAGGTAAAGGAACAGCTGTCAGAAAAGGCTCCCACTGTGCCCCTGGCCCAGTGAAATTACTAGAGCTGTGAATTCAGCAATGGCTCTGAATTGAGTGGGAAACATCTGTCTGTTCTCTTTCAAGCACACTCATATACCAGTTTGTTCCCTTTGAAATTTGGAATGACCAATCTGTGTCTAAGCTGAGACTGAAATGTCATGTAGTTCGTGCACTGTCTTTTCCCCTAAAGATAAACCTTGTTTGAGACTGTTGGACAGCACTAGTATGATCTGAGATGAGGAGTCTATTGTGAAATGGGAGGAAAACATCCTGAAAATAAGATCATTCCCACAAACATTTAAAATATAGATTTTGAAAACAAATCATAGTGCCCATGTAATGCTTATTTGTACAGGTAGGAAGAATGGTACTTCTGTTTAAAGACAGAAATGGTAAGAGAATGTGACATAGTATGCCAGTAGCTATTAAACAAGGTGAAAAAATGTCGAGTTTCAATTTTCTAGGGAGTGAAGAAGCTTCAATCCTTCTAATAGTTTTTAAAAGCAAGTGAAATGATGCCCAAATGATGATGTATAACGAGATAACTTAGTGAATATATGATGTGTGAAATCCTTTGTTTTCCTGGAGCAGATTGACAGCCAGAAGCTGAATTTCAGAGAGCACGCCAAGGCCCGTGTTGATCACGGGGCCGAGATCATCACGCAGTCACCGGGCAGGTCCAGCATGGCCTCGCCGCGCAGGCTCAGCAACGTCTCATCCTCTGGAAGCATCAACCTGCTTGAGTCTCCCCAGCTTGCTACCCTTGCTGAAGATGTCACGGCAGCCCTTGCCAAACAGGGCTTATGAATTTGCTCATTCTGCGTTGTATGAAGTAATAATATTTAGGCATGAGCTCTTGGCAGGAATGGGCTCAGAGCAGGTGTTACGTTCATTCTTTACCATGTTTAAAACTAAGTTACATCCCGAGACTTGTAGTTACCATACAGTTAAAAAAGAAAAAAAAAACAGGAAAAAAATAATTCCATAGATGCAGAAATTGGCCTGACCTCCATTTACAACAGGAAGACACTGGCTTTATATGGGTATACAGCGGTATGTTACATTGGACAATTATTGTTGCTCTGCTCTGTCTTGCATGGAGTACTGTAGTATGATAAAATGCATTTTTACCTTTCATGTGCCTGAAGGCCATCCTCCTCTTTCTGAAGAGCCTTGTTAATACCCTAAGTTGCTCATTTCACAGTTCTTTTGATAGATGAGGAAATAAAAAAGAAAAATTGCCCATTGTAAGTTATTACAGGTTAAGTTAACAGTCTGCTTATACCAGAAGGAAGGGCATCTAGGGAAATTCAACTTTAATAAAAAATAATATGTTACTTTGTATAAATGAGTAGAACAAAGTTGAATTAAGTTATTAACATTTTTTGAACCTGGTTAATTATGTCAGTGTATAGCTGAAAAGCCAATAAATTATTTAACTAATAACTAAAAATACTAGCTGAAAACATTTGAATCATGCTTTGGGAAGTGACATAAAAAAGCTGCTGAAAGCAAGCACTCATACCCCAACAGACTTGTGTCTGATTAGAAAAGTTGGTTAAGCAGCTAGATTTGTGTGCATACCTCCAGTTACACATTCTTTCCATCTGTTTGATACAGTATTATATAGATATATATATTTCTCCGTGGCCATTTGTGATACGCCCTCCTCATATACTTGAATATTCTACTTCTTTATTCACAGTATCTGTGTCTCTTGCACCCTTTGGTGTTGCAATTTTAGGTATGTAAAAGTAGATGTTAGCAGGGTTTTTTTTTCCCTATTCATAAGAATACATTTAAAAAAGATGAAAATTGTAGCATGAAGTTGCTTTCTGTAACAACTAAAAGCCGTGACCCTGTTTTAGTGACAGATGCAAGTCTATTCTGTGATGCTAGAAAAAGGATTCCTTCCTTCTTCCCTTCCCTCCTTTTCTTCGCAAAGGAATGATTTTTGTGGGGTCCAGATGTTTGTAAAAGGGTCTCCAAAGAAGGCTGAGTTTGGACTATGGATTTTTAAAAAATCCACAATAGTTTGGTCCTTCCCTTCCTTTCCTTCCTCCCTCCTCATCTTTTTTTTCATTCCCATAGTAACAATGAATGTTTGATTTATTGTTTTTCTTTTGCTAAAGTTGAAACAGAAAAAATATTAAGATGTTGTTTCCACTCTTTAGTGATGTCTCACATGTACACTCAGGCACTCAGATAACAGTGATAACCATAGCAGAGATGCCTGTAAATTACAATATGTGAATAAATAAAAGTGAACTCCCTAGACTGGTTGTCGCAGCAATTCATCCATTAAATAGGTCATCTTAAAATCTGACCCAAGTGGGATTATATTGACTGTAAAAAGTATAAGGAAAAGTGTGCATGAAAGATGAAAGGCACACACACAGCCAGCCAATCTAGTGGAGTTACCTGAGAGAACAGTGGTGATGGGGACAATCCTCAGCAGCAGATCCTCACCTGCTGGTGCCCTAAGTACATGAGACATAATGAAATTACCAGTTTACATTCTTGCAGATTGTTTTTATCTTTTCCTTTTGAAACCTCGTAACTAAACTTTGCACTGTCAGTTGAGCTATACTTGATCTATGTATTAGGTTAATGATGTGTTTTGGAAACTTTTGATCTGTTCTTTTTCCTCCTTAATTTTTACGTGTGTGTGTGTGTGTGTGTGTGTGTGTGTGTGTGTGTGTGTGTGTGTATGTGTGTTGGGGTTTGGTCTGAAAAGACTCACAGAGATTTTTATGTCTGTGGAGATTCTAATAATTAATGGCACAGGATTCCCCATCATTACATTTGGGCAATATGAATAGTTACTGGACAGTAAATATTCAGTGGACCAAAGTGGGGTTTTGGCTAAGCTGCTACAGCAGTACAAACACAGAACAGAGTGTTTAAATCTCTCAAACTTCTACTGACTATGAACTTCTGACAGCCCCACACATGACATTTCAGCTCTGCAAAAAGCTTTTTCACATAATGAAGTACCTGACACTGTTTGTAAGTCAGTTGTTTCATACAAAGGACAGTGAGTTTAGAACCATCCGAAGTGCAATTGGAGGATTCTGATTTCTGCCTTGTATTTGTTACACTTCTGCTTAAAGCAATCCTAAGAATTCAGATGGAAACAGTGTCAAGTGACGTGCATTAAATACTTCTTCCCATTTTTTCAGAAAAAACAACAGACAGGAAAACTGACAGTATTTGTATCACATTGCTCTGATTATGCTATAATTTAATATAAATTAGCCTTGCAGTGGTTTTTTTTTCTATGCCTTTTGCCAGTGTAGGAGAAAAATTATGGTACTACTGAACCTCTGCTCTCTGAACTTGAGCAGCATCTCATGGGAACAGTGTTAACCTGTGACTCAAGTGTTTTTATTCTGCTTTTAAAATTGGCATACTCTAGAAAATTAAGCTTAGTTAATCCACATATGAGTCCAAAGTTAGAGTGGTGTAACCCACCAAGTCATTTATTTCATGCATTAAAATGAGCTTTCTTGTTTTGGCTGAAGCAAAGACCTTTGTAATCATTATCATTCTTCAATAGAAAGAATCCTAGAATGCTGTGGAGTTAGATTAAAAAAAATTAAGAGTTTTGTGCTTTTAAATAATAATTAAAAACCAAGTTGTTACATGACTCTAGATGTTCACTGAAAAGCTCATATTAATCTTAACTTGCTCAAGAAGAGTGTTTGTTTTAAAAACAACAGTCTGTAAATATGTAATGCCCACTAAAGAAGATAGAGCCAGCTTCCTGGAAACTGCATCTGTTGTGTTTCTTTTCCACAGGCATGTTGAGCCAGCAGGTTTGTTGGGTGCCTGAGACCCAATTCTGTAACAAAGCAGAGCTAATCCAGACAAAAGGAATGGTGAAACCTTGTTTGGGTACCTAGGGGAGCACCCCAAATTTAATAATCCATCAGGTTGTAGAGATGAAATAGTGCTTCTGCCTCATCTGCAGTTTTGTTTCTATGTAACCACAAGCTGAAAGAAATCAAAGCTGAGCAAACCTCTATCCAGCAAGAGTAAAGGAAAAACTAATCCTGATGAGGGAAATTCTAAGCCTACAAGGGCAATGTATATTTTCACTGTACAGCAGTAAATGGGATTATTAATTCAGCCCTCTGCTATGGTACAGTACTAACCTCATCATGGCTGCTCACACATCTAAGTTTGCCTAAACACATGACTCAAAGGGAGTCAAAAGGCAGCCTGTGTTGGCTACCACATGAGCAGAAGTTTTTTCCGTGCTGGAATAAATACTGTTTGAAACCCAAGTACATGTCCCTTCAAAGGCAAATGCCTTGAAGAGTAGATCACATTAGCTGTGAAAATCAGTGCAAGTAGGTTTCTAGCCTAGGTGTCTCTGAGTTCACTCACTAGTCAGATTGCTAAAGCAACTCCCTCTGCAACTCCAGCAATTCCCACTGCAGGAAGGTAAATTAGTTTCACACTGGGAAAAGTCAAGCATATAAAAGCCACTTCAACTTTAGCAAAGAGAAAAAGCCAACAAGCAAACATGCTGGGATATCAAGGAATACAGTCTGCTGTTACAAACCTGTGTTTTTTCTGATAATTCTAGAGCCTGTTACCATAAAAGAGGCATTTCTTGAATGGCTGGTGGTAGGTAGTTCATGTTTTTCAATCCAATTTGCAATTGTATTTGTTGCTGTATAGTGATTGTTTTGCAAAATAAACTCGCTTGTCATCTAATCACATGTGTTAGCTTCCTGTGTTTGTGATCCAGCTCCTCCTGAATCCGAGCCCTGCGCAACCAGCACCTGCTGGTGCTGCCCTCAATCTGCCAGGAGCAGTCACGGCAGATCCAGTTGTATGGTTCAGCTAATCCCTTTTATACAAAGGCTTAAGTTCTTATGGCTTGCATCGTCTTCTGTGGGTCTGTATCACCCTGCTGGGTGCAGATTTCTTCTCAGAGAGGGTGATCAGACATTGGAACTGGCTGCCAGGGAGGCAGTGGAGTCTCTGTCCCTGAAGGTCTTTAAGGACAGCCTGGACATAGCATTTGGTGCCATGTTCTGGTTGACAAGACAGTGTCAATAATCCCAGAGGTCTGGAGATGATTTCCCCACCACATTGACCCTGTGATTCTGTGGGTGGCAGGTCCCTGCCTGAGGGTGCCGTGCAGCAGCACCCTGCACAGAGCAGCAGAACCCAAGCACATTGACCCCTCTGTGGTGGCCCAGGGACCAGCCACCTGGAGAAACGGTGAGGGAAGCCTCCCCATCATGAGTCTTTGCAGCCATATTTTAATATCTCTCAGGTTTCGTTGTTCTATTGGTTAAGTGTATGTCACTCTGTTCAGCCCTCGTTCACCATCTATGCGCCCCTCCTGGAATGTTCTTCCTTCCCTTGAACCCCATTGGCTCTGTCCTGCCGCATGACTCCACCCCTGTTACCCTGTTGGTTCCCCCAGTTCCTATTTATCTCTCCACACCACTTTTCCCTATCCCTGTTGGCCGTTGACCCTCAGGTCCGCCCCATTTATCTCGTTTAAAACCCTGTGCCCTCACCCCCCTCAGTCTCATGCTTGGATTTTACTCGAGGCTGTTGGCGTCCCTGAACGTCTGTTCTGCATTGCTGTACGCCTTCGCTATTCCCACCTGTGTTCCTGAATAAACACTCTCGGGATATCCAAACGAGAACCCGTCCCGTAGCCGCTCGGTCGGTGCCATTACAGGTGCGCCCTCACAGTCCCGCGCTCCCGGCCTCAGGGACGCCGAGGCGCGCTCTGGGACCCTGCGGCCGCGCATGCGCTGTGACGCCCCTCAGCCCTCGTACGCCGGGGCAGTCAGCGGCGGCCCCGGGCTGCGTGTGTGGCGCTGCCGCTTGTGCCCGCCCTGCCCGAGGGTTCCTGCGGCGCGCAGGGCACAGCGGGAGCCGGGGGACAGTGCTGGTGTGGCGAAGGTGACAGGAGTTGGGGCTTGGGGCTGAGCTTTTGGGTCCGGCTTGGAAACTAACGGAGAAACAGCGCAGACTTCGAGAGACGCTTGGAGCGTGTCATTAAGGATCCGCGGTGGATGCTCAGGCCCAGCCTGAGCTCGGGCTGAGGGGAGTGCGACCCTGTGCTGTGGGTGGAACGGAGAAATCATAGCTCCGTTTGGAAGGGACCTGAAAGCTCATCTCATTGCACCCCCTGCCGTGGGCAGGGACACCTTCCACTAGACTGGGTTCCACCAAACCCCGTCCAACTTGGCCTTGAACGTTTCTAGGGATGGGGCAGCCACAGCTTCTGTGGGCAGCATTCTACTGAGAGTACTGCTGAATACAAAATACTGCCAAGAGTACTTCTGTACACAAAATATTACTGAGAGTACTGCTGTATACAAAATACTGCTGAGAGTACTGCTGCTGCTCTGGGCAGCAAATACTGCAGAGAATGTCCTGTGTGCTGGCACAAACTGCCCCTGTGTGCTGGGTGCCTGCTCAGTATGAGGCATGGTGTAGGAGGGAAATACAATTGAGTAGAGTATCCCAAACCTTAAGCAAGCTGGACTTCACACACAGTGCTGCAATGTCCCTAAGTAAATGCTGTCAAACGACCTGGAGGAATGATTAAGTGCCATTAATTATCCAATAGAAGCATCCTCCTAAGCATGCTTAGGTCCAAGGCAGAACTATCATCATCTATCTATGGAAAGAGTAAGGATTAAGAAGCTAAGATAAAAAGGTAAACCATGATTTAAGCATTCACAGAACAGTGGTTGAGGACAGCTGGTAAGAACCTGTTTCTCCCTTTCAAAGTGAGCAAGGAAGAGATGATATTTCTGTGACTGTTGAGTCTTATTAACAGCATGTGGTAAGTGATCTCTGCTTCATAATTTGCTAGCAGATTGTGGTGTTGGATCTTTGAGATGAGTACAGTTTGTGAACAAAATCTTGATTAACTGCGTGTTACTGAAAGGGAGGGAGGCCCAGGAATCCTGCTACAATGTTTGTTAGAGGTACAGAGTATCTGTCCATCCTGTGCCAGTCTCAGCTGATGAAGTGTTCCTTGCAGGAGGATGGTACAAGGTCAGAAATACCTGCAGGAGGCAGCAGGCCTTCCCCCTAGAGGTGTTTGGCCATGCAGAAGTCCCAGTTGCTGGTACTAAAAGACAGTGTGGCCCTGGTGGAGGGGTTCCCAAACCTGGTTTAGTGTCTGCACCCTTGTTCTGGACACAGAAGCATGCTGGGGAAGTGGTGCTCAGCAACAGAGAGGAAGGCATGTTTGGTAACTGTGGAACAAGGGATCCACACTTCCTTCTCTAGGAAGAAGGTAAAAAAGGCTGGGTGGGGCAGGGTTTGAGGGGAGGAAGTTTGTTGCCTTTTTTCCCCCAAAAGAAGTAAAACTTTTACAGCTACTACCAGAGCAAGGAGAGTCCTGCTGGTATCCTGACAGTGAAAGCTGAGTTTGTTTTCTTTTCCCCCAGTCTTGTCCAAATAATCTCCCCATGTCATCTCCAGGATTTTGTTCCCTCCCATCCTGTCCTATCCAGCTGTGCCTGTAATGTATATAATTAGAGTGAAATGTCTATGTGAATATGTTTTGTTGCTTGAACATTATGCAAAGGCAGTAACTTACTACATAAGATGTGGAGGGCCTGTATCTCTGCTCTGTTTTGAAATAGAATTCTCAGATGCATGAGTGCTGTGCCACTCTACTGGTTCCATCTAAATGTGGCTGAGGGATTAAATATCTTACTGTTCCTGTGGAATCTGATCCAACTGAACTGCAGTCCACTCCTGCCCAAATTCATGCAGCAACAGCAGCAAAACTTGGAATTTTAGGTGATCCTTGCAGTTTTGGGGATTATTTATCCTTGTTTCTGAACACAGTTGTGCTCTGTTTGGGCAGGGGTAGCTAGAAGAGTTGTGAGGGAGACTTCTTGAAGAAGCTTAGTTGAAATGTTTTCATGCTTGTTAAAAGCTCTGAAAGAAAAAACAGGGCTTTTCCAGGCTTCTATAACTTTTTACATTCCTTCTACCTGACAGACCCATATGGGAAAGGATAGAATGAGTGCCATCCATCAGTGCTAATCTTCTGTGACTGGTTGTCACAAGAGAGAAAGGATTTTCCTTCTTGATGGGTCTGTTCAGCCAGGACAGAAGCCTCCTGGCAGCCAGTGGAAGAGTAAGATCTCGAGGGTGTAGTAAATGTTTTTGGGTTTTTTTCCCTGCTCTGGAATCTACATTTAGGAGCTGTTAGCAGCTTTGCTCTTGGAAAGGCTGCTGCACAACAGAATGGCTTGACATACTCTTGAGAGCCTGGATTCTGCACAGAGTTCAGATAAATAAGATGTGAATTCTTAGGAGTGTGTGTGGCGAAGATTGATTGAGGGTGGGAACTTGGAGAACATAACCATGGAAACAAGTGCAAGGCAGTGAGGTTTGAGCAGTTCCCTGCTCTGAGCACTCCTGTATGAGGTGGGGGCTTCATGCTCAGGTTCTGCTCCGTGTCCCCACTCTGTGCTATGCTGCCAGCCTTGACTGTTTCTGGATCAAGACTAAATCCTGCTGTAAACATAACTGTCTGATGAATAAAGCAGTGATCAAGCAGAATCCTGTGATCATGCCAGCCTCCTCCTGTCTGCAGTAAGAGAGGAAATGGGTAGACGGGGTCATGGGCATCTTCTGTGACTGAGCAGTTGCATGGGCTAGGATTTGTTGGAGCAGGGCAGAGCTTTCTCCACTCTTTCCTCACCTGCTTTCTGGAATCAGTGACTTTTTGCAGTAGTCTTGATTTTTTTGCAGGCATACTGACCTGTATTTCTGTGCCAGCCCAAGATGCCAATGTAGCCTAGAGAACAGAGCACAGGTGAATTTTTAGGACACTTTTGCAGTTGTCCTACTGTAATGGCCTCCCTGAAGAGTCTGCTTGTTTCCTCTCTATCCTCACCATAAGGGAAGGCAAGGGACTGATTTGCAGGATTTTCCCTTTGTAGCACACACTGTAGTGTTAGTATTTAGGTGTGGTCAAATGCTGACTGCAAATCTGAAAGCCTCTGCTGCCAGCAGATACTCAGTATAGAGATAAATAAAATCTTCCAGGTGGTAAAATTTCTTCTCTTACACACGCAATTCATTTTTCTTACAGAGGTACAGATTACTTCAGCTTCATGTGCCTACAAAACAAGGCAAGAACAAAACCTGTCTCTAACCATTGTCAAACTTAATTTAAACCACCTTTGCCACCTCCTGGGTTTAGTGCTGGTCATGGGCTGCCTTGATTTGAGGTCTGCATCTTCATGCCTGCAGTTTTTGTGACAGAGCCAGCTGTTGATAATGTTTCCTTTGCTCTCTGATTTGTTTTGCATCAGAAGTTCTGTAACTTCAAACCTCTGTACAAACAAAGGAATTTATATGTCTTTTGTGACTGGGTGTAGTAATATGCTGCACTCAAATGGCAAGCTTGACTAGAACTGCAATTTGCAGTTATATTTTCAGTTATTACAAAGTAATCATAAACAAAATTCCAAGTAATGATTTAGTTTCCTCTCAGTGCTGGGCTATGTGACCTCCACTTGCTGATGGCTTGTGACAGGGCAAGGCATTGGCTATGCACAAAGAAAAAATAAGGAAAATAATCCTGAACTTCAAAGCTATTTGCTTCCTCTAGAGTGGTAGGGGAAGAGAATACAGGTGACCTGGCCCCTGATAAGTAGCAGCTGTGTTAATCACCCAATACAGTCTGGCCCCTGATGAGTCACAGCTGTAGCCAATAAAGATAAATGTGATAAAAGGGAGTGGGTTGGCTACTGAACAAGAGAATCACGAAGCAGAATCCTGGGCACAGAGAATCCTTGCAGTGAG
>VZSR01000028.1:9139576-9169529 GCA_013398615.1 Brachypodius melanocephalos
AAGCAGGGCCCTTTTCATGCTGTGATAAACAAGGAGTCTGTGCCTTATCTCACTTCTACCCTCTAACATGAGGGCTGCTGCAACAAAGAATCTCCAAGGGTGTAACAAAAAGCCAAGTACAGGCACTGGTGTGTGTTGTCCTCCTGCTTTCTGAGTGATAGTTAACACTGATAGATGTGGAGCTAATGTGCAGTTGCCCCATTTGTGCTCCACTCCTACTCTTCTAACTGTAGAAAGGCTGTTTGGATTTCCCGTTGGAGGCTCAATGCAGAGCTGCTAGTGAGCTTCTCTGCTCTCTCAGACAGCCTCTATTCAGGGCAGCAGTGATGTTTACCTGCATAGGTTTGAAACCAATGAATGCCATTGTTTTCCAATAAAATTTGGATTCCTTTGGTTTGGGGGTTTTTTTGGTGGTGTTTTGTGTTCACACTTTCGTCCCTTTCTGTTTAGTAGGGAGCTGTCTCCTGGACTGACCATATCAAGTGCCTCTAGTGTCCCTGTCTACCAGGAGAACCATTAGGAAATTTTGGCTGTACTCTGGAGCAAGCTGCAGTGCTCTCTTTTGCTCTTGGGTTTCCTGCTGCATAGCAAAGCATGGGAACAGTAGGCTTAGGCTTAGAGAGACAAGCTGGAAACTTGTGGCTGCTTCTTGAAAGGAGGAATAAAGAGAGATACCCATTTAAAATCAAACAAAACCCAAACCAAACACATCTGAACTGTGCTTACCAGTCACTAAGAGATTTTAATTGCCTTAAACTCAAGATAGATAAATATTATCACTGACTAAAATGGCACTAATTTTTGAGAGTGAGACTATACAACACTTACAACAATTTTCAGATAAACCACCCCTGGCCTGCAACCTTCTCTCTGTCTGAGGGATAGCAATCCTTCTGCTTGCGGGAAGGCTGTGAGTCCAGTTAGTGCTATTGTCAACAGCCATCAGGAAGACACTGACCTTGCACTTTTTCAGGCCTCAACAGCTCAGTTCACTTACTCTCCTTAATTGCAAATAGCATTAAAACTTTTTTGTCCTCATACCTATCTTGGAAGAACATGGATTTGCCCGCTTGACAATTACTAAAACTCAGAAAAACTAGACTTTGGGTTTGTTGCTGCATAACAGCTTTAGTCAATAATTTCATAGCACGTTACAAGACTTGAAAAAAACTTAAAAATAAGTTCGTTTTTCCTACTGCATAGGGTTTTACTACTGACTGTTGAGAGGCATTCTAGAAGAAATTAAGGCTCAAATTTGCTTTCCAAACAAGAATATGAAAGTCCTGGATTCATTCAGGGGATGTGGAGTAGGTAAACTTAACACCATGCATTTAGAAGTCAACTGTTTTAACTACCTTCTTTCAGTATTCTTACAAGATTTTAGAAATCAAGATTTTTTTTTTTCCATGTCCAATTGCACTTAATGGAAGGAAAGAACATGGTCATTAAAGGCCGTCTTGTCTGAACAAGGTAATCATATTAAATTAAAAGGCACCGGCAGTACAAGTTACTGCTAGCAAAGAGCCCAGCCAGACAATATGAACAAAGCCAATTGGTTCAGCATTTCAGTGCTCAGGGAGATGAGTGATTTTAATGATACAAAACATTTTGGTTGCAAACCTATCTTTGACTTAAGAGATTGCCTTCTTGTTAATTGTCTTAGTATTTATTTTGTTTAAGAGGGGGATTTTAACAAAATGTAGATCACATAAGGTCCTGTACTCCATGACTGGAGGTCAAGACTAGCCTAAGTCAATGCAAGGAAGTATTGTCTTGGGCACCAGAAAAAATGTTAAAGGAGGAGTAAATTCAACATTACCTAAGTAGTGGCACTGGATTTTTCAGCAAACCTCTTCTTAAAGTTACCCCTAAGGAAGTAAATAGGTGGTGGTCATCTGTTCAGCTCCTCTACCAGGAAGGAATGATCTTGGTGAATCTTTAGGTGCCTAACACTTAGTAGGAAGATTGAAAGACAGGGAGGATCATGGCCTTGATTTGTTCGACCATCTCTCTAAATTTTTAGTATTTTCATGTACAGAATGTCAGGTTTTTTGTTGTTGTTTTGCGGGTGGTTTTGGTTTTTTTCTCCCTGAAACAGTGAAAACTGTTTGGGATGAACTTGCATTGGTCTTTCATTTTATTCTATTAATTATTTGTTGTAGTATACTATCCTCAGACATCCTTAGGTAGAGAAGGAGAGCTAATCTAACAGCGCTTGAGAAATATCTCCAGCGAACCTGACTCAAACATATGCTCATATCAGTCAAACCACCCTGGTGTCTAATTGGAAAACACCAGTAAATCTGCTTTGGCACTTCTCATCCTCTCCACCTCTGTCTCGGCTCTTCTGTGGAATAACTACCCAAAGTTCCTCTGCTCCCAACACCAATTTTGAGTTTCAGAGAGGGTTTATGACTTGCTTCCCTTCTCTCCCCAATTGGGAGGGAGGGAGGAAGACGGCGGGCCGGGGAAGGGGGAGGGTAAAGGCGGGGGGGTGCAGAGGGAGGAAGTCGCTCTCTCAGGAAGGCTCTGGGATGCTCTGCGAATCCCTCTGGCTGCGGACTGGCGGGGCTTCCCAACTTTGCGGTGGCAGCAGCCCTGTTGCTGCGGGTCTGGCGCGGTGCGGGAAGTTTGGCGGGCGGTGCCTCGGCCGCCCCCGCCCGCCCCCGGCCCCGTCAGCGCCCGCCCGCTCCGGGCGCCGGGCTCGGGGAGCTGTCCACAGAGGGAGGTGCTGAAGGCACGGAGGAAGCTGAAGGACGCGGACATCTTCGCTGCTCCCCCCCCGCCTAATTTCCTCCCTGCCTTCTGCAGCCATTTTGCACCAGCGGAGTTGAGGGAGGGGGCGGGCTGCGGGGAATGGAGGGGAGAGGGTGAAGAGAGTTGCGGAGAGCGAGAGGCGGCCATGGGAGAGCCCGGCTGGTGTGTCTGCTGAGACTGCGGCAGCTGTCACCGGCATCATGGTGAAAAGGAAAAGCTCAGAGGGCCAGGAGCAGGAGAGTGGCCGTGGCATCCCTCTGCCCATCCAGACCTTCCTATGGAGGCAAACCAGGTAAGAGCAGCGCACTTGGGATGCAGCTGCAACAGGGCAGTGGAAGTGTGAAGGGGGGTGCGGGACAGCTGCTGCCCGGTGGCAGGGAGGATGTGGTTATTACTGCAGCTGCAACGTGAAGGCGTGAAAAAAACCCTGGATTTTGTACTCAGTATAGAGCAATTTGTGTGTATCGGGTATGGAAGGAGTCTCAAGGCAGCTTAACCTAGTGGCAGTCCCGGGCAGCTCCTTGATTTGACTTTAAACCATTCATGTCTGTGTTTTTCTATGCCCCTTTCCCCTCCTCCCTGTCCCGTGTTCCCCATCCCGTCGTCTATCCCCGCCATCCCCCATCTTTTAAGAGAACTCAAGGAGCTTCTTGTAGCAGAAGCAGCATCCCTCAGTGCTGCACCAGACCTGCAGCTTTGCTTCCATCTGTATATGCAGCCGTCCTGGAAGTGTAATCTATGCTCTGAGAGGTCAGCATGCAAACAGACATGTCAAAGTCTCACCTTATTTCACAGGACTGGAGAGTGAGGGATTGGAGATGTGTGAGGGACTAGCTGAATGTATGGCTTGTGCTTTATGTTCCTTGTGAATCCTGTCAGTCTCCTATCCTAGCAGGATTCTGAATTGAAAACATTGTGGGGGCAGTGGGGGAGGTTGGAAGATTTGAAGGTTGTGGCTCTAATTTAAGGCCTCAGTCACAAAATCCCCTTATGCCACAGTGTCCTTCAAAATAAAATAAAAGAAACTCTGCAACAAGGTGACCTGATTATTTTTTTTTTTTTTTTATATTTACTGTGATCTCATTCTGGAGGAGAATGCTAGAGGGTGGGTGTTCTCTACATGCAGCATACAGGCCTGCACTTCACCATAAGCCTTCCACATCAGCAGCTGTGCAGAAAAAAATATTTAATACAGAACTGGCAAGCTGATCTCTGGCTTAAAATAGAGGCAATGCAAAGTTCAGTAGTATTTAACAAATTTTAAACAGAATGTGTTGAAAATCTTTGACTGAGGTAAAATGGCTGAAAACTGTCCGATGGAAGATTTTATCCCTGGGAACTTGTGGGCTGAATTAAATACCTCTTGACATACCAGGGTGGGCACTTTTTCTTCTGGAAAAGATAACAGCATTTATCAGATGTCATCAACAGGTATCTCAACATAGTTTTGGCTTATGGCTTCCTTTACATTGAGTTTCTCAGCCTTCTAACATGAGAGGAATCCTAAAAATAACTAAGGGAAATACATGTTGATGTGCTGGCTCTCTAATGCTGCTTCTCCTTTCTTTCAGTGCATTTTTAAGACCTAAACTGGGGAAACAATATGAAGCTTCCTGTGTGGTATGTACATGGTTCTCTTTTTCAATGTTTGTAAGTAACTAGCTTTGCATGCAAATCAATCTGACCATAGTGGCTGATCAGAAAGCTCCTCAGATTACACCAAAAGTGGATTTAGTCCATTCAGCTTCATTTTGTACTTTTATCACATGAAGGATTTGAAATTGTTCCCATATAGAAAATTTGAGTATCATATCCATCTTTACACACAATAAAAATAATTTATTTGGATATTAGTAATAAGTAATCCATTAGTAACGCTGTAGTAATTAAATAAATATTTACATAGACAAACTGAGCTGTGACAGTCTGGGTCCAACCTTTCAGTTCATCCTATGTGGATGTGCTTTTGTGTGAGATTGATGTAATTTCTGTCTGTGATTGCTGAAGGTTTTTCAAGCTTAAAATATGGAAAATCTAAACAATGCTAACAGGCTTTGAACAATACTTTTACTATTGTGTAACATGGGAAACCCTTCTACTGGAAATTAGAGGGGGCATATCTTATCAGAATGATTGAGGAGAGGCTGTTGTGCAGATACAAATAACTCTTATCTCTAATTATACTTCAAATAAAGCCTTAAGTTACTGCAAAAAAGGAGGAAAAAGGGAAGGCATGAAGCAGGTTCAAATAAGATGGGTATCTAGAGAATTTCAGAATTCCTTGAATGGTTGCTTGTCTTTGGATTACTTAAAGTACATTAGTCAATTGCAGCCAAACTTGACAGAGTGGAAAAATTTGGTCTGGACATGTATCTTAATAGTTTTAAATTCTTAGGTCACTCTGCAGGAATTTTCTGACTTCCTTCTCACAAGGCATTAGGCTGAAGAAGCTTTATCTGTTGCTGAGTCATTTTCTTCTAAGAAATCCATAAATTTTTCAGAGTTTTTGCTAGATACCAAATAGAGATAGAGGAGTGCTGGCTTAGTGTGTTGGTGAGTAAAATATTCAAATCTAACATATGCAGCAAAAAGCATCATCACTGGTTAATTCCCAGCTGACAGTATCTTGTTGTTGAGAGGCTGGAAAATGGAGCTGCTTATGTCCTTTACCAGGCGCCTCAGCAGTGTGCAGGAGCCATGCCTTGGAGAACCTCTAATCTGGGGCTGTGGCTTCATCTGTGGGCTCATACCTGTTACTGTTGGGTAGAGGGACAGAGCTTCCTTCTCTCTGCCTTTTCTGTGATGTACCTGTCTGCCTGTAACTTCCTTTGCTTCCTCCTGTGCTGTTGACATCAGGTCCCCAAGGCTAATTCTAAAGCACCTTTCTTCTGTGAGCACATACAGGAATTTACGAACTGTAATAAACAAACTGCACCCCAAAACCCCCTAGACTGCAAGGCAATGTAAATTACATGCTTCAGCCAAGAAAAAGGGAGCTCTGAAAAAAAGGCCTTTCATAAAGATCCAATAGATTTCTACCTCTTGGACAAAGAACTTGATTCTTCTCCAGTTCTTAATGTAATCTTTGAATTATGGTAGAAAACTTTCAAAGGTGGAACTTAGTTTTGAGGAATTTGTGGGTTACAGCCTGAACTGACAGGTTTGCTGCCTTCTGCTTGGTCTGTTTCCTCTACCTACTGGTGCACAGGAATATCTGCTGTAGTGGTTTCAAGTTAGTCAACCTGTTTAACCTGTGTAGTCCAGAGGTATATCCATATTTAATTGGTTAATCAGCCTGTCAACATTCAAAGCCGGTCACTAATTTGTTTTTGCCACGGCTTTCTTCCATCAATGCAAAACCAGCACATCTGCCCACACCAATACCTCCTATTTTATCCAGTGAAGCAGTAGAATTCTGTGTGCAGGGGTGAGACAGGATTTCTGGAACTTGGCAGGTACTTGCCTTGTCTTCTGAAACCTCCTGCTGACTATCTAACACCCCTGTATTGACTAGTGTGCCTAACAATACTATGCACCTGTTACATGATCTATCCTTTTATAATTCTCCAGCCAGAATTGTTGTAGGCATGTCTATAGGCTGTTAACTGTCTGGCAATGCATATGGCACAACATTATGCAGTACTGTTATTATTCTTGGCTCTAAACTTGCTGCAGTAGAATTTGCTGTGTATTTTGTGTTGAGGAAGCAGATGTTGGAGTCTGAGATTCAGTGAGTACAGCATCTGGTCTGCAAAAACATATTCCATTGTTTCTTTGAGCTTTGCTTTATACCATAATACTTGAGGAAAAAAATGGCCCTTTCATTGCATTGTTCTCTTTACCTGAACCATTACACTTACTTCGTTTGGTCTATGAATAATAGCCTTTAAGTTGAAGATAAATACCCTCCCCCATACATTGTCTACATCTAAACATGTTTGTGCCTCAGTATGTATTTAATGTTCTTCCTCCTCCCCATTCTGAAGCTGTTGTGCCCTGACACGAGGTCATTCCTAATGTGCAGAGTCAAAGCTGTACCTGACCTCACAGGAAAGCATGTGAGTGCTGTACAAAGCTAATGCATTTTTTGGGTCATGGCAAGGAACTCAAAGACATGCTTAAATTCTTCTGGTTTGCATTGGTCACAGAAGAACTCAAGTGTTTTCTGGAGGATCCTGCAAATTCAAAGTTTCCCTCTTTTGTGTTTGTTTTGTGGGGTTTTTTTGGCTTTTTGTTGTTGTTGTTTAGTTGTTGGTTTGTATTTTTTGTTGTTGGTTGGTTGGTGTTTTGTTTTGTTTTTTTTGTTTGTTTGTTTGTTTGTTTGTTCTCCCTTTGTTTTTGAAAATGTAATTACATGTTTTGTTATTATGTGTAATAAAGTATAGCCATGGAACAAAGCTCAGAAAGAGACCACCTTTATTTTATCCAGCCAATGGACATGGTTGCAGAAAACTGAATTTCTGTAAGTAGTGTTTGGCATCTTTGTTTCATTACTTGTGAATGTTTATACTATTGGTGTGTTTAGTAAAAAATGAAGTCTTGCCATCCCTTGTGCTACGACTTCCTAGGTTCCCAGATCTTTCTAGGAACTCTTCCTTGCTCAGTGGACCTGCCCCAGACTGACAGTACTATCTGCCTGCACTTCAAGCTCTTTCCACTCAGCCTGAAGTGACTCAGCAGTGGTCTCAGCTTTCCTCCATGATGCAGGCTGGGCTTTGGAAGGACTGGGCAGTGAGGTCCCCTCCAAGGACACAAGTTGAGTTCAAGAGGCTCTAACCATTTCTCTGTGTTTCTGCCATGATCCTTCAGTACCTGCGCTGGGCTTAGCACTGGGCAGTCCTCTAGGGATGTTCCCTGGCACTCCAGGATGAAATTGGAGGTGCTGAGCTTCGCAATGTAACCTCTGGGAACCCATGGCAAACTCTGGGAACCTCTGTCAACCCCTGGCTGACGTCTTCCTGCCTTATGCAATTCACTGCAGGTACAGCTTCCCTGGGCTTAGGGCAGGGGATGTTCATGCAACTCAAGAAAAAGCTTGTTAGGAAACCATGACAAAGGCCAGCCAGAATGCTGCTGAAATGGGAACAGGTAGCCTGAAGATGCCTAGACAAGAAGTACAGGACAGAGCAGACAGTGACACAAGAGCTGATCCTGGTCACAAGGAGTTTGGCAGCACCTTTGGTTGTTGGTGGAGATGAAGGTAAAAGGAGAACAGCAGCAGTGGGAAGGCAGCCAGACAAAGCTGGCCACCACTCCCTGTGAAAACAGCTGTCACCACTAGGCTAAAAGGAAAAATGCTTGTGTAAGTGGTCCTGAGGGAGCTGAACACACACAGAGCACTGCTGAAAGGGGCTGTTTCTCCAGCCAAGGCACTAACTTCCCTCACTATCCCCTCGGCAGATGTTCTCTATCTGCCTTTGGTGTGTGTGGAGTCTTGCAGGCATGAACAAGCCTGCTATAAGTAGGTAGTTGTTTTCTCAGCCAAGCTGCAGCCCTGAGCCCTGAGGCTGTGGCTCTAGACATACCCACAGCATGACAGTATCTGTCTCCTGACTCACTTGCAGGGACCTTATTCAAACATTCTCATTCAGCCTTATTTAAGCAGGGAGTTCCTCTCAGCTGTAGCAGCAGTTGCTTAGTTTATGTGGGGTGAAAATAGGTTTTCTGCCCCAGTGTCTCTGTATTCCCTACAGCAGGTCCTGAAAGAGTAAAGCCATATCACACCAGAAAGGAGGCTCTCCAGGAGCAACACAGGACCTTGAATCTTGAGTGTCTGGTATAGACAGGAGCTGCACCTTTATGGAGAACTCCAGGCAAATTCCACAGGAAGGCTTGTCCAAAGAACTGCGTGTTCCTGTTGGTTTGCTTGTGCCAGTTCCCAGTGTGGGGCTTAGTGCCAATTCGTTGGTGTGCTGGCAGTGCATCCACAGCAGCAGTTTTGTACCAGGCAGTGCCTGTAGCAGCCATGGACATGCAGTGGTTTCCATGCAGCAGCTTTTGCATTTGCATTTTTCTGGCAACATATGATACTTCTGTCTCAGATGCTTGTGATCACATAAGCCATTCCAGAAGCTAATCTTTCAATGTAGTAATAGGAATATTTCGCTTTCTGCTTGGGCCTGGAAAGAACAAAAGAATCTGATGACTAACCACATAGGGAAATCTTCACAAGGGCTCAGCAGCCCAAAATGTTGTGATAAATACAAGCCTAATCTAAAGACATAATTGCAAACTCCTTAGCTGCCTCTAAGTTTGAGTTTCTGCTTGAGTTTCTGAAGCTTGCAGACTGTGGGTCAAAGCTTTCAGAAGGAAATTGCTGGGGAACTTTCTACCTGATGCCATTGAAGTACCCAGGAATGACACCTTGAATAGAAAGCCAGGGAGCAACAAGGTGTCTTCTGTCACACTTCAGAACAGTGTTGGTGTTCCCAGTGATTTTTTTAAAAATCCCTTTGCCCTGCAAACTGAACAGCTTTGTCAACTCTACTAAAGTGTGAGCTTATGGTTCAACTTTTGTGTTGGAGGTGAGATAATTCAATTCAATAAGCCTCAGTCAGCACTGGTGCTTGGCAGGCCTTTCAGTGAGCTAATCCAGCTCACTAACATGGGTAGGAGCTACTTACCTCTGTACTGATCTTCCTTTTGGCCTATGTAGAGGCTTGGCTTGGTTGAATGAAGGATTCGATGAGCCCCAGAGCTGATGGATGAGTGGAAATAGGAGTGTGTGGCTGGAGCAATGACTAAGGAGTGGTCCCTGTCCTCTTTTGATAAAAATAAGTAAAATCTCTTGTTTTTCACTGGCTGTTTCAAAATTGGTGGTATTTTTAACAATGCACCTCTTGTTCTGGGCATACTTTATTTCTTTGCTCCCCTATTTTGTTATGTAGCAATTCTTTGACTGGGATACTTACTGTAAATCTTTGTTGTCTTTATACTAATGCACTATCTGTCCTGCTGTGAATCCTGACTGGAATAGACTAGTCAGGCCTTACAATGAGTACTTTGCTCCCTGTCCTGTCCAGGCTTTCAAAGCATCAGTATCCTTTCATTTTACCCCATTCCTGAACTGATAGGACTGAATGGCAGCAGACTGTTTTCCTTTCAGATGCTGTGGCCCCCAGCACATCACTTTAAAGGTGACTTGAAGCATCCCTTCCCTGGTAGACAGGTTATCCATTCCTGATGCTAAGAACCACATATTGCTGACGACATGATGCATGGCACATTATTTTTGACTAATCCTCGGGAAGCCAGTGTTTTTTTCCATGTATTACAGCAAATGCCCTCCAATTTCAGCCATAAGGGAAGTGTATTACATTTTCTGACTGCAACCTGGTGTTTCTAAGTAGGTGGGCAGTGTGACCTTCTGCACACTGATATTTGTTGGCAGCTCTGATGGTTATTACCAGTATTTCAGGGTTCAGTCTGTTGGCATAGTCTTAGTCCTCTCTAATGGATAGGTGTGTGTTTCTGTTCTGGCCAGAGCAGAACTGGATGCTGTAAAACCGCAATGTTGCAGCACTGTGCTTGCATCAGGACAGCCAGCCCCTCAGTAGAGGAGCTCGTGTCTGCCCACACCACAAACTGAGAGAACAAATGTGCCCAGCTGCTGGGACAGGCAGGAGAGTGCCTGTTAGCACAGGTTAGCATGCCCTGCTTGGGAGTGGCTGCTCCTCCAGGAGAGCATGTTTTGACACGCTCATTTTGCTCTTCTTCTCTGTAACTATTCTTGTTACCACCCTCTCAACTTTACAGGAAAAACAATTGATATGACTAGTGTTGCAGGATGAGCTTTATGAGTTTGGAGTGAGGGCCTTTGAAACATCTTTTGGGCAACAGTTTCTTGTTTGCTGATAAAATTGGTGACACAGCTTGTGAGCAAATAGGTAGCCATGAGGTTAAGCTGGTTTATATAAAGGACATGTATTGTCATTATCTCTGCTATAAGTACTTCAGAGAAGGAATATAAATGCACTTGTGACCTATAATGAGGTCTTTGTATCTGATCAGAGCAATAATTTATTGAAAGTTTTTATTTTATTTATTGGAGCAACTAACAATAAGGAGCTTCCTTAGGGATTTCAGCAGCAGATAGCCTTATTTTGTGTTTCTTGAGGTGGAAGTAATGAACTTGCTGCAGCCATCAGCTCCATAAGTGTTCACAAAACCATTAGATCACAGCTCGACAAAAAATTTTTGTACACTGATAATTTTTTGTGACAGGGTGTGAAAACATTTCCTAAGGCCCATATACCTTTAGTGGTTTGCCCTTTATGTTACACTAAACTAAGAGAACATTTTTAAGGATATCCAGCACTCAGCTCCACAAACACAGGCTTTTCCTAGCTCCTGTGGCTTCTAACAGTATTACTGGCATGACCAGCACAACTGTGAGTCAGGATTACTGGCTTTACACAGCACAGCTGCAAGTCTGGCTTGATGTCATCCCTTACTAATATACAGATGATACTTGCTTCAGTTCTCTTACATTGCAGAAAATATATTGCATAGTCCATTCATTTCTTAGTCAAGTATATCCATATGTCTGGTGAGCTGTAGTTACAGTCTGTATTTTTCAGGACAAATACTATAAAATTTTCTTCAGTTATACAATTAAGAGATTAGAGGTTTGAAAAAGAGGGTATTCATGTACTGGAAGGAGTGTGCAGAAATAAACACAATGTCTTTTTTTTTTTTTTTCTTCTCACTTTTTAGTCTTTTGAACGGGTTTTAGTAGAAAACAAGCTGCATGGCCTTTCTCCAGCTCTCTCTGAAGCCATCCAGAGCATTTCTCGCTGGGAACTTGTCCAAGCTGCACTCCCTCATGTGCTGCACTGCACTGCAACGTTGCTCTCCAACCGGAACAAGCTAGGTTAGTGCTTGTGTGAGGTTGTTTTCCATTATTGAAGCTATCGGTTAAAATGTGACAGATTGCTGCTCAGGGTTCCAACAAATTCTAAATCCTCAGAATCCTAATTAGTTTCTTTTGGGGATTGCCTTTCTTAATGATTGTCTTTCTCATTTATAGAAGGGTAACCTGTGAAAAATTCCCCAGTTGTCTGATGAGCTAAAGAGTCAGACATGTTCAGTAACATTTTGCTAGCTATTTCCCAGCAATAATAGAACATACTTGAGCACTCAGCAGGCATGGATTCTCTGAAGGAATATGTATTTTTTCAAGGCATGCTGTAGTGGTCAGTTGCAGCAGGTACTTTTAATATCTTCAGTTTGGGGGGGGGCGGGGGGGGGCGGTTTCCTCCTATTTTTCTTTTTATTTAGACCAATGCATGTGACTCTCAGCAGATAGTCAGTGAGACAATAGAGAGGCAGATCCAAATCCAACTTGCTTTATTTACTTTTGTACTGATTTCAGCAGTGATTTCAGCAGGAATTTGCTTCCTGAGACATGCCAGTAGGGAACATTAACAAGACACAGCTTGAACACCTTGCAGTGCTCACTGACATTGTTGTCTTATTCAACAAAGTCAAACAGACAAGACTGTTGAGTTAGTTTCTTTTGAGACCATTCTATGTCCGTGCTGCTGTCCATGCCCTGCAGCTGACATTGCAGAGACTGAACTCCAAATGCTGGGAAATAAATGGAGGCTTCTGATTTAGAAGGTTTTAGATATAATGAGACAGAATGCTGGTGCTTTTAATTGTAGAATTTTAATTTTCAGGTTCTTATCCGGGAGTTGGATGTCCAGCCTCCAGTGCAACTCTGAAACAATCTCAACAGTATCAGTAATGGAAACCCTGTGGGATTCTGTGATGTGTTTTTCCATACAGGACATCAAGATAAGCTTGGAGTAGCTGAAACAAAGCTTCTTCACACTCTTCACTGGATGCTGCTGGAGGCTCCTCAGGACTGCAGCAATGACCGGTTTGGAGGGGACAGAGGCTCTGGTTGGGGAGGGAGCAGTAGTGCCTTTATCCACCAGGCTGAAAACCAAGGATCACCAGGACATCCCCGGCCCAGCGCCACGCCTGATGAGGAGGAGAATAACAGAAGGAAGTTCTTCCAGAATTCCATGGCCACAGTAGAGCTATTTGTGTTCCTCTTTGCTCCCCTCGTTCACAGGATTAGAGTAAGTGGTGCACTGGTGGCGTTCTTGGGTGCAGACAGCTCTGAGCAGGAAAGGAATGATTCTGCCTTTGTGATTGTTATTTAATTCAGCTTATAGTACACACTGTAGTACCACTGGAAATATTTTACCAAGCTGGCAGAATACTGCTGCCATTGGGAAGAAATCCTTCCAGTGACATGAATAATCACCACAGCATCAGACAGGCACCAAGACAGAAAAATACAAAGTGAGCCATTTTTAGCCTTGGGGAAGAGCAAAGGTCTGTGGCCCCTGTGAAGTCTCTGGGATCCTGAAAACTGCAGAAAGGATTATGAGCTTTAACTTGCTCCAGTGATTCTCAGCCATTCTTAGCTCAGAAAAGTCTTGCTAGATTTTCAGGGATTCCACCATGGGGCTGCCACTGGGATTTGTTGTTGTCATTACTAATCATCTTGATGCTAATTACCAGGATGGTGTTTTAAGCATGGCAGCAGCCAAGGCAGTGGAACATTCCTTTGTTCTGAAGTGTGAAGCAGGCTGCAGGCCTCCTGTCTGCTGGGGTTCCTCTGCTAATTTTATGCTGAGTGCATCAGCCTTGCCGAGTGATGTGATGAAAAGACATTTTCTTCATGCTCTGACTCCTGGCTCTGTGAGGCTGCCATTTAGCCTTTATGTTTCCAGCTAGACCTTGAAAAAGGACTGTAAAGTCATGAAATGATGGGGCTATCTGTTCTAATCCTGCCTTCTATGCTGCAACAATTGAAGAAGGTAGGAAGGAACAGGAGGTAAAGGACAATCTTTTGATAGAGGCAGGTAAAAGCAAGGCTGGAGAACTAGATTCTTTCTCTACTTCTGCTACTGAGTTCCTGTACAGTAGGTTTAATTTATTTAGCCCAAATTTTTCATACTTGTTTACTAGTTCTCTGTAGGCTACTGGGACAGGACAGGAAGAAATACTGAATTCTTCCCAGCACTGTACACAAAGATGCAGGCTGCTGATTGAATAAATGGAATGAAACTGGGAGTAGACCTTGTCTATTAGAGATTGGAGTTTCAATCTTTTGTATTAATCTTCCTGGCATGTTGCTTTCAAGATGGGGTTAATAACAGTACCTCAAGCTTACCTTGAAAATATCTGAGATCTCTGGAATACTGTGGTGATGAACATTGAAAAGCCAATTAAAACATGCACATTTCTGACATCAAAACGAAGTGCAGGAAAGGAGTTAAATGAGGCATGTGAATGGTTCACTAAGTGAGCTTTGTCCTCTCAGTGTCTTATAAGTCTCAGGGGAAGAATACTACCTGATCAGATAGCCAAAGTAATGCTCAAGGAAGATGGCACATGTTGGAATAGACAGACCTAAACTATTGAATTCCTAACTTCTGGGAGGATTTGTGTCTTGAGCAAAATGTGTTTAAAGCAGGCTTTGGGGGCTGCATAGCTGTAGGTAGCAGTGCAAAGTGAAAATGCAGCATCGCTGCTAGCAGGTCTAAAAGCCTTGCAAATTGCTGTCAGTATAAACAGCAATTAAAACCAAGCTTAGTTTAAGCCAAGCTCTTGAGTTGCTTATGATGAGAGAGCACTAACAGAGGGCAGGGAATAGAAGGACTGGAGAGCTACAAGCAGTGGGTTCCTGCTATTCCTTTAGCTCTGCCTGCATCACCCATTCCAGCTGCCAAGGCACCTGGGGCTGTCTCCATAGGAGAGTGTTGTGCACCTACAATTATACCACCAAAACTGCTGCTGTCACCATGTTTGTTTGCCATGTGGGGATAGCTGGGTCTATACTGACATCTGTGTCTCCTAATGTAGATCTGGCATTAGGTCAAGTAAGTGCATAGCTGCATCTTGATCCTGCTAAGATTGACTTGTGTACTAATTTATATGATTTCAGGTGCTTGCATGTGTAAAACAGCAATAGCACAAGTGTAAGCAGTACCAGTGTCTCTGTGTATTGACAAAATTCAAGTACTAACTGTGCTAATGATAAAAACAGTTATGTATACCCACTACTTCAGAGTAATCTGTTATATGTTTTCTCAGTTTCTAAGTGCTGCTTTAATATTTAGTATTCTTATTCTTTTGGGGAGCAAGTTCAAGTCTTAAGAGTGTAAATCCTAAAGTTGAGCTTGAATGCTAAACATAAATTGGTTATGTATAATTAAAAAGGGATACTTTGTGACAGGAATGGTATTTTCTATTACAGCTTAATGTCCTGGGAAAAACAGGGTTCATTGACTAGAATAGAAATTTAATTTGAAAAAAAACCTTTGTATATTTTTGGACTGAAATTTCCCTGTGATTTCTTACTAGCCATAGTTGGCATGTATAGAGCCTGCTGCGTATTGCCAGTGTCCTTTGAGTTAGCACAAACTAACTGGACAACCACACACAGTACCAGTTATTTCTTGTAAGATCTGTGCATCAGAGAAATGACAGTCTTTGCAGGCTGGGAACAACATTCTGGTTTTTTTTCCAGGAGTCTGACCTGACATTCCGCTTGGCTAGTGGCCTTGTCATTTGGCAGCCGATGTGGGAACACAGGCAGCCTGAAGTTTCTGCCTTCAATGCTCTTGTAAAACCCATCAGGAACATCGTTACAGGTCTGTGACTTTGCCATGGTAATGTAGCTCCTGAGATCTGGGAAACCTTTCCCTTTCTTTGCCTGGTGCTGCCCTTACATTCTGTAGCCGTGCTATATGAAAGAATATGTTGATCCTGCAGGAACTGGTCAAACTTCAGCAGTTTGTTTCCCCTCATAGTCAATTCACATTTGCATAATAATTAAATAGGAGGTGGGAGAACCATCACAAATAGGAAATTATTAACTTATCAGTAGATTTATCATTTCTGTCAGCCTTAGATAATTTCTGTTAGCCTTATATTCCTTAGTTGCTAAGAAGGGCGAAGACAGTATCACACAGCAGCCTGACATGAGCAAGGAAATCTTTCCCACACTGGCACTGGACAAAAATGAGCAGTGAAGAGCACACAGGTGGTTATCCTGCTATCTAAAATTTGATTTCCAGCATGTTGTGAAATTAGAAAACGTAGTTTCAAGAGAGTCCAATGAAGGCCTAGGTTGTAAAGTCACTTTTGGATACTGGAAGGGGTTGCTTTTTCTTTGTGCTTCAGCCATAGTGAGATTGGGGTTTGGTGCTTAGGCTTCCAAGGATTTGGATTCCAAGTCGTTTTGTCTGGCCTAGTCCTAAAAAACCCTTTTTTTACTGTTATGTTTTAGACAATAGTTTTTTATAATTCCTGCAAGGTGGTGAATTGAAAGTGAGCAAGGTATACTGCTGCAGCATTGCTTCCAGTTCTCAAAAGCATGGAACTGTAGTTTTCACCATAGTGAAAATGTAGTTCACTAAATTAGATTTTTCTGATAACAGGTAATTTTGGATGTCATATTTTGTTCTAAAGGCTTTGTAGATCTACTGGGACAGTCCAGAATTAGAAAGATTCAGATCTTCTAAATTATTTAAAACAGTCTTTTACATCTTGCTCTTCATCCCTCTGCTTCAGCTTCTAGAATTAACATACCGTATTTCAGCCCTGAATCTAACAAAGGGAATTTGTCCTAAGTTTTCTTTGACTATTGGATTTTTTTCTATAGGTCTGTGTGTGCTCAGAAAATCCCTAAAAATAATTTCAGAAGTAAAGTCTGGAAAGAAAATGCTCCAGTATGTTTTGAAAGTTTTTTCAGCAGGGCAGAAATACTAATTGGAATGAGGTCTTTTATGTCTAGGAAGATGCTGCTATCTTAGCATTTTCTCAAACTGGGAAAAAAGAAAGTCAAATTTACTTAAATTCTCCTCCAAACAACAAATAAAAAAACTCTAATGAAGAAGCTTTGCAATATTTGTTTTTCAGTCAGTCTGATTCAAAGTCATATCTGCACAGCTTTCAACAGGATTTCAAGACTGGTCATCCTAGTCTGTGTGATACCCTTAGTCTGCTACAGTATTACAGATCAAACTTTCTGTGTGACATCCACGTATTTCCTGTGCTGAAGGCATTTGGGGAATTGGAAATCACAATACACTTTGAGTGATGTAACCTAGAAAAGGACCTGAATATATGTACAAATAGGATGAAGAACTCCAAAATAAAAGGCACTGCTCTGGACAGGAAAACACAACTGATGGTGAATGGATTTAGGATGAAATTTATATTCAAATTTGGTTTTAAAAAAATACAGATTTTTAGTAAGACAGTGTTGTTGACAACACAATGGGAAGGACTGAAAAATTAACCCAGTCCTATTTTCTTTTTATGGCTGTGACCAGTGCCTAGGAAGTTTGCAGCAGATAGATGTTGCTGGTTTTGTTTTCTGGTTTATCCTTTTATGATAATGCTTTATAATAGTGTAGGAGACATTTCCTGAAATGTCTTGCTCTGACTTCTTTTCTCAGCCAAGAGAAGTTCTCCCACCAACAATCAGAGCGTGACTTGTGAATCCCCTAATCTGGATAGTGGACGTACTGAGGTAAATTCTGTGCTAAGATTTGGCAAGCTTGAATAAGGTGCTGAGGGAGGGGGAATAAATATTGAAAGACAACTTGCAGTTACCACCCTAAAGTATTCCATCTCCAAAATTACTGTTACTCACAGCCCTTCACAGCAAAGGCTCCCAACCCTGTTTGCAGTGGAACCAGAGGGTATGGGGTATATCTATCTGGATCTCCTTGGCCTTATCCTGTCTTACAGGATGGAAGCCTGATCCTGTGTACGGCAGGAAGGTTGAAGCTTGACGTTAAGGTCCCTTCCATGCTAAATCATTCTCCTGGGCAAGAGACCTGTACAATGTACAATATATCCTTTGCCTGTACAAGGCCTTGTATTGAGAAGCTCCAGGCTTGATCAGTTTTTCCATGGTATTTTGGTGTAAGGAACAGTCATGTCTAAGCTCAAATTGCAGTTACAAAATTAATGTGGGAGAGATAAACGTGTTTATATACCTATTTTCTTTTTTGCAACTATCCAAAGGGACTGCAGGTGGTCTGTGAGACAACGCAGCCAGATCCTGTGCCTCCAAAGGCTTCTGTTTCAGCATGTCATCCTGGAAATTCCTTGGATGGAAGTGTATCCTCCCAAACCTCCCAGGAGAGGAGTACTGCACATCCCAGGTACAGAGAACTTCAGGAGAAACTTGGGCTCATGTGATTCAGTGGTGGAGGTCACACAGGTCCATCTTGATTCCAGTTTTGTCTGGACATGTTGAGGGTGCTGGATGTTTGTATCAAACTCTGAATTCAACAAATCTCAGTTCTGGGTGATGAAAAGATGGCAGCACTTGTTAATGAATGCTGCTTTCTTCAGGGAGATTTCTGGCTGGCCTGTTGAGACAGTTTCTTTGGTCTTTTCTAGAATGTTGGTTTCTTGTAATTAAAGACTCAAAAAATAATCTTCAGCTTCACCCCTTCTGGGATAGATTCTGCTTCAGGCAACAGATATATTATCTGGCTTCCTTCTGACCAGATTTTCTTTCCCCCCCAACAAAGAACTTCTGCAAGCCTCTCTCCATTGCCTTCATTATGTCTGTTTTGCATCCTGCTGCATAGCTGGCTTTAGACTACTGTCTCAAGGGAACAGTATTTATTAGAAATACTTATTAGAAAGAAGCACAGCTATGCAAACATTACTTCCAGCTTGTCCTGCAGTGCTTGGACTGTGGTTTTCAGCTTGGCACTAATAAATTCACCTAGGTTTGGGCACATAAAGGCAGAACTGGATTTTCAGTAGTGCTGGACACTCAGTAGTGCCATAAAGCAAATCAAGCTGATGAGTATTTTCAGAGATTTTGGAGAGGGAGGGTTATAATTTTAAGTCTCTGTGGATTTGGGAGTGTCACTTAAACACCTGAAAACTCTGGTCCTGTTGCTTATCTCTTTTGAGAAATGTCATACTCAAAACACTGCAGTTTGAAGAAATGGCTTCATTACAGTGACAGAAGTATAGGATGGAATGATTTTCTGGATATCAGCTAGGAACAGCTCTGATCTCTCAAATGGGAGCTCAGGGCATCCTTTCACTGACGCAAAGGAAAAGCTATTCGTTCAGGCTCTCATACCATCAGGAAGCTTCCCTTGGAATTTTTTATCAAGCCTGTTGTCAGTTCTGGATCTGTATTTAATTTGTGTTAATGTGAGCCAGTAAAACTGAAGGTGGGGACAGAGCTGCCATTCTGTGTGTGAACACTACTGCTCAGAGAGTGCACAGCTGTAAAAAAAATAAGCAGCCTTTTAAGAAGACAGAATCAGGTGATCAATTTGTCAAGCAGGGTCTGGTGGTTGCCATGGGGATGAAGCTTCAGACAGGCTTTGAAGAGAGCATCATTATGCCTCCTCATTTGCAGAACTCATTGATGAGTTAAAACTGTACAGGGAGCTTTGGTTGCCAAGCAACAGATAACTGTGGAACAAATGTTGTTTACTCCGCTTACCAACAGGCAAAGTATTCCTTTGTCCTTGGCCAGGGGTTGAAGGAAGGCTACAATTCCGCTTTCCCTGCAGTCACAGACAACCACATGCTGATTATACATGCACTAGATTTTCCTCTAAATGAACTAGACAGTTTAATTTTTAGTTCTTCAGAAGCTGTTTAAACAAATGGCTTGTTCTGATCCTGACTAAATGTTGTTCCTCCACTCAGTGTAATTCTCCATATAAAGATGATACAGTTTAGTCCTGAAGCAAATAAACCACAGCCCTTTATCCAGCTGCTACCGTCAACAGGCTGCCTGGGAAACAGACTTTGCAGGAAGGACTTTAGTTACAAATATTTCATAAGGAGACCATGCCTTGCTCCAGCCTGTGTCATGCCTCAGGTTTGCCTGTGCCACAGATAGGGGAGCATGAAAGACTGTTTAGCCCCATACACTGCTCAGGGTCCTGCAGAGACCAGGGAGCAATGCATCACTTCTAACAGCTGCTGCTGGGATGATGGGTTTTATTTCCTTTGCTGGGATACTTTGAGTATTCTGGGTTTTTGCAAGGTAAATCTACGTGACACAACCTAAACTTTGACAAAACCACCCTTCACATCAGTTTTATGGGGAAAATGTTACAGCATATTCCCATTTCACATTGTTTTCTTTACTAATTCAGTTTTACAGGCTTTTGTGACAGCTCATTCCAAAGTTGTCAAACTTACAGCCTTTTTACCTGGAATACAGCACCAGGGGAGACACTTTGAATCTGTGTATTTCGTATAGTGTGGCATATGCTGCCACAGGCTGGTCTGCAGTCACCAAATGCCTCTAGCATTGCCTTGTGGGGCTGGCAGCAAGCCAGCTCCTGCAAGGTGGAGCTCTAGATCCATGTGTTGATCCAAGCCCAACCTGCTCCCTGTTTCCATTCATGTGAGAAGGAAGCAGGATTCATGTGATTCCAGCTGGTGTCAGCATTCAGTGCACACCTCTATCTCCTTTGCCACTTGCACACCTGCCTTGGAGGCATAGGGCAGAGATCCAGCAAAGCACTTAACACATGCACTTCAGCACCCAGAGATCCCACTGGGCAGTATTGCTGCTGTTCCCTAAGGCTTTTCTGGACTGTGGCCCTGTTCACAATGTAGTGGTACCTAGCTGGAGATGGGGATGACCTGTCCACTCTGTTTGCATGCTGTTTTGCAGAGTTGATCATAAAAAATGGCTTTTAACAAAGAAAACCACCACCAACTTGCTGTTCTTGTGATGATTCTCAAAGGCCTGAGAATATAGTGCATGAAAGTACTCTTAATTTTTACAGAATCCCAAAATCACAGAAATAAGTGAGTCACAGAGGTGTGTCTCTAATATAAAGGGGAAACATTCAGAATGTGTATTCAGCAGACAAAAAAAAAATAATTCAAGAGTTCCTTCTCCACCCCCAGAATTTCACACTTTTTTTTTTCACATCTCACCATGTGATTCTCATTCCTGTGACTCCCTTTCACTTACTTCTTTTCTGACAGATTGTCTCCTGACAGCAAGTGACTGTCCAAAGGGTAGATCAGGCCAGTTGTATTCTGCTGAGAGAAAGGTGATGTAAAAGATTAGGAATAAAAAGTTTGAGGCATTTTATTGCAAAAAGATTGGCTATGAATGACATATAGATGCGTTTGAAATCTGAACTTTCTAGATTCTCATTTTTTGAAGCTCACTGCAGCTGTCTCACTTTTATGTTCACTAATTTCTAGCATACTTAGGAAATTCCATATTAAAGTCCTTCAGGAAATTAATAGGGCAAGAAAATTATAATGAGGGCTTTTCTCTGGAACACTTCAGCAAAGAATGCCCATAATGGTAACTTTTATTTATGTAGGAATCAATTTAATTAGCTTAAAAGGTTAACTAATTTTGCTGCCTTGCCTGCTTTTTCCTAAGTAAGGCCTGATATGTGCAAATGTAAACCATTCCTAAATATGTATTACTAATATCAGAACAGCAGATGCTCAAGGGTTGTTGAACAATTTGCTGAACAAATTATTCAATTAGCACAGGTACTGGAGGCTTGCCTTCAGATCACAGTTTAGGAAATCACCCCTATCCAAGGAAACACTTAACAGCATGTACTGGAGTCCTCTGGGGATCTGAGAGCTAAATATCCAGTTACATTTCTTCCCTGATGCTTTCCTCAGTTAGGTACTTTTAGTCCCAAGTTCTTTATACAGAGTACCTAAGAAGGCCTGAGGGATCTATCTGATGCCTAACATTGCTACTCCTGCTTTTTGGAGCAGGGTGTCCTTGGTGATTCCTCCGTGCCAGAAGTCTCGCTACGCTACCTACTTCGACGTGGCTGTGCTGCGCTGCCTGCTGCAGCCGCACTGGTCCGAGGAAGGCACGCAGTGGTCACTGATGTATTACCTGCAGAGGCTGAGGCACATGCTGCAGGAGAAACCTGAGAAGCCACCCGAGCCTGAGATCACCCCTCTGCCAAGGCCTCGCAGCAGCTCCATGGTGGCTGCTGCCCCCTCTCTGGTGAACACCCACAAAACCCAGGTAAGCAGTTGCTGTCAGTGAGGACATGACTGCTGTTGTGATGCTGTGAAGTGATTGCTGAACAGGTAGTGGTGGGCACAGCCTTGGTATTGGCTCCCTTGCACAGAGGTCAGATACTTGCATTGGTTGAGAAAGAGACCCTGAGAACCATGAGTGTTTTGAAGGCAGAATCTGATGCAGAGGGTCAGGGCTGGTGACTGCTGGAAGCTGGAGTGTTGATTTGGGATAATTATTCTAGGGTGGTCTGGGATAATGGTTTTTGATGTGAGAATGTACTAATGCAGTTGTCAGAAGAAATGGTTACCAATGCCTTTGCATTACAGTGCAATGGTCAGGACCCACTGAGCTTCTCTGGTGTACTCCCTCAAATGAGAGGAAAGAAGCTGCATTTAGTACAGAACTGCACACTCCAGACAAACACTTGTGTTAAAATATTGAATTAGACTTGGAAAACAGTGCCAATGAGCAAAATCTCTCCACGTTGTTACTCCTTCTGCTGTTACTCTTATGAAACAACTTTTATATTTGCCAAAAAGTTCTTAGTAGAGAACTTAATAGGGGTCAAGTCTTGCTCCCTGTTTGCTGGACAATGAACCCTGTACTCCTGACCTTGGTGCAGTAAACATCTTTGTGCTTAATTTTTTTTTAAATTTTCTGTTGCTCACCTGTCTCAGGGATAAAAAAGGAATGTTGTTGCAGTTTCAGTTAATCTCCTTTTGGATCTGTGCTGCTTTTAGGTTGTGCTCTCTTTCCTGTCATGTGGGCTTTTAGCAGCAAATACTGATTTAGTTAGTCAATGGAACTGCCTAACAAAATTTAGTAGAAATTCTGGTTTTGCCATCAGATTTCATAAAACATTTGAAAAAAAGACTTGTCTTTTTTTGAGTTGGAAATCTTAGATTTTTTCCTAAAATTGCTGCTTTTAGTGCTCTGACAGATTTTGACTGGAAGGAAGGTGAAATATCTTTTCTCCAGTGGACACCAGATGCTCAAAATCTAGAAGATAAGCACAAACGATGTAAATATTACTGCTGTTAGTTTTAGATCTCAGGACTTTATAGACATTCTTGTCCTTATTATGAGAACTGGTGATTACTTGTTCTAAGGGCTCAGCAGCAGCAGTATTGTTCGAATTGTATTATACTTTAGTGTCATTTCTATAACATTTCATCCCTGTAAAAGTTTAACATAGCTCCATTAAGGCCAGGTGATAAGAATTATTATTCAATCTTAATCTACCTGTTCCTGGAGATTTTATAGAATTACTGTGTGTGTACAAAAATCCCTCCTTAATATCATCTCCTGGAGGCAAAAATTGAAATATATTGCTGTTGATGTGTTTCACTGTTTCCATGCATGAACTGTCCCTTTGCTCTTGCTCAAAACAACCTGGTTGTTTTGCATATTAGCAAATTTAGCTCCCAGTGCAACAGGGAGTGCAGTCAGTGGTTTACAGAGGCAGTGTGAATGAGACTGTGTTCCATGGGCACTGGCTGCACCAGTGTTGCCCTGGTTCTTCTTTTTTTGCTGTAAAACACTGTTCCTTTCACATACTTGGCTAGGTCTTGCTTTTCTAGGCTATTTTGCTTGCAGAAGACTCCATTGCTCTTCTCTAATATTTTTCTCTTAAATCCATTTGGCAATTCCACTGGGTACACTGTAGTTGTTACTGTGAGGGCTCTGTCCAGGGCATGCCTCTCTCCAAGGCTGAGTTGGATTGCTTTTGGTAACCTCTGTGTCAGTCCAGTGTATTTTTGCCACGTTTCGTCAAAATAGCATCCTGTTCCAGGGTTCCAATTTGTTAATCAGAATTGCTATGATGGAGGAAGTGAAATGGTCTTCCAGGCAGCAAAACCTTCAACTCATGCCCGCTTTCTTTACAACTTTGAGGGCTGAAACCCGTTCAACACACAGAAGAAGCTGGGTTTCGTCCCAGCCAACTGTAGGAACTTTACTGCTATTCTTACATTAATTCTCATTAGACAAGGCTCTCTGCTAGTTCAGAGCAGAGAATGCCACCTCCCAAAGGCTAGGATTTGTCCTTTCTGTTAACACAAGGGGTTGTATGCTGAGCCTTCACAAGCTCATCTGACATAGGGTTATGCTTAAAGCCTGGTTTTTCAGTCTAGATCTGAAATTCTACTCAAAGGTTGACCAATAACTTCTCAAAAACATTGGCACTCTGTTTCAGCAGGATAGATATAAACTGGTAGGCAAAAACTGAGTAAAGAAAACACATCTGCCTGCAAATCACATCAAGGAGCAGCAGATTTTTGTGGCAAATCAACTTTGTTTCTATTGTTCTGCAGTTTATCAGGATAATTGGTAAACTGATGATCCTGCACCTCCCTGAGCCTCAGAAAAACTCTCACACTTCCTGATGGGTCTGTGTGTGCAAAATCACATGTTGGATATAAGCTTGGGCTGAAGAAATGGGTGTTGAGAAGACATAAGCGTATCCTCCATGTATTGCTTAGTAAGCTGAATAGCAAAGCAACAAAAGCTTCAGTGCAGCATTCTGGCATTCTTTGTTGCGTGGGAAAAGGGAGGATGGATGGATGGAGTGTGAATAAAATGAATGCTGTGTGCCTCTGAAAAGTGGCTTTGGAATAAACATGTTTCAGACCAGGCAACATGTGATAAAGGAAAACCTGTAGGGCACTTGTGTGCAGCGAATTCACTGTTAGGGCAGGTGTAGGACATGGAACCTTCAGATGTTCACAAGCTGCTACAGTCTTGCACTTCCTTTGCAGTGAAAACAGACAAAACTTCAATTAATTGTAGCACCAATGCAGCTGTAGTGCTCACTGCAATGCTGATGGAAAGTCAGAAGTCTCAAGTGTGATATTCTGAGTGCTGAGAAAAGTACTAATGAGTTGGCACACATACAGTAATGCAGGAGGAAGACAATAGAAACAACAAAATCTAGAGGAACAGCTCTATAAATCTTGTGCTTATCATAATTGCCATGTAGTCTCCTGCACAGAATAGCCACATTTTTAATTACTCTTTGACAGGATTGATTCATTAAAATGTATCATTTACCACACTGTAGATCTAAAGTAATTCTGTAATTTGCTTCTCGGTGTTGTTTGCTTGATACGTACCCTGAGCAGATTTCAAGGCATGTATGTTTGCAAGGCTTGTGTCTCAGTAGGCCCTACTCTGTCTTTTGGTGATCATAAACCACCTACTAAAACACTGATTTAGTAACCAATGGACAAAGATACTTGATCCAAAATAAATTCATACAATGTTTTATAGCCAGAAGAGACCAGGGAGCTATAAAAGCCAAGAAAAAAGCTATATGGAGTACTTGCTGGCCTCACTGTTGAGAGCAGCTAGAGCTGAATCCTGATTTACTGTGCTTTGGATTTTGTATGTGACTCCTCTGCAAAGTGGTAGATAAGCATACCTGTACTACAAACAGTGGTGAAGAGGAGCCTTGCTGCTGTGTGTCTCCTACATTCTTGTGCTGATAAAATTAAGAGGGAGGATTCAAGGGTAGTCTTTGATTAGTCTGAAGAGTCTCTGAAAAATGTGTGATCCCCAATATTTGTTACTGCAAACACTGTAACTGGTGTTAGACTTCAGCTGCAAAGACTGTCACTGGGTTCTGCTGGACTTTTTTGTGCATAAAACTGCACACTTAGGTACTGCAGAGGCTGGCTGGCTCTGCAATTTGCAGTTTGGCTAGGCAGAATCTAAACCTGTCACAGTGGTCTCTTCATCTATCCCTGACATATGGCTATCTCTGCTTTGAAAGCAGAAAGGTGTTTTAACTAGACCCACTTTTCCAGCAGAGTATTTCTGGTGGGATAGCAAAGAAAAAGAGCATTCCATTGGAAACAAGCTGATATTTAGGCAGAAGAAAATCACCCTGAGGGAATTTGGTCAGGTCAGCTGTACAAACATCTCATGGAAGATTGGCATTAGGTCCTTATGAGAGCAGGTGGCTGGAAGCTGAGTTTGTGCCAGTTTTCTTCTTAGCAGCAGGCAGGTATAGCATGTGTTGTTTGATGCAGAGGTGAGCTGAGTGAGCTCTGCTGAAGCTGGGGTGAGTGAGCCTCATGGTTTTTGCCGTTGTGGGACATTCTGTGTTATAGGAAGGGGGAAGTTTCATATGAAAAATGAAGGATAGGGAGCCCTGTTATTACAAGGAAAGGATGTTTACTGATTTAGAAGTCTTAGATTTCTTTGGTGAGTAAATAAATTTTCTGAAAATAAAGTTTCTTGAAGGGCCAGTGCTGCTTATTGCAGTTTAGTTCCAAATTACGAATTTAAATGTGTATGTTGTTAAGGGTATAGATCTTAAATAAAGCAATTTCACAGAATCACAGAATCACAGGATTTGCAAAGGGTAAGCCATTATTATTGCTCATCAACATAAACCAAGACCTCAAAGACATCATGAGTTACTTGGAGTCATACCTGGGATCAGAATCAAACATATTCTTCCATGCCACCAGACCAGGCTGACAGCAATGCCTGAGGCTTTCCATGATGTGCTGTACTTTATTCCTTTGGTGACTGAAAGGTTAGACAATGTAAATAATTCTGGAAGTTTCTAAATTTTGTTTGTTCATTATTTTTTCTTTAAATGTGTAAACTTTTTTGTGTAATGAATTGGAGGTCTTTTTCCTCTACAGTGCCCCTGTGACAGTTCTAGGAAGTAGCTCATTTTTCAAAGCTGATTATCCTCTGTTTCTTCTTGTGCTTGTCTTCTTTTGGGAGCTGCAGGATCTTACAATAAAATGTAATGAGGAAGAAAAATCACTAAGCACAGAGGCATTTTCCAAAGTTTCACTGACCAACTTGCGTAGACCAGCAGTTCCAGATCTCTCCACAGACCTAGGGATGAACATCTTCAAAAAGGTGAGTGGAAGAAAACTGCACTTTAATTTACCTGTGATTCAGCACCTCAGTGTCTTCCCAAGTAGCTGCTAAAGGTCTGCTTGGAATATATATGCATGCCATATGTGAGATTATCATCCCTTTTTATTGGAATTTATTCTGTATGTTATTACATTGGTTTTTATATGCACATGATGAACATAATACTGAAGTCTTTATTCAAGTAATTGTGCTGATGAAACTGCATGAGAGGAGGCTACTCAAACAGTGCTGAATTTTAAGTGCCAGTGCTCACTTATTAGTTCCAGCTAATTCAGTGAGTTCTTCTGATTGTTTTACCTCGTCTTAGCTCTGGGTTTCCAACTATCCATTCTATGCTCAAGGTCAAAGAATGTCATAAAACTATCCGAGGGCATCCATCCCAGCCTAGGGCAAGCCTGAAATCCTTCAAATGCTCCCAGGATCCCAACATGCAATTATTTTCTGCCATGGGAAAATGGCTAAGATAAAATGTTCAGAGTGGGAAGTTACACTTGGGAAATACAGCTGTGTTATCTTTTTCCCTTAAGTGCTTGTTTTCCATGCCTGGAAGCTTGTATCTGCTCCTGTTCCTGCAGTTTAAGAGCCGCAAAGAGGACAGGGAGCGCGAGCGCAAAGGGTCGATTCCGTTCCACCACACTGGGAAGAAGCGGCAGCGGCGGATGGGGGTGCCCTTCCTCCTGCACGAGGATCACTTGGATGTCTCGCCCACTCGCAGCACTTTCTCCTTCGGCAGCTTCTCTGGAATTGGAGAGGACCGGCGTGGCATGGAGAGAGGAGGGTGGCAAACCACCATATTAGGTGAGATGTTGCTGTCTCTGCCCCAGGTTCCGTGTCATTCCTCTCCTGAACGTTCAGAGAACGACAGGGGCTATTTCTTTATCCTGCCCTTTTGTCACCCTGTGTCCTTGGTTCTGTTTGCAGCACTACACATCTCTTGGTAACTGCTCACAGCCAACCTTGAATGACTTATGTTTCAGTTCACTTTTTCTCTGAAAACTACCATCTTTACTGGAATAATAGCTACTGAGGGAACCTGTAATGATCTCTGTTCCACTTGAATGCACTTCCCTGTGTGGTTGCAAGCACTGCACAAGTGCAGCTTTAGATAGATTCAAAGAATGTTTGCTTTCCCTTCCTTAAAAGAGAAATCTTTGGAAAGGCAGCAGTATCATTAGTATGACAATTTTTTAGTAGCAGTGTCATTAGTATAATTAACAATGTCGTTAGTATGCCAAAAAGTGCCATTCACAGATTTCCTGGAGTGCATATTGGATACAATATAAATAGGATATTTTCTTAATGAGGCTTGTACTTGATATTGCAGAGGTACAGTGTTTGAACCTAAAAATTTGCTGCTTCAAGATTCTGAGTTCACTATGCAGTATTTTTTTGTATTCTTGAAGAATTTCCTTTGCCTTAGCACTCCTCGTCCTAATATACTTATCTTTGAGGGCAAGAGGAGAAGAAACTAAATTCCTATAACATGCCCCAAAGGGTGGAGTCATACAGTGCTGATCAGTCTTATTTTCTTGAAGGTGCTGGTGGTTAAAAATGTGTGATGCCTTGGGAAGGCTGACCTGGAGCAGAGACTGGACAGAGCTAGAGAATAAAGTAGATATTTATTGAAAGGCCCTTTAAGGCTACACCTTGGGCAGGACAAGAGCTTGGCCAGGGCTACACCCAAGGTGGACCCAGAATGGTCACAAAATGGATGACTGGTCATGAGGTCTCACATTTTTATAAGTTTGGGTCCATTTGCATATTGGGGTTTAATTGTCCAATTACAGCTTCAGGTTGTGAGGTCCCATCCTTCTTGTTTCTGTCTTCAGTCCACCTTTGTTGATGCTTTTGGGTCTGAAGCTTGTACCCGTTGTCCTTGGTCTCCAGCAGGAAATGCTTTGTCTATCTACCCTGTGAAGAGATCTGAGTGACACTTAGTATGAGGCTCAGAACTACACCCCTAGGCAGCACAGAATCTGAAAAACATGAAAGCTAAAACTTAAGGCATTGTTTCCTCCCCTTAGAGGCTTTACAATGCTTTTTCTTTGTCGAGTCTCTATGCTAAATGTCTACTAATAATAGGTATTCAATAACAGATCAGTATCTAACAACTGTAAACAACTGACAGTAATAAACATCTAACAAGAGAGAAATATCTAATAACAGTAAACATCTAACAGCAGTAAAGACTTACGGCATCATGGAGGTGTCAGCTAAATCAGTATGTGCTGAGGGGAAGAGCCTTGCAGAGAGTTTGGACCATTTGGTCTTTGTGTCAGTGAACCTGCAGGACAGATCTCACCATAATGTTTGGTTCTGCTCCACAGTGAAAAGCCTTCATTTTTACAGACTCCAATCCTTTCGTTTTTAACCTCAGCCTGCTGTCGCCAGCCACCCCTCGGGGTAACTAAACAAAATACCCGTTTTTTGTCGTCACCCTAGGAAAGTTTACCAGGAGAGGGAGCTCTGACACAGCGACGGAGATGGAGGGTCTGAGCGCCCGGCACTCGCACTCGCATCACACGCTGGTCTCCGAACTGCCAGACCCCTCAAACAGCCACGGAGACAACACAGTCAAAGAAGGTAAATCTAACACATCAGGACAGACGTTTCGCTGAAATATCAACCCAAAAAAGTGGAAGGAAGTGTTACTGTTTCTATGTGTGAGCATGTGACTAATTGATTTTTCCTTTTTTGTGTCCGTATCTCTTGAGGTACCATGAAGAAAAATGTTTCAAACTGTTCATGCTTATCTGGCATGGTTATTAAAACTATTGGTGGCCATCAGCAGGGAGAAGGCATGGTTTGGGGCTTTCTTGCCTTAACACAACATAAAAGTGTGAACAGAAACTTGGTGTTGCTATCTTTAATGGTTTCACGGGGAATTTTGTGGCATTTAACGCTTCTATGGAGTAAACGGCTGCTGGATTTTGCTGGAAATCACAAGGTTTTTTATTTCATTCTCCTCATTCCGGTTGGAGGTCTGGCTTGACATTTACGCAGTCTCCCTGAGGCCCCTGGAGAAATGGCAATACCAGTGTGATTGCAACAGCAGAGACAGCAGACAGGACTTGTGATAGGGAGGAATCCTTCTGTTATCTCTGCCTGGGCTGAACATAGGGACTTAAGGGATGGGGGCAATGGCACAAGTCCCTGCCTGGTGCATCGGGCACATCTGGGCATATCTGGTCTGTGACTGCCTTGCCTTCCTGGGTGCATGATAGATGTGGGGCTCTGCGAGTGGAG